>OZ030018.1:36447386-37017386 GCA_964023405.1 Apodemus agrarius | reverse complement strand
ACAAAACAACAACAAAATAACCTTCTGGAGGGCATATACCCAAAAATACTTCATCATACCACAAGGACAAGTGCTCCCCTATGTTCATAGTAGCCTTATTTTTGTAATAGCAGTAAACTGGAAGCAATATAGACATCCCTAAAGGGAAGAATAGATATAGAAAATATAGTTCATTTGCACAATGGAAAATACTATTCAGCGATTAAAAGCAAGGACATCATGAATTTATCAAAGGAGGAAAAGGGAGGGAGGGATCTGGGTGGGAGAGGAGAAGCAGAGGTGAAGGGGGTCAGAATGTGTGGGAAGAGACACGAGAGCGGAACAGAGGCCCAGTAGAATAAATAGAAATATGGTGGGGGTCAGGGGGATCTCTACACAGCACCAGAGACCTAGGATGGAGAAATCTCCCAGGAGTCAATGCTGGTGACCCTACGCTAACAATATGGACATGGAATCTGAAAAGGCTACTTCTTGTAGCCAAGCGTGACCCACTTAGAAGGAGGAACAAAACAATCTTGAGAGGTAGAGAAAGGAAAGGACCTATAGCTGCAGCTACATATTTGCCATCTTCTGGCATCATTGTGTGTGGAGGCCCTTGGTCCTGTGGAGGCTTGATAACCCAGGATAGGGGAATGCTAGGGCACTGAAGCAGGAGTTGGTGGGCTAGTGGGGGAGAATCCTCAAAGAGACAGGGTGAGGGAGGAGAGGATAGGGGATTGGTAGAGTGGAGACTAGGAAGGGGAATAATATTTAAGATGCAAAGAACTTAAGAAGTTAGACTCCAGAGAGCCAAATAACCCTATTAAAAATGGGGTACAGAGATAAGAAAAGAATTTTCACCTGAGGAATATCGAATGGCTGAGAAGCACCTAAAGAAATGTTCAACATCCATAGTCATCAGAGAAATGCAAATCAAAACAACCCTGAGATTTCACCTCACACCCAGAATGGCTAAGATCAAAAACTCAGGAGACAGCAGGTGTTGGCAAGGATGTGGAGAAAGAGGAATACTCCTCCACTGCTGGTGGGATTGCAACCTGGTACAACCACTCTGGAAATCAGTCTGGCAGTTTCTTAGAAAACTGGGCATAATACTACCGGAGGACCCTGTTATACCATTCCTGGGCATATATCCAGAGGATTCCCCAGCATGTAATAAGGAAACATGCTCCACTATTTTCATAGCAGCCCTATTTAGGATAGCCAGAAGCTAGAACAAACCCAGATGTCCCTCAATGAAGGAATGGATACAAAAAAAATGTGGTATATTATACTATGGAATACTACTTAGCTATTAAAAACAATGAATTCATGAAATTCTTATGCAATGGGTGGAACTGGAAAATATCCTAAGTGAGGTAACTCATTCACAAAAGAACACACATGGTGTGTACTCACTGATAAGTGGATATTAGCCCAGAAGCTCTGAATAACCAAGACACAATTCACATATCAAATGAAGGAAGACAAGAAGGAAGAAGAGGCCCCTGGTCCTGGAAAGGCTCAATGCAGCAGTATAGGGAAATACCAGGATAGGGAAGCAGATGGGGGTTGATTGGGGAACAGGGGGAGGGAAGGGGGCTTATAGGACTTTCGGGGAGAGGGGAACCAGGAAAGGAGAAATCATTTGAAATGCAAAAAAGAATATATGTAAAAATATATAAATAAATTAAATAATCAATAAAATATCTGGAAAAAATCAACAACACAATGTTCACAATTAACACACACATTTCTTTTTTCATTTTTATTTTTTATTGAAAGAAATATTTCATATGATCTTTTCAAGAAAAGAAAATGTAAATAAATTTGTGTTTAAAAGTCAAATCCTATATGCTTAGAAAATCATATTAGTGATTCAAGACAGACAAGCGATATCAAAAATCAGTCCATAAATATGGTATTATTTCATGAATAAACACTGAAATTGATTGACTTGAATAAACATTGAAATTGAAGTTGCCTCAATTTCTTGTTCCATAAAAAATGGAATTCCATCCAATGTTACCTGTGCTTACTAAAAGTCCTAGTCTAATTCCATTATTTAGTTCTAAATTCGTATCATAGTAACTGGTAAAAAAAATTATGGAAAGGAATAATTAAATTAGGAAAAAATGTGCTGTTGACTCATTACAAAATCTTACCATTTCAAAATCATATCCATACATTAGCATATAAATTATAGCCTTTCAACTATAATTCCACAAATGCAAATCTTTATTTTCTATAATTCTCATTTCAAAGGAAGGCTACAACACCCAGTTTGTGCAGTGTAAACAATCGAATCCAGGGATTTGTACATACAGAGAAAGTATTCTACCACTTGACTTACAATGTTAAAATGTTGTGTGTATGAACATGTGTATGTATGTGTGTATATATCTGTATCCATATGTATGTTTTTGTACATGTCCATATGCCTGTTCGTATCAGGTTGACAAATGCTACATTAGTGGTGGGTAGTTTTTAATTCTCAACTTGCCAATACATAGAAAGACCAGGGAAGAAAGACAGCATCAACTGAAGAAGTACTAGCATTAATTTGGACTGTACCCTGTCTTGCCTTGAGTATTACAGTTAAGTGATTGAATGAATCTCAGAAGAGGCTTTGAACTTTGGACTTTTAACATTGTTGAGACTGGTATAGACTATGGGGACCTTTGAAGATGGACTAAATGTATTTCACATTATTCTATTTGTGGTTATAGCCATGTTTAAACAAGCCTAAGGGGTCCAGGGAGTAGAATGTGATGGTTTATATATGCTCAGCCCAGGGAATGCCACTATTAGAAGGTGTAGCCCTGTTGCAGTAGGTGTGTCACTGTGATTGTTAGCTATAAAACCTTCATCCTAGCAGCCTAGAAATTAGTATTCTATTAGTATCCTTCAGATGAAGATGTAGAACTCACAGCTCTGCTTGCAAATGCCTGTCTGGATGCTGCCATGCTCTTGTCTTCACAATAATAGACTGAACCTGTGAACCTGTAAGCCAGTGCCCCAATTAAATTTTGTCCTTATAAGAGTTGCCTTGGTCATGGTGTCTGTTGACAGCAGTAAAACCCTAAGACAGTATGCATTTATAAACACACAACACACACACACACACACACACACACACACACACACACACACACATGGTTATACACATTTGATACATATATATGGTATATATATATATATGATAAAACTCTTAAAACTTTCATATTCGTGCATTTTTTTATTTTCTATATTCTATGTTTACATTCCAAAGGCTTTCACCTTTCCTAGTTCCCACCCACCATAGTTCCCATAGTTCCTCTCCCCCCCAACTGTTCCCCAATCATTCCCCCTCCCCCCTCGGTTTCTTTACTAAACTGGATGCAATCTTTACAGGCCCAGGGTCCTCTCCTTTCTTCTTCTTGGGAATCATTTGACTTGCTATTTGTGTCTTGAGTATTTAGGGCTTCTGGGATCATTAATATCCACTTATCAGTGATTGCATTTCATTTGCATTCTTTTGTGATTGGGTTAATTCACTCAGGATGATATTTTCCAGGTCTAACCATTTACCTACAAATTGCATGAATTCATTATTTTTAATTGCTGAGTAGTATTCCATTGTATAAATATACCACATTTTCTGTATCCATTCCTCCTTTGAGGGATATTTGGGCTCCTTCCAATTTCTGGCGATTATAAACAAGGCTGCTATAAACATAGTGGAGCATGTGTCGTGCATTTTAATGTTATTTCTTTCTTTAAAAATTCTCAACATAATGATAAATATTTGAGGACTAGGAGAGCCTCCCAGATATATCTGGCTCCAGTCAGCTAGCACTTGTGGGCCTCCACAATAGTGTCTGGGTTTTGTAGCAGTATATAGGATGCATCCCTGGGTGGGGTAGTCTCTGAAAGGTCTTTCCCTCAGACTTTACTCAACCTTTTGTCTTTGTATCTCCTTCTGTGGGTATTTTTTCCCTTTCTACAAAGGACCCAAGGATCATTACTTTGTTCTTCCTACTTCTTGGGCATCATCCACTGAAGTGAGCACAGGGTCCCTATTGGGGGAGATAGAGAAAGGACCCAAGGAGCTGAAGGGGTTTGCAGTACCACAGGAGGAACAACAATTTGAGTCACCTAGTACTCCCAGAGCTCCCCGGGGCAAAACCATCAACCAAAGAGTGCACATGGAGTTACCCATGGCTCCAGACACATCGGCAACAGAGGATGGTCTTGTTAGACACCAAAGGGAGGAGATGCCCTTGGTCCTGGAAAGACTTGATGCTGTAGTGTAGAGGAATACCAGGAGTGGGAAGCGGGGGAGGGTTGAGTGGGGAAGGGGAGATGGCTTAGCAGATTTTTGGGGGAGGGGTGGAACCAGGAAAGGGGACAACATTTGAAATGTAAATAAAAAATATACCTAATAATAAATGAAACATCATATTTGAGGAGACAGATATGGTTGAGTGCATTAAAATTTCAAAAATTTTATGCACAATTTTTTGTGATATGATCAATATCAGATAAATTTTAAATCTTGAAAAATTAAAAATAATAGACTTTCCAACAAGCTTCTTATGGATGTTTTATATTTTTCATATTTTTCTTTACTTGAATATAGATATTTTTTATTGAACGTGGCCAGTCTGTCTGATATAAGATGAAATGCTTAAGTAGATTTTATTTTCATTTTCTTGGTGACTAGGGATATTGAACATTTCTTTAAATGTTTCTCAGCTATTAGTGTTTTCTCCTTTGGAAATTCTGTTTAAATATGTACCCTCATGTTTAAATTGGGTTATTTCTTTATGAATGGCTGGTTTTAGTTCTTTATAAAGATAAATATTAGCTTTCTATTGGATGAATAGTTGGTAAAAAAAAAGACCTTTCCCATTCTCTAATCTTGAAATTTGTGTGAATGAATTTATCTTTTACTGTAGATAATCTTTTCAGTTTCATGAGATCCATTTATTAATTTTTTCTATAAGTAACTATACTGATAATGTTCTGTGAAGAAAGTAGTTTCCTATGCTAGTAAAAGTGTATTGCTCACTTTTTTTGTCTATCAGATTAAGTTTATCTGGTTTTCTATTAAGGTCTTACATCCTTTCAGAATTAATATTTGTGCTGGTTGTAAGTATTGATTTATTGATATTCTTCTACATGCAGCCATCCAGCTTGACCAGCACCATTTACTGAAGATTCTGCCTTTTTGACAGTGTGCTTTTCTGGCTTCTTTGTCAATATCCAAGGATTGTGAAATTATCCAGATCTTCAGTTCTATTCCACTGAACAACATCTATTTTTCTAGAAATAGTATTTTGTTTCAATTACTATTGCTCTGTGGTATTGTTTGAGGTTTGGTACAATAAAAAAAATCCAGTATTTTCTTTATGATTTAAAATTACTTTTTAACCTTCCTGATTTTTTTTATTTTTTTTTAATTTGGTTTTCGTTTTCTGGTGTGTGTGTGTGTGTGTGTGTGTGTGTGTGTGTGTGTTTATGTGTGTGAGTATGTGTGTGCATAAATATGCTGAATCATTCCTGCATCTCTGGGATGATATCTACTTTATCATAATGGATTCTCTTTTTGGTGTGTAATTAGAATCAGTTTACAAGTATTTTATCAATATTTTTGCATCTATGCTCATAGATAAAATTCCCCTGGAATTCTCTTTATTTGTTAGGTCTTCATGTGGTTTAGATATCAGGGTAATTGTGGTCTTATTTGAAAAATTACTTTTTGTTTCTATTTTGTGGAATAATATGAGAAGTGCTGGTGTTAATTATTCTTTAAAAATCCGGTTGAATTCAGCAATAAAACCATCTGGCCTTGGGCTTTTTTTGTTTGGGAGATTTTAATTACAGCTTCCATTTCACTGAGGCATATTGTTCCTTTTAAAATTGTAGTCCGAAGTTGATTTAACATTTGTTGGGTTGTATATATATATATATTGAGTAAATTATCCTTTTTTAAAAAGTAGATTTTTTTTTGGTTTTAGAGAATTTATTGTAGAGAAGTAGATAGAGGGAGAAAGAAGAGAAGTAGAGGCTGGCCATGGTCACATGGAGGAGGGGAAATGGGGAGAGAGGGGTAGCAAGGGGGACAAGAGAGAACTAGAGAGTAAGAAAGCAAAAAGATACATTTGCTTATTAGGTTGAGTACAGGTTTTTAAAAGTATGTCCATATGATTCTCTGAATTTCCTTGTAGTATGTGGTTATATCCCCCTCCCTTTTCCTATAATTTTGATAATTGAATGTTCTTCCTCTACATTTCTATTAATTTTGCTAAGGGTTTGTCAATATTATTTATCTTCTCAAAGAACCAAGTTTTTCTTTAAGTGATTCTTTTTATTGTGTTTCATTTGTCTCTTTCTTTATATTTTATTGATTTTAGCCCTGAGTTTGATTTTTTCCATTTACTCCATTTCTATATTATTTATTCTTCTTCTTCTAGATCCCTCTACTGTACCCTTAAGTGGACAGTATGAGACATGTCAACTTTTTAAAATAGGTACTTCATGATAGGAACTTGTCCTTAGAACTCCCTTCATCATATCCTATAAGTTTGGGCATATTGCATTTTCATGTCCATTCAATTATAGTCTTGGATAATTAACTAGGTTTATAATACCAAACATGTACCCATCTATTTAGTAGGCTTTAAGTCCAATTATATAGCCTTTGCAAACCCTCAAATCTGTGGGTGTCATTACAATACCATTAGGGATATCGTGTCTAGATAGTCATTATTTTGTTCCACAAACCACAATAAGAATATTGTTTACCTTTTTCTGTGCAGTATGCATTGTATCTCAGCATAGTCTCAGAAACAGAAGCCAATCATGAAGGTAGTAATTCAGATTCTCTTTGCCCTGCATATATGATGTTTTCAAATATATGTCTTCCCCTCAGGATCAATAAGGAAACCCAGGGCAATAGCAACATAATATATTGTATCATGGGGTTGTCTTTGATTCCCTTTACTAGTACAAAGGGATGATGCTCATGACTGGTACTGTGGTATTGATAGCTATTTTATGCAGATCCTCTGGGGTGCCTTATCATACCAAGCAGCAAAACTTCAAAGAATAATTGTCAGTTTTTCAATACATTGAAAACACTAAAAGGCTTTTGTCAAAGTTTCAAAGGTCCTAGCAGATGTATATAACTATCTTCTTGTGACACTATGATTAGATAATTAATCCAAATGGGCTGAAAGTGGACAGTGATTGTTTGGAATACTACAAAAGTCAAGGCTATAATGACAGCTGTTACTAAACATGAGCCTTTTTACAAAAGCCATATATCTATAATTACTATTAATTTTAAGTGGAACATATGTTAATATTCTAGTTGCCTTATTCAATTTAACATGTTATCAAGGAGATAAATTTTCAAAGCAATATACATTTCCCATATGAAATATTTCCCCAGGCATGAACATTAGATTCAAAATATTTCTTTAAAATTAGTAAATACTATTAAATTATAAAGCATATATGATATCTGAAACTTGTTAAAAAGTGATGAAAGCCTCGTTATTGGCTCACAAAAGTATCACTAATTAATAGCTAAATCTAAAGAAGAGAGGGTGAGAAAAGAAGTTTAAATTAAGAAAGAAACATAAACATAATTCATCTTTTCCAGTCTATTCAAGAGCATTGTTATTAGGTCCAGTTCTCTATGGAGCCGTCTTTCTTACTCCCCATTTCCCTGGTGTTCCATGCTGGATCTGTGGCTGTTATGTAGCTACAGTTTTGACTTGTTGCTATTCTTGAGTACAGGTCTTACTCAATTCAGCCTTTGAACCATGATGATGGGTCTCTTAAGCCAGGCCCTTTTTAGATGAAGTGATTGTCCAATTTGTCCTCAACAACTTCAATAGGGATACCTCTCCTTGCCAAACAAAAACTTAATTAATTCACTGAATGTATAACCTCATATCTTATTCAGTCTACTTTGTTCTGGTAGAGCAAATTGGTCCCTGTGCCCCACTCTGTGGATGACGTCACCCAATGTCTTTCTGAAAATATATAGTATGAACTGATTGAGGGTTACATAACTATGAATTACCAGGATTTTAGGATTAGTTGTGCATATATAAAAGATTAATATTAATTAGTAAGTGTGGATTAAAACATCAGAAGAAAAATAGTGTATCTTCCCAATATGATAGCAAGTACCTCGAGAGGAAATAGGTAAAAGGATTGCTAGCAAGGAAAATGTAATAGGACAGTTAGGATTCAAATATCATGTGGGGTTCAGGAAGAATAAGACAAATGGTCCTTGAGGTTTGCAGGCAAATGAATGGAACTAAAAGTTACCATCCTGAGGATCTTTGTTCCTGTGACTGAGCAGCCAAGTGCAACCAGGTAGGCAAGCAAAAACTGAGCGTAAGATTGCCTAAGACATGGTCAGCCACGGCTCCACATGCACACAGGAGCTGGGCAGTCCCACAGCACTCTGTGCCAAGGGAAAGATGGTCACCCAGGTGTGCTGAGACAGGCTTGCAGGCACACAGGTAGGATAAACCAGTGACAGCAAGACCAACTAACACCAGAGATAACAAGATGGCAAAAGGCAAAAGTAGGAATGTTACTAACAGAAATCAAGGCAATATGGCACCATCCAAACCCAATTCTCCCATAACAACAACTCCTGTATACTCCAACACACCACAAAAACAAGATCTGGATTTAAAATCACAGCTCATGATGCTGATAGAAGACTTTAAGAAGGACATAAATAATTCCCTTGAAGAAATACAGAACACAACTAAACAGGAACTACAGGAAAATACAATAAAACATGTAAAGGAATTGAACAAAACCATCCAGGATCTAAAAATGGAGGTAGAAACAATAAATAAATCACAAAGAGAAACAACTCTGTTCATATAAAACCTAATAAGAAAGAAGACAGAAGTCATGGATCCAAGCATCAACAACAGAATACAAGAGATCTCAGATGAAGAAGATATGATAGAAAGCATTGACACAACAGTCAAAGAAAATGCAAAATGCAAAAGGCTCCTGAACCAAAACATCCAGGAAATCCAGGATAAAATGAGAAGTCTAAACCTAAGGATTATAGGTATTGAAAAGAGTGAAGATTTCCAACTTTAAGGGCCAGTAAATGTCTTGAACAAAATTATAGAAGAAAACTTCCCCAATCTAAAGAAAGAGATGCCCATAAACATAAAAGAAGCCTACAGAACTCCAAATAGATTTGAGGAGAAAAGAAATTCCTCCTGTCAAATAATAATTAAAATACCAAATGTACTAAAAAAAAGAAAGAACATTAAAAGCAGTAAGGGGGAAAGGACAGGTAACATATAAAGGTAGGCCTATGAGAATTACACCAGACTTCTCACCAGACTATGAAAGACAGAAGAGCCTGGGCAGATGTCATATAGACCCTAAGGCAATATAAATGCAAACCCAGACTGATATATATGGAAATCTCTCGATTACCATAAAGGGAGAAACCAAGATATTCCATGACAAAAACAAATTTACACAGTATCTTTCCACAAACATAGCCCTTCAAAGGATAATGAATGTAAAACACCAACAAAGGGAGGGAAACTACACACTAGAAAAAGCAAGAAATTAATCTTCTTTCAACAAACCCAAGAGAAGAAAACCACACAAACATAAAAATTACATCAAAATAGCAGGAAGTAACAATCACTATTCTTTAATATCTCTTAACATCAATGGACTCAATTCCCCAATAAAAATAGACTTAACAAACTGGATATGTAAACAGGACCCAACATTTTGCTGCATACAGGAAACACATCTCAGTGTCAAAGAGAAACACTACCTCAGAGTAAAAGGCTGGAAAACATTTTTCCAAGCAAATGGTCCCAGGAAACAAGCTGGAGTAGTCATTCTAATATCCAATAAAATAGACTTTCAACCACAAGTCATCAAAAAAGAAACTGAAGGACATGTTATACTAATCAAAGGAGAAATCTACCAAGAAGAACTCTCAATTAGGAACATCTATGCTCCAAATACAAGGGCAACTACATTTGTAAAAGAAATTTTACTAAAGCTTAAAGCACACATTGTATCTCACAAAATAATTGTGGGATGGTTCAATATATGGAAATTTATCAATGTAATCCACTACATAAAAAAACTCAAAGAAAAAAAAACCACATGGTCATTTCATTAGATGCTGAAAAGCATTTGGCAAAATTAAGCATCCTTTCATGTTAAAAGTCCACTCCTGGGCATATACCCAGAAGATTACCCAGCATGAAATAAGGATACATGCTCCACTATGTTCATAGTAGCCTTATTTATAATAGCCAGAAGCTGGAAAGAACCTAGATGTCCCTCAACAAAGGAATGGATACAAAAAATGTGGTATATATACACAATGAAGTACTATTCAGCCATTAGAAGCAATTAATTCATGAAATTCTTAGACAAATGGATGGAGCTGGAGAACATCATACTAAGTGAAGTAACCCAGTCTCAAAAAAATACCCATGGTATGCACTCACTGATAAGTGAATATTAGCCTAGAATCTTGGTGCACCAAAGACACAATCCACATACCAAATGATGTCCAAGAAGAAGGAAGGAGTAGACCCTGGATCTGCAAAGGCCAAAGCATCAGTGTAGGGGAATACCAGAACAGGGAAATGGGAAGGGGAGGGTGAGGGGAACAGGGGGAGGGAAAAGGGCATTTCGGACCTTTGGTGGGTGGGGAGCCAGGAAAGGGGAAATGAAATGTAAATAAAGAATATATCAAAAAAAGTCTTGGAAAGAACAGTAATTTAAGGGCCAGATATAAACACAGAAAAAGCAATATACAGCAAACCAGTAGCCAACATCAAACTAAATGGTGAGGAACTTGAAGCAATCCCTTTAAAATCAGGGATTAGACAAGGCTGGCTTTTCTCTCTATATTGATTAAATATAGTACTTGAAGTTCTGGATACAGCAATTAGACAACAAAAGGAAGTAAAAGGGACAAAATTTGGAAAAGAATAAGTCAATTTATCACTATTTGCAGATGATATGTTAGTATACTCACACGACCCATAAACTCCACCAGAGAACACCTACAGCTGATAAACAACTTCAGCAAAGTGGATGGTTATAAAATCAACTCAAGCAAATCAGTAGGCTTCCTGTACGTGAAGGATAAACAGGCTGAGAAAGATATTATGAAAATGAAACTCTTCACAATACCCACAAACAATATAAAGTATCTTGGTGTGACTCTAACCAAACAGATGACAGATCTTTATGACAAGAACTTCAAGTCTCTGAAGAAAGAAATTGAAGAAGAACTCAGAAGAAGAAAAAATCTTCCATGATCATGGATTGGCAGGATTAATATCGAGAAAATAGTCCTCTTGCAAAAGCAATCTACAGATTCAATGCAATCCCCCCAAAATCCCAACTGAATTCTTCACAGAGTTAGAAAGAGCAATTCCAAAATTCATCTGGAATAACAAAAACCCAGGAGAGCTAAAACTACTCTCAACAGTAAAGAACTTCTGGGGAAATCATTATCCCGGTCCTCAAGCAGTACTACAGAGCAATAGTGTTAAAAACTGCATGGTATTGGTACAGTGACAGGCAGGTAGAACAATGGAATAGAATTGAAGACCCAAAAATGAATCCACACACCTGTGGTCACTTGATCTTTGACAATGGAGCTAAATCCATCTAGTGGAAAAAAAGATAGCCTTTTCAACAAATGGTGCTGGTTCATCTGGAGGTCAGCATGCAGAAGAATGCAAATTGATTCATTTGCAAAAAACCCAGGATAGCTAAAATATCATCAACAGTAAAAGAACTTCTGGGGGAATCAATATCCCGGACCTCAAGCAATACTACAGAGCAGTAGTGTTAAAAACTGCATGGTATTGGTACAGTAACAGGGAGGCAGATCAATGGAATAGGATTGAAGACCCAGAATTGAACCCACACATCTATGGCCAATTGATCTTCCACCAAGGAGCTGAAAACATCCAGTAGAAAAAAGATAGCCTTTTTAACAAATGATGCTGGCTCAACTGGAGGTTGTATCCTTGTACTAAGTTCAACTCCAAGTGGATCAAGGACCTCCACATAAAAGAAGATGCACTGACACTAATAGAAAAGAAACTGGGTAAGTTTTCACTTGAGCACATGGGCACAGGGGAAATTTTACTGAACAGAACAACAATAGCTTATGTTCTACGATCAAGATTTGACAAATGGTTTGTACTTTTGACAGTGTCTTTTGCCTTACAGAAACTTTGTAATTTTATGAGGTCCCATTTGTCTATTCTTGCTCTTAGAGCATAAGCAATTGGTGTTCTGTTCAGGAATTTTCCCCCTGAGCCAATGTTCTCAAGGGTCTTCCGCAGTTTCTTTTCTATTAGTTTTAGTATGTCTGGTTTTATATGGAGGTCCTTGATCCACTTGGAGTTGAGCTTAGTGCATGGAGATAAGAGTGGATCAATTCTCATTTTTCTGCATGTTGACCTCCAGTTGAGCCAGCACCATTTGTTGAAAAGGCTATATTTTTTCCACTGGATGTTTTCAGCTCCTTGGTGGAAGATCAATTGGTCATAGATGTGTGGGTTCAATTCTGGGTCTTCGATCCTATTCCATTGATCCGCCTCCCTGTCACTGTACCAATACCATGCAGTTTTTAACATTACGTATTGCTTAAGGTCCAGGATATTGATTCCCCCAGAAGTTCTTTCACTGTTGATGATATTTTAGCTATCCTGGGTTTTTAGTTATTCCAGATGAATTTGAGAATTGCTCTTTCTAACTCTATAAGAATTGAGTTGGGCTTTTGATGGTGATTGCATTGAATCTGTATATTGCTTTTAGCAAGATTGCCATTTTAACTATATTAATCCTGCCATCCCATGAACATGGAAGATTTTTCCATTTTCTGATGTCTTCTTCAATTTCCTTCTTCAGAGACCTGAAGTTTTTATCATATAAATCTTTCACTTGTTTGGTTAGAGTCACACCAAGATACTTTATATTGTTTGTGGCTATTGTGAAGGGTGTCATTTCCCTAATTTCTTTCTCGGCCTGCCTATACTTTGCTTATAGGAAGGCTATTGATTTGCTTGAGTTGACTTTATAACCAGCCACTTTGGAAGTTGTTTATCAGCTGTACGAGTTCTCTGGTGGAGTTTTTTGGGTCGCTTAAGTATACTATCATATCATCTGCGAATAGTGATAGTTTGACTTCTTCCTTTCCAATTTGTATCCCTTTGACTTTCTTATGTTGTCGAATTGCTCTAGTTAGTACCTCAAGTACTATATTGAAGAGATATGGTAAGAGGGGGCAGCCTTGTCTAGTCCCTGATTTTAGTGGGATTGCTTCAAGTTTGTCTCCTTTTACCTTGATGTTGGCTATCGGTCTGCTGTAAATTGCTTTTACTATGTTTAGATATGGGCCTTGAATTCCTGTTCTTTCCAAGACTTTTAGCAAGAAAGGTTGCTGAATTTTGTCAAATGCTTTTTCAGCATCCAATAAGATGACCATGTGGTTTTTTTCTTTGAGTTTGTTTATGTAGTGTATTATGTTGATGGATTTCCATATATTGAACCATCCCTGCATCCCTGCGATGAAGCCAACTTGATCATGGTGAGTGATCGTTTTGATGTGTTCTTGGATTCAGTTGGCAAGTATTTTATTTAGTATTTTTGCATCGATATTCATAAGAGAAAATGGCCTGTAGCTCTCTTTCATAGTTGGATCTTTGTTTAGTTTTGGTATCAGGGTAATTGTGGCTTCATAGAATGAGTTGGGTAGTGTTCCTTCTTTTTCTATTTTGTGGAATAGTTTGAAGAGTATTGGTATCAGGACTTCTTTAAAGGTCTGATTGAATTCTGCACTAAAACCATCTGGTTCTGTGATTTTTTTGGTTGGAAGACTTTCTATGACCCCTTCTATTTCTTTAGGGGTTATGGGTCTGTTTAGATGATCTATTTGATCCTGGTTTAATTTTGGAATTTGTTATCTGTCTAGGAAATTGTCCATTTCCTCCAGATTCTCCAGTTGTGTTGAGTATAGGCTTTTGTAGTAGGATCTGATGATTTTTTGAATTTCCTCAGTTTCTGTTGTTATATTTCCCTTTTCATTTCTTATTTTGTTAATTTTAATACTGTCTCTGTGCCCTTTGGTAAGTCTGGCTAGTGGTTTATCTATCTTGTTGCTTTTCTCAAAGGACAAATCGGCAACCAACAAATTGGGAAAAGATCTTCACCAACCCCACATCAGACCGAGGGCTAATATCCAATGTATACAAAGAACTCAAGAAGTTAGACCCCAGAAAACCAAATAACCCTATCCAAAAATCGGGTACAGAGCTAAACAAAGACTTTTCACCTGAAGGAATTCGGATGACTGAGAAACAACTTAAAAATGTTCAACATCATTAGTCATTAGAGAAATGCTAATCAAAACAACCCTGAGATATCACCTCACACTAGTCAGAATGGCTACAATTAAAAACTCAGGAGGCATCAGGTGTTGGCGAGGATGTGGAGAAAGAGGAACACTCCTCCACTGCTGGTGGAACTGCAAGCTGGTACAACACTCTGGAAATCAGTCTGGTGGTTCCTCCGAAAACTGGACATGATACTTCTGGAGGAACCAGCCATACCACTCCTGGGAATATATCCAGAAGATTCCCCAGAATGCAATAGGGATACATACTTCACTATGTTCATAGCACCCTTATTTATAATAGCCAGAAGCTGGAAAAACCCAGATGTCCCTCAATGGAAGAATGGATACAAAAAAATGTGGTATATATACACAATGGAGTACTATTCAGCCATTAGAAACAATGAATTCATGAAATTCTTAGAGAAATGGATGGAGCTGGTGAACATCATACTAAGTGAGTTAACCCAGTCTCAATAGAATACCCATGGTATGCAGTCACTGATAAGTGGATATTAGCCTAGAATCTTGGAACACCAAAGACACAATTCACATACCAAATGATGTCTGACAAGAGGAAAGGAGTGGACACTGGTGCTGGAAAGGATCAAACATCAGTGTAGGGGAATACAAGAACAGGGAAGAGGGAAGGGGTGGAAGAAGGAGCAGCGGAAGTGAAAAGGGCATGTGGGATCTTTCGGGGGTGGGGAACCAGAAAAAGGGAAATGAATTGTAAATATAGAATATATCCAATTAAAAAAAAAAACAGAATTGACAAATGGGACCTGAGGGATGGGAGGTCCAGTGACTGGCCGAATTTGGAATCCATCTCAATGCCTGATACTATTACTGATGCTACTATGGTGTGCTTACAGACAGACAGCAACAAATCAGGTTCGTCTTCTCTGAGGCCCAAGAATAAGCTGACTGAGACAGATGCAGGTACTTACACCCAACCATTGGACTGAAGTTTGGGACCCCTGTGGTTGAATGAAAGAAAAGGTGGAAAAAGCTGTGGAGAAGGGCTACACTATGCGAAAACTCAACTTATATAGCAGTTTCAACCTAACTGGACCCCTGTAATGTCTCAGACAGGGATCAACCAGGTGGCATACACAAGCTGGCTGGAGGGCCCCTGGCACATATACAGCAGAGGAATGCCTTGTCTGTCCTCGTGGGAGAAGAGGCACCTAAACCAGCCTTGAGAGACTTGAGTGAGTGGGGAGGCCTGGCGAGGGGTGCAGGAACATCACCTTGGTGACAGGAGGGAGAAGGAATGGATGAACTGAAGAAGCAGGGACCAGGAGGGGGCAATGGCAGGACAGTAAAAAAATGTTATTAAAAGAATTTCTAGTGAATTATTACTTACCACTTATTGTGTATAAGTTCAGAGTACTAAATATCTTCGAAAAATTGAGATAAATTTAACAAAATTTGACATAGTACATAGAAGCAGCAAGTATAGTTCATAATAAATTATATTAAAAATGACAAGTCACAATCCATTTCCATATAATCTGTTTTATTTTCTCTTTCTCCTGAGCCACACACAACTGGAAGAAATTTGATTTTGCCGTCTCCAATACCCTGTATTCAAAAAGATGACTACTCTGTCTTTCACAAAATTATTTGTTATTTCAAATAATAGTGTCATTGTACAGTGTACATTTGCAGGGGCTGCAGATTTCCACTTCTTTTGATTTTGAAAGAGGATATTCACTGCAAAGCATTTTGAGGACATGCTATTTACAAACACAGCATCAGCAACGCTGGACATAAAACAACTGTCCAGAGTCACAACAGAGAGGGTTGCCCCAAGGCAGGGAGCAGCAAAATGGGTTCTACCTTGCAGATTTTAAGGACAGTTTTGTGATCATTTGTGACTTATGTATCACATTCCCAAGGCCAATTGATCTGTTTTCATAAATCCTGTGGGACTGTATCATCCTTTTAGTGTATTTCTTCCCAAAGCACTCCTGAAGACCAAGTTCCTCACAAAGAAAACAGATACCAGAATGAATGCATTATCATGATATCACATCTTGAGTACGGAGTGTTAGTGTACATGTGTGGGCAAATGCTCTGGTTCCATCCTAGCTGTAGCTTTCTTGAGCTATTCATATTTGAATTCTTACTTTCTGATCCATCTGGGGTGATGTCCTTGCTGGAATAGGCAAACTTTGTTAAGAGCTTCTCTCCCAACTTAATCTGCTGCAATTAAATGCAATAGATGAAAAAGAAAGAAAGAAAGAAAGAAAGAAAGAAAGAAAGAAAGAAGAAAGAAAGAGAAAGAAAGAAAGAAAGAAAGAAAGAAAGAAAGAAAGAAAGAAAGAAAGAAAGAAAGAAAGATGCAGTTTGGCAAGGAAAACAGTGTGAAGAAGTTTAACATTGTAGACCAGGCAGCTTCAAGAGCTGTAACTCTTACATAGATTGGTGACATTAAAAAGTAATCTGGAGATGAACAGAAAAAAATAAATGCATTAGATGTAACAATATGGGAATGGGTCACAGTGCCTTGCTCGATTTCTGGGGTATGTGTTGGGCAGGGGTTCATGATAGTCAGCCAGTGCGCATCCAATCTAGCAATCATATAATCTTTGTTGTATTCCCCAATACCTTATTTCAGCTATCTCATAACACCTGCACATTCCTTAAGATTTCATCTCTTCTGTTCCTAACATTACTTTTCTATTGTTAACATTCTTTTCAAATCACACACTTGTTTTCACTGAAGCAGTACTGTGTTACTTACGGATGGTGTCACAAATGCTCATTTACAACTCTCCCCTGCCTCCCTTGTCTTTTCTCCTGTGAGTGCCATTTGTTCCCTAGACAACTTCACTTGTATTTCATGAAACATATACATACATGATTTTATGCACTGATATAAAAATGCAAGAATGATAAAAGAAAACATATATGTCTATGTCTGAGTTAATTCAATATGATAATCTTCAAATACATTCATGTTCCTGAAAATACATAATTTCAGTATTGCTGAAAATAAAATGGATAGATATAATTCAACTACTCTTACTGTTGGAAAAAACTGATAGAGCTCCCAGCACTTGGGCTTATATACCTGGAGGGCTCTCCTCTGAAAAATTGAAATGTTCTTTCCTGAAGTTTTAGACTAGTGTCTTTCAGTGGACTTCTCCTTAGTTAGAATTATTCTCTGTAATTACATCATATATGCTATAAGTGAGAGTTTCATTTTCAAGATATTTTAATTCCCATTTACACAAACTGTCCTCTTGACATGTTTTATCATGCTTTTAATCGTTCCTTTCCCTTTTCTTCCTTTTGTTTTTCAAGACAGGGTTTGTTAGTATAGCTTTGGCTGCCCTGGAACTTTCTTTGTAAATCAGGCCGGCCTTGACCACATAGAGATCTGCCTGCTTCTGCTTCCCAAGCGTGTTCCACCAATGGCTGCTTGATCATTTGTTTTTAATACATTCTCTGTCAAGTTCATTTGAAAACTCATTAAATAGCCCAAATCGGAGGGTTTGATAAATTTGTTATTTTTTTTATCTTTTACTTTGTCATTGCTTGCATTGAATTTGCTGCATATTTTCAGACAGAAATAAAAGTAGTCTATGAATACAATCTTAGTAACATTAAAGGCAGTATTACAATATTATTTCAATTTATAGTTCATTTATATAGTTATTATATCTCCATTTGATTTGTCTTTTCCCAAAGGTTGTCATATTTGACACTAAGCAAATAAAGAACATGTCCATTCATTTTTATTTCAAGTTGAAAGTAGGAAAATATTTTGGTTCAAGGATGCTTTAAAATGTTGTGGAGAGCAGGTGTGGTGGCAGTCCCAAGATGGCGCTTGGGACTCCAGTCAAGTCTCATGACTAACACCTGATTTCCTCCTGCTCCCGAGTTTGCCATACCTTTCCAGATGAACTGCGCAGGTGCACCTGATGATGCAGTATCAGGCCATGTTACATGGACCTATCCACAGAGACAATGTAAAGCGGACTGATGGGGTGGAGCTAGAGGAGATAAAAGGACTGTGCTTGGGGGCAGAGGGGGCCACCACCCTTTTCCCTGCATTCATGCTCTAAGGATCCTGAATAAACCGCTTTGAGAAGTACGTTGTGTCTTCGCTCTTTTCTGCGGGTCAGAGATAGAAGCGACAAACTGTGGTTATGTATGAAATACAGCACACCTATTTGAACATACTCTGCATATCTGTATCTGAATTTTAGCTGTGGGATACCTTTATAACATAGCAACCCTTCTATCTCTTCAAGTTCAATAATATATGCTGGACAAAGAGAGCAAGTTTTGCGAAGGCAATGTGCAATTCAAAGTCATTGAATATATATCAAATAAAGTGTGATTAATAAACCCGATAGATACAAAAGTTTAAAGATAAATGCACATATTATTAAAGAAGCACAAAAAATCATAATGTTGAACAATTTTAAAGCTATATAAGTAAAATTTATCAAACAGAAACAAATTGCAAGCACTCTGATTACGGGGCTTTACTGCTTATAAGCTAGGGAAGGCAAGCAGGAGAATTCCTGTAAAATGGCAGGGTGTCAAACATTGGAATGCTGTTACCAAGTAGTTACATTAGTTAATGAACATTTTAAGAGGGAGTTTCTTTTTATTAGCTATTTCAGTTATAAGGTACTGATTATGCATAAATTAGTAGACAATTTTAACTAGGCATGTTTATATTGAAAACAAATTTAGGTAAACCCATCATGACTAGCTTCTAATGCATGTTTCTACTGCCCCCACCCCGGAAAGGAAATGCATATCTTCAAAAGCTGTATCCTTGGAATGTTCTGTTTTTGCATTTTGGCAGGGATATTTTCAATACTTTGCTATATTTTACCTCTTTATAGACTTTGCTTTTTACACATATTATTTTCATAATTTAGTTCTTTACATCTACTCATATGTGCCATAGAGACATTTACTGATAGTTTCCTTTACTTGTTAATTTTTATATCCTAACTTGCCCATACATTACAAACTAAGTAAATATTCATTCTGAATTATTGACAAATCTGTAAGTACACTTTTTTTAATCCCCACTTGTGCTCACAAACTCACACATAAAAATTTTTAAGCCTCATAACTGTATGCTTCATAAAATTTCTTCAGGAAGTAACTTTGAGACAAGTTAGTAACTTATGTGTAATAAGTGCTGAATATTGTGATAATTTATTCAAAAATCATTTCTTTTGAATCCACAAAGAATAGCAAACTTTAAAAACTTAGTTTCCATTTTATGTTCTGATGAGAAACTGAATATCACAGTTCAAGCAGCTTGCACAAAACTACATGGAGGAAATAAAGTTTAAGCATGAGTTAATTCAAAATATTTAGACTTGCTCGAAGCTGTCTGATCCCAGTGATTACAGATTACTAGGACAAAATGTAAATGTATCTGAATCTTATGAGTCCTTCAGAAGTTTTGCAAAGCTTTAAAACTTGTAAAAAAAACAATCTGGGTGCATAGCTCAGTCAGTTCAGTGGTTGCATCATTGTTGAGTTCCCATCCTCTATACTAAATACACACACATATAGACACATAAAAATACACAAAAACAATCACAGAAACACAAACATCAAAAATCCTGGTCGTAATTTCATGACACATGTTTGTAATCCAAGTGCTAGGGATATGTGTGTGCAAGGCAATCTAGTATAGATTCACGTTGTAGCTAGGCTGCTGTACAGGGTGTGAATTCTTCCTAAGCATCTGCATCATGCAGCTCAGACAGACTATAATTCCAGCTCCAGGAGATCTGATGCCCCTTTTTGCCCTCCACATTCACTCCTACACTAATGTGCAAAGTAATATGCAGGCACACACACTTGTATAAAATAATGTTTGGCTAGAAGGCTTTACATGGTGGATGTCTCCTGAGTAACAAGCAAGGTTTTCTGCTACTCTCCATGCTCAAATACACAGCAAATTCATTTAAAATTGCATATACATGTACACTTGAACACAGATACATAATCACACACACAAATCAAAAACACATATGTGCATGTACACACTTAAAAATGCAGAAAAATCTAATTCTGTACATTTATATTAAATTGTCAAAATTAGACATCTGTACAAAGTGATAATTCTTTTTTGACCTTTTATTATGTGAGATTATAATAAAATCATTTCTGTCCCTCCCTTCAAGTGGCTGTTCTTGCTCTCTTTCATTTTCATGGCTACTTTTTCATTAATTGCACATATACACATAAATGCATATATATTTATGCATATACACATAGACTCTTAAGTATAACCTACTAATTTCCTATTATATGAATTTTTTGAAGGGTTTAGATTCTTATGTTTCTAGGAGACACTGTTATCACAAACCCCTGGATCCTCTGGTTTTTACAATCTTCTTGATCCCTCTTCCACAATGTTTCATGAGCCTTTAGGTGTGGAAGTATTCTGTAGATGTATCCATTAAGAGTATACATTATAACTCTGCATTTTGATTAGTCTCTTTAATGCTCTCCATCTCTTATAAAAATAAGTTTCCTTGATGAGGCATGGAGACTACACATACCTGTGAGTATAGGAACAAATATTTAGATTATTATATTCTTTTATCAAATTGATGTATTTGCTTATTTGCTCTTTAATTAACACAATATGACATATGATATATATATATATATATAATGTGTGTACACACACAAATATATACACATATGTATATATACATATGTGTACACATATATACATATGTGTATACATACACACACACACACACACACACACACATATATATATATATATATATATATATATATACACATGTATATATCAGTAGTATTCTGGGAGGAGGCTGTAGTTGAGAAATTTGTTTCAGAAAGTTACACTAGCTTATGTGATTTTCTGTCATGTCCAGAACTCATTTATATTTAGTGAAATAGACATCTTTTATAGTAGTGAGACTAGATAATACATATGTGCAAAGCTTTGAAACATAGAGAGTGGAGACTAAATCTTGTAACTCAAGGTTCTTAGGATGAAAAGCCAGCGTTCTGGGATTGAGTCTCAGATCTTCAACTTCATTATTCCTTCAGCACAGATTCTGAGATGTTACTGTGTGTTTCTTCCTGTCACTTTCTCTAAATCTGAACATTCTCGGTTCTGTTATAATTGTGAAGCTGCCAGCTTGGCCTTCATACTTGCTAAGTTATAAAACACAGCACATGCTGTTGTTTCTTGGTTTCTCTTGGCTACACATGTATGTACAAATGCCCTAGGTCAGTATCAGGTGACTTCTTCAATTTCTGACACAGGATCTCTCACTTGGATTTAATATTTACAGATGTGACTACATTGGTTGGACAGCAAGCTCCTGTCTTGTCATACCCAGCTTCATACACAAGTGCTAAGAGTCAAACTCAGGTCCTCGGGCTTACATAGCAAGCATCATATGAACCGAACAGTTCCCCCAGCTACCACTTCCTAATTTCTTTTTTTTTTTTGTCTTCTTTCAGAGATGAAAAAAATTGGGATTTTTAATTATGACTTATAGTATCCTGGTCAATACCTTTCATGATTGAAAGTAATTAAACAGCAATTTGTAAACTTTTGAAAATGAAAAAATAAATTCCAATAAGAAATTTAAAGCTCAGAACATCGCTATTTTACTGGAAACATTTCATGAATATGCATATGAAAAAGATTGTAACAATCTTCTTGTTTCTAAAATGCCTAACTTCCAGTAGACTTTCACTGAAACATTAAAGCAAAGTCCTTAACATTATGAAATGTAAGCTATTCCATGATTAGGAGTGAATAGTGAAATTATTTACAAATAAAACATATGGGATTAGCAAATATGTAATATATTTGATAGAATATATTATATACACCACTATATTATTTGACAAAGAAAATTAAATATATCAAATTATAAATTTTACTTTTTATTCTGCTAAATGCACATACATAAAACTTTTATACTTGAATAACATCAGAACATTTAAATACATAAATGTAAATTTACTGAAATATTCAAACATTTTATTCCTTGTAGTCTCTTGGAAGCATATACAGTATAATAATATATGAAGATTGTATATATTCATGAAATCAGTACTGCATAAATTTGTATCAGTATCTCTTGGAATTAGATTTTCTATTATTTTATTTTCATCTGTTTTCAATACTTTCTATATTTCAATAAGAAATCTACTTTAGTTTTACATGAAAACATTTCTCTTCATTTCTGAAGGGTTTGAGTAAGTGTTTTCAAAGCAATATTCTTAGGGCTAGAGAAATGGCATAGCAGTTTAGAGAGCTTGCTGCTATTTCACAGAACTTGAAATTAGTTTTCACTACTGAAATTTGATAAGTTTGAAGGCTTGCAATCACTTACAACTTGTGCTCCAGGAAACCTAGTGCTCTTTTCTGGCCTCCACACATACCTACACCACACACACACACACACACACACACACACACACACACCTAAAATTGAATGTTTGAAACAATCTCCTTTCTTTCATCATGTAATATATTCAAGGCCTTTATGACAACATATGTAAGTCATTCTGAGTACAGGTTTGCTTATAATATCTCTGATGAAAATGGTCTATGTGGAAAGTTAATACATTTTCTTGTTGGTTATTTTGATTGATTACCAGATACCAAAGAACAGAGATATTTTTAGTTCATGTACAAAGCTTTATCTCTCTATCTCTATCTCTCTATCTCTATCTCTATCTCTATCTCTATCTCTATCTCTATCTCTATCTCTATCTCTATCTCTATCTCTGTCTATATCTCTATCTGTATATCTATGAATACACAAAAGAGTTATTTTCAAGGTGACAGGAAGCACAGGTATTGCTTATTAGTACTTGCCAGTCCAATGGGATGGTGAAACACTGTGTAGCTAATTGCACATCACCTTAGGTTCCTGCTTTTGTAAAGATCCTCCTTTTCTTTTTCTCTTCTTGCATGACTTGGTGCTTAGGTCAAAGCTGCAATTTTAAGGAAATGAATTCACTTCACATTTTGCACATTGTGAGAATTTCTTTCCACTACGTCAACATCACTATTTTATTCTCTTTGAATCTTATAAAAAATTAAATACATACTTTATTTTATTTTTGCTCATTTCATTTTTAAATTAAGAGCAAGTCAGTAATCACAATCAAACTGACAAGATTTTATAAAATCAACATTCAATTTTAGCAGATTAATTTAGTTTCAGCTACATATTGTCATTTGTACAAAATAGAAAAAACATATTTGTTTGGGATCAACTGTTTCAGAATTTATTGTCTTCAGGTTAAAAAGATGTTACAGTTGGCAAAGCACCTGCTACACAATTTTGAAGACTTGAACTTAGATTTCCAAAACTCATGTAATGTGTACACACTCAGAGCTGCCAGCCTGTAGGCAGTATCTCTTTTTAACAAATTTTGAAAAACAATTTATTTTAGTACAACAACATGCACGTTTCAGAGCTGTTAATGCAATAGTGCAGAAGTACAAAGCAAAATAACAAACTACTGTGTATGCTTTGAGGAATGTGAGGCCAAAAGAAGCATCCAAGCTAGACCTTACCTCTAACTCTAAGTTTGAATGCCTCATACTATTACTTTTCCATTAATTGATTTATTTATTCACATTATATTCCAATCTCAGCCACCCACCTAGTCCCCCTTCATATTTCCCCTTCTCCCATGTTCACTCCCTTTCTCCTCTGAGTAGGACCCCATCACATACCAACCACATAGCATCACTGAGAGTATGCATATACTCACCCACTGACCCAATGAGGCAAGACAAGTCTGTAGCTGCCTGCAGCTACTGCAAACAGGGTTCCTGGAAATGGAAGCTGAGGGATGAATGGGGAAGGAGGAAAAGAAGTGGAGCCAAGTAGATAGTTTACCGATCAAGGCCGAAGTTTAATGGAACTCAGACAATTTAACAGTTTTGGGGGAGCCCCTCCTCCCAGAGTCCTGCGTGGCTTCTTTGGGTGTTGGTTCCACTGCTCAGGAAGCTGGGCGGATCACCTGCTTAATTCAGGAATTCATATGTCTGCAGGAACTTCACCTTCATGCTGAGCACTCTTCCCCAGGTGCGGCAGGATTGTGAATAGTACAGGACTCCCTGCTCAAAGGCTGGTAGAGGAGTTCA
This sequence comes from Apodemus agrarius, assembly GCA_964023405.1. NCBI lineage: Eukaryota > Metazoa > Chordata > Mammalia > Rodentia > Muridae > Apodemus > Apodemus agrarius. The sequence goes on along the minus strand of OZ030018.1, from coordinate 36,992,811 downwards.
CTTTGACCAATGTCAAGTTCCTACCATGTGACCAGACACCCCTATATGGCTCTGTACACAAGTCAACCCAGTTAACTGTTCCCTAGTTGTCTATGTCTCTGAGGAGGGTACATATATAACTACCAAGTGTATTTGCTCAGATAACTCTTGGTAAAAGAGTATTGCACTAGTAACTATGTTGTTCCGTACCCCCTGAATAGGCATTCAGAAAAGGTTAGTAAAATGGAGGTCCATTTTCCAAGATTTTGCAGCTATAATCATAAGGCTATTAGACAAAATAACTAATAGTTTTTTTTAATTGAAAGAAAATAAATATGAACAACCTTATGTTGACACAATATGTTAGCCTGACCTTTTTTTTTTAAATTTTTATTTTCTATATTCTATGTTTACATTCCAAAGGCTTTCCCCTTTCCCAGTTACCCCCTACCATATGTCCCATAATTCCTCTCCCCCCCTGCTATTCCCCACTCATTCCCCCCACACACACACACAATTTTTCTGTTCTGGGTCTACAATACTGGATCCAATCTTTACAGGCCCAGGGTCCTCTCCTTTCTTCTTCTTGGGAGTCATTTGACTTGCTAATTGTGCCTTGAGTATTTAGGGCTTCTGGGTTCATTAATGTCCACTTATCAGGGATTGCATTTCATGTGTATTCTTTTGTGATTGGGTTGGCTCACTTAGGATGATAGTTTCCAGATCTAACCATTTACCTACAAATTGCATGAGTTCATTATTTTTAATTGCTGAATAGTACTCCATTGTGTAAATATACCACATTTTCTGTATCCATTCCTCTTTTGAGGGATATCTGGGCTCCTTCCAATTTCTGGCTATTATAAACAAGGCTGCTATAAACATAGTGGAGCATGTGTCTTTATTGTATGCAGAGGAATCCTCTGGGTATATGCCCAGGAGTGGTATGCCAGGGTCCTCTGGAAGTGTAGCCTGACCATCTTTATGGTGGGGGCTTGAAACAAGCAGGCAATGTTCATCATATTGTTGTTAATTACCATTCATTGGCAGTGTCCATTTATAGAGCATCATTAAAAATAGTTGTAGGAGGAGTGACTAATAACCAAGTTAACATTTAAGTTAATATTCTTAAAGAACCAGAACTCTTTCTACTGAGATAGTTTGGGATTCAAGAACAATCGTTTGATCGCGTATTTTGCAACTGTGAAACAAAACATTCTTTCTTCATATCCAGTGAGAATTATCCTCAAAATGATCTACTATCAAATGTAGAACATACATGAGTATTAATATAAGGCTACTCAGCATAGTACCACACTATATATCAAATCAGGATATAATAAGAATTCTGAATGAAGTTATGTCCAACATATTTACACAGACTATGTAAAGAAATGTTGAAACTGGGATGTTTTGGGGCTTTAGTTAGTTTCAGAGACCTCTAATAGTATTTTTCTCAGTGGAAAACTTGTCTCTAATGACCAGGAGAAGGAAGGAACCTCAGTATAACCTGTGTCAACAGCAAGTCCCTTAACTAATACCATTAGAAGTTAAGACTCGATTGTCTATTGGTAAAAGAAATGCCACAGAGGACTAAAGACTAAGACAAGATGTGTTCTACTGGGTAGACTGGGCTTTCTGATAAAAGGATGATTCAGTGCCAGGAAAGATATACTTAAGAGAATTTTTGCCTATATATGTATCCATCAAGCAATTAGCTCCTAGAGTTGAGATATGACACAGAAAGATTTATCCATCTGCTAATCGGGTTCTATACAGTCTACCTGGATAGAAACTGTAGGTAAACAAGCAAAACTATTAAGATAAAAAAATCAATATACAGCAAACCAGTAGCCAACATCAAAATAAATGGAGAGAAACTTGAAGCAATTCCACTAAAATCATGGACTAGACAAGGCTGCCCTCTCTCTCTCTCCATAGCTTTTCAATATAGTACTTGATTTTCTAGTGAGAGCAATTAGACAACATAAGGAAGTCCAAGGGATAAAAACTGGAAAGGAAGAAGTCAAATTATCATTATTTTCAGATGATATGATAGTACACTTAAGTGACCCAAAAAGTCCACCAGAGAATGCCTACAGCTGATAAACAACTTCAGCAAAGTGGCTGGTTATAAAATCAACTCAAGGAAATCAGTAGCCTTCCTGTACTCAAAGGATAAGCATGCTGAGAAAGAAGTTAGGGAAATAACACACTTCACAATAGCCACAAACAATATAAAGTATCTTGGTGTGATTTGAACAAAACAAGTGAACGATCTGTATGACAGGAACTTCAAGTCCTTGAAGAAAGAAATCGATGAAGACTTCAGAAGATGGAAAAATATTTCATGCTCTTGGATTGGCAGGATCAATATAGTAAAAATGGCCATCTTGCCAAAAACAATCTACAGATTCAATGCAATCCCCATCAAAATCCCAAATCAATTCTTCATAGATTTAGAAAGAGCAATTCTCAAATTCATCTGGAGTAACAAAAAACCCAGGATAGCTAAAAATATTCTCAACAATGAAAGGACTTCTGGGAGAATAAATATCCCTGACCACAAGCAGTACTACAGAGCAATTGTGTTAAAAACTGCATGGTATTGGTACAGTGACAGGCAAGTAGATCAATGGAATAAACTTGAAGACCCAGCAATGAATACACAGTGATGGTCACTTGATCTTTGATAAAGGAGCTACAACCATCCAGTGGAAAAAAGATAGCCTTTTCAACAAACGGTTGAACTGGAGGTCAACATGCAGAAGAATGTGAATTGACTCACTCCTATCTCCTGGTACTAAGATCAACTCCAAGTGATCAAGCACCTCCACATAAAACCAGACACACTGAAACTATTAGAAAAGAAACTGGGGAAGACCCTCTAGGAAATGGGCACAGGGGAAAAGGTCCTGAACAGAATTCCAATAGCTTATGCTCTATGATCAAGAATTGAAAAATGGGACATAAAATTAACAAAGTTTCTGTAAGGCAAATGACACTGTCAGAAGGACAAAATGGCAACCAAAAAATTGGGAAAAGATCTTAACTAACCTCACATCTGGCAGAGGGCTAATATCTAATATATACAAAGAATTCAAGAAGTTAGACCCCAGAGAATGAAATAACCCTGTTAAAAATGGGGTACAGAGCTAAACAAAGAATTTTCCAATGAAGAAATCCGGATGGCTGAGAAGCACCTTAAGAGATGTTCAACATCATTAGTCATTAGAGAAATGCAAACCAAAACAACCCTGAGATTCCACCCCATACCAATCAGAATGGCTAAGATTAAAAACTCAAGAGACAACAGGTGTTGGCGAGGATGTGGAGAAAGAGGAACACTCCTTCACTGTTGGGGGAATTGCAAGATGGTACAACCACTCTGGAAATCAGTCTGGCGGTTCTTCAGAAAATTGTGCATGACACTTCCAGAGGACCCTGTCAGACCACTCCTGGGCATATACCCAGAGGATTCCCCTGCATGCAATAAAGACACATGCTCCATAATGTTCATAGCAGCCTTATTTATAATAGCCAGAAGCTGGAAGGAGCCCAGATGTCCCTCAAAGGAGGAATGGATACAGAAAATGTGGTATATTTATACAATGGAATACTACTCAGCAATTAAAAATAATGAATTCATGCAATTTGTAGGCAAATGGTTGGATCTAGGAAATATCCTAAGTGAGTTAACCCAAACACAAAAGAATACACATTACTGATAAGTGAATATTAATGAGCCCAGAAGATCTGAATACTGAAGGCACAATTAACAAATCAAAAGATTCCCAAGTAGAAGGAAGGAGAGGACCCTGGTTCTGAAAAGACTGGATCCAGTTTTGTAGGAGAGTTCCAGAACAGAGCAATGGTGGGGGGGACGGTGATTGGGGAATGGGGGGAAGATGACTTATGGGACACATGGTGAGGGGGGAACTGGGAAAGGGGAAAGCCTTTGGAATGTAAACAAAGAATATAGAAAATACAAAAAGAATTATATTTTAATAGGAAGGCCATATTTGAAATACAAAAAAAAAAAAAAAATCAAGAAATTTTCCATCCCTGTGATGCTTGGCAACATCGGGATATATCAGGCAGGCAGAAGAAACTTCAAGTGGGCAAGGCTCTATGAAGTCATCTGGTGTTGAGGATGTTTAGTCCTGTGAATGTTAGACTTTTGTGTGTCTTTGGCAGTCACTATACCTCTTCTCTCTGCTACCCCTCTACTATACCATGCCTCTCAATATTGTGGTTGTTGGTTATCAATGCTGTCTTTTTTCTCTCTGGTCCTTAATGTTCATTTTGTAACAATCAAATTTCTAACTCTGAGTATCATTTTCACAAGTGACTCTTCTTGACAATCAGATGAAAGTCCTTTTTGCCTAAATAGAAATCATTACTGAGTATCGAGAATTCATCAAAGCTTTCAATAGAAATATCTAAAACAAAATGTTTAAAGCAGTCCTGGCTGAGATGGAAACTCAAAGAGCCAGGACAATTAAATGTTATCTTTTTGTAGTTGTCTTGGACATCAGTGAAGTGTTCAAGATGGCTGGTGCTGACATAAGGCTTGCCCAGCTGGCTGTTAGGCTGACAGCCATTTTCCTCAAGGCAATCAGGGTAACAGTGGAGTCAACAGCTGCTAATTAGGGAGTCAAATGATCCTATTTGCCCACATCTTTGCTAGTTTAGAGGAAAATGAACATCAGGAGTACTTAACAAATACAAATCTAAAGAACTTTCCATTAACGCTAATGGTGATTTGTAATAGAGTTTAATAATGTTTTAAGGGCCCTTAAAAGCTGCCTTGTATGACCCATGAACAGTGAACCTCTAGGATCTATCCCCCATGGACAGTTGTAAAGTCCCAGATGGCTTGTTCCCTGAGAGGAGCAGCAAAATTATAAAGTGTGACAACTAATTTCTTTTCAAGTGAATGTACATATTGAAAGGTAGAAGAAGAGCACCAAGTAATAATAGTTTTTCCTTTCTTAACGGAAATTAGGATAGAGTTCTAGGCTAAATTATAGGACTTAAAAACAAACAAACAAACAAACAAACAAACACTACCACCAATAACAAAAATACCTTAGGGAATGTATCAATCAAAAAGTATAGATAGGATCAGAATCAAAGCAAATAGCAAACTGTAAGACCACAATTTATAGGATTAGATTAGGATTTGCTAGTGCTTCCTAATTTGTTAAAATCTATTTGATAAATAACTGGTAAAACATAGAAGATAGGTTTAGCCAGAACAAAGGAGAAAATTCATAAAACACAACTGTCTGATTATTCAGGGTTTTCCCTAAATAAAGTGTAAATGTAGAGGTTTCAAAGTATTTGTAGTTTTTAGGGTCTTTTACATATAAAACCATATCATTTGAAAATAAATACACTCCCACATCTTAGTTTCCTACTTTTCTTTATCTTTTTAACTTCTCCTATTGCCTTATCTGAAAATTCAAGCAGTGTATGAAAGAGGAATGAGGAGAGTGGGTATGCTTTTTATGCCATTTTAAATAAAATTCTTTGTTTTTATTTTTTAAGTAGTATTATGTTGAATATGGGCTTGTAGTGAATAATTTCCTTTATTATAGAGAAACATATCCCCATATCCCCAGATTCTCCAAGAGTCTAACATGAAGTAATCTTGGATTATGCCATAGAATTTTCCTGCATCTAATAAGATGATTGTATGAACTCTGTCTTTACGTCTGTTATGTGGTGAAGTACATTTTAGAGATCTGAACCATTCTTGCATTTGTCGGTTGAAAACAAACTGATTATGGGAAATAGACATTTTCATGTGTTGGTGAATACAGGTTGTAAAGTATTTTTGATAATGTATACACCTATGCTCATGAAAGAGATTGGTCTATAACTTTCTTATTCTCTTTGTTGTATCTTTGTCTAATTTTGGTATCAAGACTTTCTTAAAAGAATTTTAATGTGTTTCTTCTTAGTTCTAATTTTATAGATTAATTTGAGGTATTTGCTTATTTGTTATTTGGGAGGTTGTTTGTTTTTTGTTTTCCTCTGCTTTGAAGGGATGATAGAAATCTTCCCTGTGTCTGTAACCCCAAATTATGAGGACAATTCTCCAACTAAGCACTACATGGTAGCAGATAATACTGTACAGGGAATTTTGTAAGGTATTACTTAATAAAATCTATAGAATGCCAGATACTGCATGCTATTGCCAATGTTCTTGGTTACTGCACAAGAATCTGATGGCAAAATCCTTGTTGCTGAAGACACTGTATATTTCAGTCACAGTTCATGGAAAAATCACTATGGTATGTACTTGAAATCCTTATTCAAACATGATAGTGTTCATATTGCTGGACAGTTTTACATGTATCTGACAGGAGGAGTAATATAATTATCAATATCATACTTTTGTGATCCCTGCAACTTTCAATATCAACTGTGCTGACAAGATAGGACCAATGGAAGAACACTTTTATGAGTGCTATGAGAGTAAACAATAGCTTCTAAAGTTGGTATAAGACCTAGCTCCTGAGCTACAACTAATAGATAGCATTGTTAATGGGTTCAGCAACCTGTGATTCTAAGAACTTGATTTAATTCTGTTAAATGGAATTAGCAATAAAATGGCTCCTACATATTGTTCTAGCAAAAAATCAATGAATCTCTCAACTCTTTAAACATAAGTTTCTTTATTACTAATTGCTGGGACTATTGACGCTGGCTGGCTGGAGGTAAGAAATTAGCAGTGATTAAGAAAAAAACCAGCATCACTGAGGTGAAGTCTTCTGGGAAGTGTTTTCTAAGAGCACACAGAGGCTGTGTTTCAGAGATAGTCAAGGTTGTACCTACTGCTGCAGCAGGACTTGGTAATGTGTAAGAATCACTGAAGTGGTACTGGTTTTGAAGACCTGAAGGGATCCTGAAGAGAAACTGAAGCTCAGCACTGTGAGAGGCCACAGAAGGCCACTGGTGAAGGTGAAGTCTCAGTTGTAATTAATGACCTAGGACTTGAAGGATCATGCAAAGGAATTGAAGCCTGGCACCATGAAGAGAGCCTATGAGAGGTTATTGGTGAAACCTAGTTATATTAGAAGATAGCAGTGTTTTCAGATACCAGTACCATGAGTAAGCACCAAGAACAGCAACAATAGTGGAGTGCAGGCATCTGGAGCCTAGAAGACAAGTTGTGTGCTACAAAGGGAAGAGCTAGAGCAGTGACCCAACCCCTTGGAGGAATCCAGAAGATCGTGAGTGGATCCCAGACATTGGACAGTTGGAGTTTGATTTTGCTTTTGAATATGACTGTGCCCTCTTGAAATAAGGTATTTTAGTGGAGCCCAGGGTTAAGAGAATTTCAATTGTAAAAACAACTTTGGGTTTTAAAAGAAATTGGATATTTTAAAGGAACTGAAATTTTAATATGTAAGAATTTGCAAAGAAAGTGGGATTTTTACAGTTACTTAGATCTTTGGAATGAATAAGAAAGTAAAGGTTGAGGCTTAATAGTCATGTGTTTGTGTATTAAGCTGACAAGGAGTCAATTGTAATGGCTGGTTTTATGTGTCAACTTAACACAGGATGTAGGTATCACAGAGAAAAGAGCTTAAGGTGAGGAAATGCCTCTATGAGATCCATCTATGAGGCATTTTCTCAATTAGTGATCAAGGCGAGAGAGCCCATTGTGGGTGGTACCATCCCTGGGCTGGTAGTCTTGGGTTTTATTAGAAAGCAAATTGAGCAAACCAGGGGAAGCAAGCAGTAAGAAACTTCCCTCCATGGCCTCTACATCATCTCCTACTTCCTGACCTGCTTGATTTCCAAACCTGACTTCCTTTGGTGATCAAAAGCAATGTGGAAGTGTAAGTTGAATAAACCATTTCCTCCCCGACTTGCTTCTTGATCATGATGCTTGTGCAGGAATAGAAACCCTGACTAAGACAATGCTTAACTGTCTCATTTCTATATTTCATCTCTTAATTGAATGAAAAGCACTTTTATGAGATATTCAGTTTATAACAGAATGTTGGAGCCGGGACACATAAATATGCAATATATCTGGCATATTTGGCTGATAATATCACAAAGGAAATGAGTGGTAAATACCAACATGCACCTAAAGACACATTTATGAATGTCAAAACAATAAACATAACAGTAATTAAAATTGTTCATAATAGCCAAAAGGCAGATACAACCCAAATGTCTCTCAGTGAATAAGTAATTAAGCAAAATCATATACATATTGGTTGTACAATATTATACAGACATAAAATGTGACTGATAGATGTTAAAATATGAATATGCCTCAAACATTTTTATTCTATATGAGAGGACATATAAAGAGTGGGGGATAAATATCATTTGAATCCAATTACATAAAATAATCACAATATGGAATCTACAGAGAGTGTGGAGATACATTTGTCTAGAGCTGTATGGAAAAAAAACCATAAGAGGCATAAATTAATAGCTGACCTTTTCCACATTAGAGTTGTAGCTGGAAACGATGTTTTAAAAGAGCCTCTGGTGACAATTGTACTTATCAAGGAATGTACAAGAGTAAAATTGTACAATTCAATATTGGAAATTCTAAGTTATACTAACTATATCTCAATAAACCTGATAAAACACGTCTGCTATATTTCTATTCAAACAAATCCACAGCAATATTCAAATACAAGATTACAATATGTTAGTACTATCTTTTTTTATATTTTTCACTATTCTAATGATCTTTGTAGACAACGCCCAAAATACTATTTTAATAAACCATATCACACTGGTGCTTTATACACTTCAAGTGTTTTCAGTAGCATCAATGAAGGGGACAGCCAAGACTTCTTTTCAGATGAATGCAGCCTAATTTCTTCAAATGCTATAGCACCTGCTACACTGATGATGTTGACATGAATTCTATCCATACCATTGGCCTACAAGGGAATTTCTTGCTATGACAGCCCCCAGCTCTGGAGTCCTTATGCTTATGTGACTTTATTGCCATTTCCTAGCAAGTCTATGACCACACAACTTAGTCTTCCATATTATATTGTTTTTGCTTTGATTTAAAATAAACGTAGAATATGAACATTTTTCTTTGCATTTTACAGTGCTTATACCATTAATTAACAGGAATAGATAATGTTGAATTCTTCACATTGGTAGAGAGGTATGGGAGGGGAGAGAAGAGAGAAAGACTAAAGAGAGACAGTTAGCATCATGAGAAAGATAGCAATCTGATAAATCAGTTATTGATAAAACTACATAATGGACTTAAGAGATATCAATTCTGGTTTATTTTATTATTGCTCTCAAACATTCACTGAACTTGACCTACTGCATAAAAAAGGGGAAATTGTACTCCCACAATTCCCAAGGACTGTAGCACCCAAGAGAAGAAATGTCCACGTCCTTTGAGGATTGTTAAACAAAGATGACATCTTGAGTTCTTTCTTCTCAATTCCAAACAAGTTTTCTCTATTGTAACCCTGGCTGTCCTGGAACTTACTCTACAGACAAGGTTGATCTCAAACTCTGAAAACCCCTGCCTCTGCCTCCTGTACACTGAGATTAAAGGCATGTGCCACCACCTCCCATCTGGCACCTGGAATTGTTTTAACTTGTATTGCTAAAAAGGTTTACAATTGAAACAAATATCAACATTAAACTTTCTTATAACTAAAGATTATGTTCAAATGATTCCACTACTTATTTTACGCAGCTACCTATATTGCACCATTATTATTTTGATGTATAATAAAGTTTGCTTTTGATAGATATTTATCTATGAAGCCAGTTAAAATGAGGATAATATATAGGGACATGGGTAGGAAATTACTCTCTCATTTTAGTGACATCTCACCAAGTAATTGTTCAGAATGGATCACATTTCCTTGGAAGGTTTGCAACATATGGACAGTATTTCATTTGTAGAGAGATATTTTTAAATAAGAATATTAGAATAGTAGCGAATTATGCGTAAGGCTTGAGTCTGTTGACCTTTCTCCATTCCCAGCCATAAACCTGAACTTTTCTGGGATTTTATCCAGAAATCCTCTTTAAAAAAATAAATAAATAAAAGAAGTCTTAGACCCTTCTGAGATCTTCATAATACACAGTCTTACTTTGTCATATTGTAATGTCAATTAAGGCAGTAGTAAAGCCACTGTATATTATCACTTATTAAAGAGGGAAATAAAAAGATCAAAGTATCTATTAGTAACCCTTTCAAATGTAATTTGAGATCTATCAAAACAAACATGTGAAAAAGACTCCATTGAGAGGCACACACATATTTTGTTAGAGTGTGTCTGGGTAGTTTTCCTTTTCTTAACCTCTGCCTTAAATATAAATAAACTTATATTTAAAACCTTCTTTACACTACTTCACCTCATTATGGGCCATCCTGAAATGTTTATTTGAGGTAAAGTCCAGGACATGTTTTTTTTTTTTTTCCCTTTCTAGAAGTAGCTACTGGATATAGAGCTGGTTTGTGTTTCCATCTACCATTCTGCTGAATGGTGAGTGTAACTACAAAAGATGTCCCTGTGGTTCCACACATAAAACAAATGACCTCAGAACTCAGTCTTGGAACAAGCTCTATTTTAGCTCAGTTTTATATGGCACCACAGGGGACATTTGGAGACACACACTCTCATTCAATGCCTCTCACAGGCTAGCCTGAAGTCTACTATCTGAAACGTGTCTGATTAAATGATCAAGATGATTTGCTCCTGTTGGCTTAATATAGCTGGCAATTTGAAAGTCTGTGTGTTGGTTTGCATGTGGACAATTGTATAACAGTGTGCTTTCCTTTATGGTCCTTTTCTTCAACCATTTCATACTCCCCAAAAGGCTTCTCACAGTCACTATCATTTCAGAATGGGACTCTTTCTACTCTAATCCTTCATCTTCCATCTCATTTTTTCCTCATTCTTTTGGAGAAGTCATGGTGAGTCCAAACCTCTTAGCTTCAGGAGTGTTCCTTTGGCTTTATATCAGGTCTACTCATTTCAGAGCTGAGCATCTTCTATCCTTTCTATGTCTAATGACTACTATTGAGCATTTCCTGGGGGATTTTTGCAAAGGACATACAGTCATTCAGAGTTCATCTTTGAAATGCCCTGTAATATTTTGCACAGGTTTGATTGTTTGCCAATATCTTGGACAGTAAATTGTGAAATACATTTTCATGTGCAGAGTGTTTGGATTTTTCTGCTAGAAATATTGAAGAAATTTTCAAAATAAGAGCTATTCTTTCAGATAAGGGCAGATCTCAGACAGGCTCACGATTTGGCAGAGAAACATAAAGAAAAGACAGTACATTTTAAGCTATTTTTGGAATTCATTAATTAGTCATTTCTCAGACAAATGATTAGGATGTGTCTTTAGAAATGTTTCTAGTCCTAAATATAAAATTATACTATAAGTTTACAAATTCATTTGCACCATAAAGAAATATCAATTTCATCTGCCCAAGCACAAAGATGCTGAGGGAGAGTGTCCTTCACTCTGTTAACTCCTAGTTCTGTGCAGAATTGTTAGTGCTCAGTGGAGCATCTTCTGCTGGATGCAGTCCCTGAATGAAAAGTCAGATAGGCTTTTGAGTGCCACTGTGTGGCTAAGTCGTTCCACCCAACATTTTAGATTGGCATTTTGGACAACTGTGACTTTAAAGTTGGTATTTCACGTAAATGTTTCTAAGTTAGTCATCCCCTATAATTTACAATAGATACACCCAACAGGATACATATGTTATAAAGGTTAAATGCATAGTGTTTCAATCTTAAGGTGATTCTTGAGTTGATAACAAAGCTACTCCCTATACTCGAGATGTCAAGAATAATTCATGGTTCATTAAAAAGCAAAGCAAAACAAAACCATAAAGACACAACCCACAGGCTTTCTTAAAGTTAATGTATTCTTATAGATATTTTAAATAATAGCTTGTGTTGAACTTAACTCTCTTACCTGCAAAATCTGCCATTGACTTTTACATGGAACAACCACTATGATTCATTTTTGTGTGTCCTCACCTAAAATGATTTATTCTTTTATAAAAGGTTAAGACTGCAAGTGGCTGAGTTTGAGACATGGACACTTAGAAATGCCCACCTTAGCAAACCTACAAAACATAACTGGTGATTCTTGAGTTGACAGAAAAGCCATGTACAGAGTAGTATCCACTTTTCACAGTGAGAATATCTGTATGTGGTTAACTGTGGAAAGGTCAAATGTCTTTAGAACAATAAAAAGTAGTAGTTTTCTACCTTGTGTGTAATGTAATGAAATGGACTATCAAGTGATTGCTACATTGCTCTACTATAACAAATAAGCAGGCAATGGATCTCTGAAATGGCAGATAATTTCAGTGCATGTGCACTGAAATGTGTTTGTGTGTGTTTGTGTGTGTGTACATGCGAACTAAAATTTGTGTAAATGACTTAGAATACTGAAGCATAATCTTAACATAAAAATAACACATAGACATAACAGTTTCCTAATAATGCTCTCTCCCTTTAAAAAAAAGTTGTTTCTTTTATATATGATACATTGAAATGAATGAGAATATATTTATTAAATAATTTGGCATATAAATTTCTAGCTCTAAGTAAAACTACTTTCTATTTCTTTACATGAGAGAACAAACAATAACTATGGCAATTCTTTGAACATTGTTCCTAGATTCTCATTCTTTCTCTGTTTCTTTGTCTCTTTCACTCATTCTTGTGTGTGTGTGTGTGTGTGTGTGTGTGTGTGTGTGATTTGTGTCTAGTATTTTAACTTTTGATCCACTAACGTAGTCAATTATGATAAAGGAGAATTTTATTACAATGAAAAATGTAAAGTTTTGGGACTGGATAGCCACTAGGTTTGCTCTTCCCCAGAGAAGACTATTTGTCTACTTCCAGTATTCCTAAATTACCTGTATAGCTTTGTGTAGTGATTCAGCTTCCTGGGATTTCCCAATGCTCTTTAGGATGCTTATTGTTAACTGTCCTTGTTTAACTAATGCTTAGGCAATTTTGTAGTCATTCCTAAAATCCTATGTGAAAGTAACATTATCAGGCTTAATAGGTTTTATTTGCATACTTAGGAATATATATGTATATACATATATGTATGTAACAACATTTAATGAAACAAATGTGCATGCATATATGTATATATTCCTAAGTATATAAATACAAACTATTAATTCTGATAATGGGTATATGAAAAGATTTGGAGGGAGTAAAGAAAATGGAAATATTATATATAATTATACTCTGAAATACATGTAAACCATAGGAAAAATACTTTATGGCCCTAGTCATTAATTACTTAAATAGGTAACAAAGTACTGATTATATAAGATGTCTCAAGTAGAAGGATTTATACAAATGTCAACAAAAGTTGCATCTCCTTTATTTGAGAGTTCAAGAGTAGGAAGATATCTAATGGTAATTCCTATATCACTTCTTTACCCTTTCCATTCTCTGCCTTCAGTGTACCAATTCAAAATGCCTAATTATGAAAGCAATTCTCATTCCTACTATATCAGTAGATATTGAAAAAAATGAGTCTATATTTTTTATAAAATATAAATTACTTCTAAATTTAAATTTTAAAGGTTTAAATTATTAGTCTCAGTAATTTTGGAACTTTCTTGTAAAAAAAAAGCTATTAGAATCAGTCTTGGGCAAAATTAAAAGATGATGGAAACATAAAATATATATTTAGATAATATAATATTCTGTTGGTTTCTTTATCTACTCACAATATCCTAAATTAAAATTAATGTTTCTATTTTCTTGTCTTCACTCCTGTGTTCACAGTGAATACTCAATATCCTTGTTTTTTTCCTAAGAAAAATATTTGAATGTATAAATATAATTCTGGGCCTAGAAACATAGAAACCAACTCCCCAGTTGGTTATGCAAATATTAGGAGATAAGTTAATTGAGCATTATTGCATATGATCCTCTAACCATATAGAGGGACACATGGATTGAACATTGAAACTTGCTGGATACCCACATTGCTCAAGGCTCAGTAATGAAACCAGGTGAAATGAATAAATTAAAGCATGAAGGAGCTAAATATCAGGCATTATATTGTAGCTTTAGGCATGTATGTGGGCATGGTCAAATTTATACAGATATATACATACATATAGAACACAAACACAAATATACACACACAAACACACACACACACACACACAAATATAATTTTAAAAAGAATATGGACCAAAAAATGTCCAACATTTCATGTTGTTAGAGAAATTTGTCTTCAGTTTGCCCTGTTTTAATTGGAGCTTTATTGCTGTGAAGAGACATGACCAAAGAATCTCTTTTAAATGACAATTAATTGGGACTAGCTTATAGTTCCAGAGGTTAAGTCCATTATCATCATCATGAGAGGAGTGGAAGCATGCAGGCAGACATGTTACTTGGGAGTCTAGAGTTCTAGATCTTGAGCTAAAGGCAGTCAGGAGATTGACTTCTGCAGGCATGCAGGAAGAGGCCCCCCTTTCTGCACTGGGTGGAGCTTGAGACTAGGAGCCCTCAAAACAGGCCTTCACAATGACATACTTGCTCCAACAAGGCCATATCTATTCCAACAAGGCCACAGCTACTAATAGTCCCTCTTCACATAAGCCAAAAATATTCAAACCATGGCACTTTCACTGATTGGTTGGGAAGTGTGTATATTCTGGTTAAAAAAAAAAAAAAAACCTGACTAGTCTTATAAATCTCAGCACCAGTGATTCAACTCAGCTCTAAGCACCAAGCAATGCCCTCTACCATAGGACACTTTCCGGCTAAGGTCATTGCCTATGCTCTAACCAAAATCTAGAAAAGCTCCCTCTTTGTCCGGCACTCTGCTGTCTCTCTGCCCCATCAAAAGCAGCTGCTCTTATTTCCCCAAAAGACCATTGTGTGAGATGTTTTAAATGGTATAACTTTGTGGTATTCCTCGGCTTCCTACTGCCAAGATGCCTTTGCTCTGGGAAAACACTTATGGGTATCAGGCTTGATGTCATATACATTTTTTTAGTGATAGATGCACATTGGAAATTCCCTTCTGTCATCGTAGCCACAAATATCTTCATGAAGTTTTCTGTCTACAAGTTTGTCTAAAGTGAAAGAAATCCGATTAGTGCTTTGCTAACCAATATCTGCTGGAATATTATTATTTTTAAATCTTCTAAATTAAAAATAAACTTGTATCACTTTTTAAAGGTGATTTTCACACTTTCTCATCTCTTCCTAGTAACTGAAAGCTGAAATCATTTTTTTAATTTTAGAAATCTTAGATGCTCCACAATGTATACCTATATTAAAATGCCATGTTATTCTACTTGTGATGTTTTTTCAATTCTTTTACTTTGTTAACTGTTAAGCAATAGGATTAAGTCAATGTTTCTAAAAGTTATAAACTGCTTTATAACAATTCTAAAATACTGTTGAGCCATCAATTTCCCTAAACATTGAGCCATGTTAGAAATCAAGGAATCTATTAAAACATAGGAATTTAAAAGATACCTAGAGAAGTCTGTGGATGTCCTAAAAAGCCTGCTCAAGAGCAAAACAGCAATCATTAAGGTTTCCTTCTGAAGAGAAGTAACTCACAAATTAGAATATAGTTTAGTGCAAAGTCTATTAGTGTTAAGACTAATATATGATTTATTTACACTGTGCCTTTCCAATGGAAAATACTGGCTGGTTTTTATGTGTCAACTTGACACAAGCTGGAGTTATCACAGAGAAAGGAGCTTCAGGTGAGGAAACGCCTCCATGAGATCCAGCTATAAGGCATTTTTTCAATTAGTGATCAATGGGGGAGGGCCCATTGTGGGTGGTACCATCACAGGGCTGGTAGTCTTGGATTCTATAAGAAAGCAACAGCCTCTGCATCATCTTCTGCTTCCTAGCCTGCTTGAGTTTAGGTCCTGACTTCCTTTGGTGATGAACAGTGGTGTGGAAGTGTAAGGTGAATAAACCCTTGCCCCTCAACTTGCTTCTTGGTCATGATGTTTTGTGCAGGAATATAAACCCTGACAAAGGCATCTAGAATTACTCATTTTTAATTATTTCCAAAGCATTTGTATATGTAATCAACATTTTAGTTTCCACACGATGTTTCAACAACAAAAGATGTCAGGATGAGAGTTAAAGCTGACTTTGTTGCTCCCTGCAAGCATAGAGATGTGGATGTAAGTGTGGTTTCCCCCCCAGTTATTATAAATCTTCACTTTCCAGGCTTCTAATACGTTTGCTTCTTTTTTCTTAACCTTTTATTGGTTCTTTGTAAATTTCACATCTTGCACCCCAGTTCCACTCATCTTCCCCTCTCCTCATACCTGCCCTCTGACCTTGCAACCTCCATCTCAACAGAGAAAAAAAATCCTATGAAAGCTATAGTGTGTCACTGTATATCCAACAATATGCCATTTGTCCATACATCATTGCTTGCAAATGTTTGTCACATTGATTCTTAGTCTGGTTCCAGCCCTCTGGAGTCTGCTCTTCTATGGATAGTGGAACCTCACTGGTACTCCCCCTGGTGTTGCCCTGTGTCATAGAGATCCAGTAGCTTTGGATCCATAGGATTGTCCCATTCCATCAATGGACAGGATGTTAGTGTTGGCCAATATGAAGCCCTGGATCTGAGCCTGAGAGGTATCTGAGCTGGTCAGCCCACCAGCTCTCCTGTTCTGATGGCTGGGGCCAACTCACTAGCAACCCTAGCGACCATGGCCAGTTGTGTAGGGCTGCAGTGTCACAGCTGGTGAGGGATATATGACTAGTTATCCACTCTCATGGTCTCAGTATCACTCTCAGGTGAAAATAATCACTAGTTATAAGAACTCAGCTTTGCTCTGGTAGGTTTGCAGACCGGGCAGGCTCTCCTTATAGTTTTTCTTGTTAACAAAGCACCATTTTGTCTCACATCCCTTTTTATACCTAACACTTCAGTAAAAGACGCAGTGGGCTGTACCACCACTCTGCTTTTCTGTTTAGAAACTTCCAGGTATGCCTGAAGGAATAGCCACTGGAGTGCTTCTAATTCTATCTAGCAATCTTTTGACATCATTTAGATTAGCAAACTACATACTTAGCTATATGCATAAAATTGCACTTATGTAACTGGGTACTCTAAATTCTAAGTTTATTGTAATTCTTTTCTGTAGCTGTTTCTGTAAAACTATTTTTCTTTGTATAATCAATAGTAGGTTCTGTTTTTTAAGATTTATTTATTTTAAATATGTGACTACATGTTGCTTTCTCCAGACACATTAGAAGAGGGCATTAGATTCCATTACAGATGATTTGAGCCACCATGAGGTTGCTGGGAATTGAACTCAGGACCTCTGGAAGAGCAGTCAGTACATCTAACCACTGAATCATCTCTCCAGCCCCAATGATAAGTTCTTAAACATATAGAAGTCAGAAAAAGCTGTTTAGGTGGCCCACTATCTATTTGGGCCCAGTCTGGGGTGATTTTGCCTCCCACTTGTTGTCAAACACCTAAGAACTTAGATAGTTAACTTAAGAAGTTAACTTTAGGATCAAGGGCCCAGAGTGGTCTTATAAGTAATATATATAGATTCATGTGTCTAGAACCCTTTTTTCACTGTTTCTGTTTTTGTGGGTAATGACTTGAGAGAACTTTGAGATAATATGTTAAAACACTAGGTTCTTGCCTTTAATGAAAGACCAAGGAAATTAATACAAGATTCTTTAGCCAAGAGTAGATACCTGGGCTAGGCTGAGAGGCTGTAATTGAAACTGGTGAAAGAGAAGCTGGGGAGCACAATATCCTTCCACAGCTTGGAACAAAGAAAATAAAATTTTTATTTCTTTCCAATGACAAAAAAATGTAATAAATGTTATCAAGAGTAAGATTTCGACCCCTAATGAATGGCCTGAGAAACAATCTCTGTGTAAACTGTCACTTACATTTCATTTTAAGGAACACAGGATTCCTTTCTCTATAAGACACAGTGATGATTCTATAGAAGGCATCCAGACTTGCTCTGTCCAAGTACGTCTACTACTTATTCCTTGAATTTGGCATCAGAAAAGTACTATTTAATGTCTGAGTATTTAATCTACCAAATTCAACCAGGTTACCATTGCAAACCATATGTACATTCAAACAAGCCAAAAGCCATATTAATTTCTTAATCTACTGATGGCCACATTCTAGGCCAGTTGCTTATGGCACAAAAATTTAGATGAAAATTTATATTTAGTAACATGAATCACAAATCTCTTAGCAACAGGAACTATTCTTATTCTGGGTCATGGATCACTTAGGAATGAAGAGTGTTCATTCTATGTTAGCTCTCCTGAGAGAATAAATTTACAGACAAAATGATCCTGTCTACATATTTCAATTGAGTGAAACAACAAAAAACCCTCTAAAATAATAATTTGTTATCAAGAGCCTAGTTTTTGAATGTGAATGCATAAAAATGAATTATTGTTATTTTTATTAGGGCTATGAGATTTTTACCTTCATAATATCATAAAGATAGAAGCACATTAATTTTGTTATTCCTAAATTCAACATTTTTGCATTTGGCTTCTGTTTTAGTATCATCAAACCTTTTTTGTTTCTTAAATGAACTTTAAACATTTTATGTTAACAAACCAGGCTCACTTATCTCCTATCTAACTTGATATCCTGACCAATATTCTCAAATTCTTTTCTGGCTGGCTTCTTACTTTCAACATCTGTTACATCTTTTCTCCAAATTCCTTATGATTTTTCTTGGCATCATAATGCATTTGGAATTAAAATTAAAGTGCAGGTGTGATATACTAATCAACTAAAGATATTGATTTCATCTTTGTCATACATTCATTGTCTTAGTAGTATGTCCATTCAATATAATTTACCTTTTTATGTCTTAAGTTATATAAATCCCACATGATTATCAATATTAACACTAATAGTCTGACTTCATGTTTGATACTTGGCAATCGTTAGCTATGAGGCCTCACTTGTGGAGACTTGGTCTGCATAAGATCAGAAAAATCTGTATGAAAGTTTTTCTTCTTCCCTCTGTCTCATTACTGAAAGTCACCTCATCATTCGTGTTACTACTGAAAGGCTTAATATAAGCTACTATGAATGAACTTTTTCTTGCTGTTGGTACTTGGTTTGTCTTGTACAAGTACCATTTTTTATTCTGGAGTTAGAACTATCATCAAATTGCATATCCATATTATTAATGGGAAGGCCATCTAATCTCCATCAGTGACTAAAAAGAATATACTTTCATTTTTTTTTTTGTAATTCTTGTGTCTAGTTCTCAGTACTCTGATAATAAGAGAAAGAAAGCAATGAGAATCTGGAAAACAATACTACCTCTGGCAATCTCAAATAATAGATATAAAGAGCATACCTAAAACACATTTCATATTTTCTAGTGTTCCTGCCATGTGAACATTTAAGAAGGATGGTTAGCTACATAGAAATGTATGGTTGGCACCTAGAAGTTATCCCAGAAAAGTACAAGTAAAAGTACAAGCAAGGGTCTAAAAACATTATTAGCTCTATAGTATCAACAAGTGGGAAGAGTAATTATTCATTAATCCTCTTTTTATATACTTCATGAATACAAATATTGGATTATTCATCACCAAAAATGCTGTTTAGAAATTTAGCTTATTTTCACTATCACTAAAATTATTAATCTATTCAAACATTTTTCTCTCTCACTGGATGCACTCACAAGGAAATAATGTCAGTTTCCTTTAATTTTGGATTTTTTAATTCAATATATTCTTCATTTACATTTCAAATGATTTCCCCTTTCCTGGATTCCACCCCTAACTAAAAGTCCCATAAGCCCTCTTCCCTCCCCCTGTTCCCCAATCCACCCCTTCCCACTTCCCTGTCCTGGTATTTCCCTAAACTGCTGCACTGAGCCGTTCTAGGACTAGGGGCTACTCCTTCCTTCCTCTTGGGCATGATTTGATATATGAATTGTGTCTTGGGTATTCCAAACTTCTAGGCTAATATCCAATTATCAGTGAGTGCATACAATGTGTGTTCTTGAGAGACTGGTTTACCTCACTTAAGCTGATATTCTCCACTTTCATCCATTTGTCTAAGAATTTCATGAATTCATTGTTTCTAATGGCTGAATAGTACTCCACTGTGTATATGTACCACGTTTTCTGTATCCATTCCTCCATTTAGGGACATCTGGGTTCTTTCTAGCTTCTGGCTATTATAAATAGGGCTGCTATGAACATAGTGGAGCATGTATCCATATTACAGATTGGGGAATCCTCTGTGTATATGCCCAGGAGTAGAATAGCAGGGTCCTCCCAAAGAATCAATCCAAGTTTTCTGAGGAACCACCAGACTGATTTCCAGAGTGGTAGTACCAGTTTGCAAACCCACCAGCAGTGGAGAAGTGTTCCTCTCTTTTCACATGCTCACCAGTACCTGTTTTCTCCTGAGTTTTTGAACTTAGCCATTCTGACTGGTGTAAGGTGAGATCTCAGGGTTGTTATGATTTGCATTTCCCTGATGACTATGGATATTGAACATTTCCTTAGGTGCTTCTCAGCCATTTGATATTCCTCAGCTGAAAATTCTTTGTTTGGCTCTGTACTCCATTTATAAGGGGGTTATTTGGCTCTCTAGAGTATACCTTCTTGAGTTCTTTGTATATCTTGGATTTAAGCCCTCTGTCGGATGTAGTGTTGGTAAAGATCTTTTCCCAATTTTTTGGTTGCTGTTTTGTCCTTTTGACAATGTCCTTTGCCTTACAGAAACTTTGCAATTTTATGAGGTTCCATT
Organism: Apodemus agrarius; assembly: GCA_964023405.1. Taxonomy (NCBI): domain Eukaryota; kingdom Metazoa; phylum Chordata; class Mammalia; order Rodentia; family Muridae; genus Apodemus; species Apodemus agrarius. The sequence goes on along the minus strand of OZ030018.1, from coordinate 36,972,027 downwards.
TGTCAATTCTTGATCTTAGAGCATAAGCTATTGATATTCTGTTGAGGAAATTTTCTCCTGTGCCCATGTCCTCAAGGTTCTTCCCCAGGTTCATTTCTATTAGTTTCAGTGTGTCTGGGATCATGTAGAGGTTCTTGATCCACTTGGACTTGAACTTAGTAAAAGGAGATAAGAATTGATCAATTTGCATTCTTTTGCATGCTGACCTCCAGTTGAACCAGCACCATTTGTTGAAGAGGCTATCTTTTTTCCACTGGATGGTTGTAGCTCCCGTGTCAAAGATCAAGTGACTATATTCTGTGGGTTCATTTTTTTGGTCTCATATCTATTGCCATTGATCTACTTGCCTGTCATTGTACCAATATCATGCAGTTTTTAACACAATTGCTCTGTAGCACTGCTTGAGATTAGGGATACTGATTCCCCCAGAAGTTCTTTTACTCTTGAGGATAGTTTTAGTTATCCTGGGTTTTTTTTATTCCAGATGAATTTGAGAATTGCTCTTTCTAAGTCTATGAAGAATTGAGTTGGGATTTTGATGGGCATCGAATTAAATCTGTAGATTGCTTTTAACAAGATGGCCATTTTTACTATATTAATCTTGCCAATCCAAGAGCATGGAAAATTTTTCCATCTACTGAGGTCTTCTTTGATTTCTTTCTACAAAGACTTGAAGTTCCTGTCATACAGATCTTCCACTTGTTTGGTTAGAGTACACCAGGATACTTTATATTGTTTGTGGCTATTGTGAAGGGTGTCATTTCCCTAATGTCTTTCTCAGCCTGTTTATTCTTTGAGTATAGGAAGCCTACTGATTTGCTTGAGTTAATTTTATATCCAGCCACTTTGCTGAAGTTGTTTATCAGCTGTAGGAGTTCTCTGGTGGAGTTTTTTGGGTTGCTTAAGTATACTATCATATCATCTGCAAATAGTGATAGTTTGACTTCTTCCTTTCCAATTTGTATCTTTGACCTCCTTTTGTTGTCTAATTGCTCTGGCTAGAACTTCAAGTACTATATTAAATAAATATGGAGAGAAAGAGAGAGAGAGAGAGAGAGAGAGAGAGAGAGAGAGAGAGAGAGAGAGAGAGAGAACAGCCTTATCTAGTTCCTGATTTTAGTGGGATTACCTCAAGTTTCTCCACATTTAGTTTGATGTTGGGTCCTGGTTTGCTGTATATTGCTTTTATTATGTTTAGGTATGGGCCTTGAATTCCTGTTCTTTCCAAGACCTTTAACATGAAATGATGTTGAATCTTATCAAATGCTTTTTCAACATCTAATTAAATGAGCATGTTTTTTTTTCTTTGAGTTTGTTTATGTAGTAGATTACATTCCTGGATTTCTGAATATTGAACCATCCCTGCATCTCTGGGATGAAGCCTTCTCGATCATGGTGAATGATTGTTTTGATGTGTTCTTGGATTCAGTTGGCAAGAATTTTATTGAGTATCTTTGCATCGATATTCATAAGGGAAATTGGTCTAAGGTTCTCTTTTTTTGATGGATCTTTGTGTGGTTTTGGTATCAGCAAAATTGTGACTTCATAGAATAAGTTGGATAATGTACCTTCTGAGTTGTTTCCCTTTGTGATTTCATTATTGTTTCTACCTCCTTCTTAGATCCTGGATGGCTTTGTTTAAGTTCTTCACCAGTTTTGTTTTGTTTTCCCTTAGTTCTTCAAGGGCTTCTCCCTGATTACTTGTATTCTTCTGTATTTCTTTAAGGGAGTTATTCATGTTCTTCTTGAAGCCCTCCATGCAGCCCACCATCAGCATTATGACCTGTGATTTTAAATCCAAATCTTGCTTTCCTGGTGTGTTGGGGTATCCAGGACTTGCTGTTGTGGGAGAGTTGAGTTCAGATGGGGCCATATTGCCTTGATTTCTGTTAGCAACATTCCCACATTTGCCTTTTGCCATCTGGTTATCTCTGGTGCTAGTTGGGCCTTCTGTCACTGGGTGGGACTTGCCCCTCCTGTGTGCCTGTAGGCCTATCTCAGCAACCCTGGGTGACCTGCTTTCCCCTGGCCAAATTGCTATGGTGCTGTGGAGTTCCTGGGTGCAGGTGGAGTCCTGGTTAAGTGTGTCCCAAATGATCATCTACTCTGGTGAATCCTGCTTACCAATCTGTTACACAGTCACCAAAGCAAAGATGGTGACTGAGACCCACTCTCTTGCAGGTGCATTTGGTTATGTAGCTCTGTGGCCCCAATCAACTCTGGATGCAGGCTGTGCTGGCTCTCTCCTCCACGCTGGCTGCTGGGTGTATAGCTGGCTTCCTGTGCTACTTGGAGATGGGGCACTGTGGCCAAGGGTGTTCCCGATCTGGAGGCAGAAACCTGAAGGCTCCTGCCAGAAGCCTTGCCTCTGGATGGGATCCTTTGATCTTCAGGGCTGGTCTCACCTGTGCAGGCTGCCTCCTCCTTGCTGGCTGCCGCGTGTATAGCTGGCTTCCTGTGCTTCTTGGAGATAGCTCACTGTAGCCAGGAGTGTTCCCGATCCAGAGGTGGAAACCGGAAGGCTCTTGCCAGAGGCCTTCAGAAAGGATTCTCCAATCTGCAGGTCCAGTCTCACCTGTCATAAGGTCAGTTTCTACATGGTTATTTTTATCTTTTATTTTTATTATTCATTCCTTATTTCTTGTGTGAGTATATACACATTGACCAGTGAAGTTACTTCTGTCAGTCACTCTTTTGTTCTCAAAAAGTGTAAAAACATGAACATTCAGCCTGTCCAAAGAGTAAGAACACTCTCATCTATGTGCAATTGCAACCTGTTTCTTGAATATCAAATTGTGTTTCTCCCTGTGTAAGACTGAAATACATTATTCATAAAGATCCCAGAAAAGTTGGAACAACAAATATTCAGTTGATCTCTTTTCCATTTTTGGAGAAGTTAGGATCTGGTGTTTTCTAGTTGATTATTTTGATGAGCTAAGGAATGAACTGTATACCTATCTACTCTCCCTTGATCCTTACTAGCCGTAAGGTGGCTACAGAATACTAAGTCTGAGGTATTCTAATACAGCTATGTAGAAGACATTGCTTAGGGCAGCCCCTGTAACTTCTAATGTTCTGAACATCATCATTTTGCATTATAATATTTTTATAAATATTTTTGAGAATTTCACATCATACACCACTATTATCACACTTACTTGTCAGGCTCCCCAGGTCTTCCCCCTCCACCATTGTGAACCTCTGCACCAGGGGAAGAAGAAGGAGGAGGAGGAAGAAGAAGAGGAAAAGGAGGAGGAGAAAGAGGAGGAGGAGACAGAGAAGGAGAAGGAGTAAGAGGAAGAGAAGAGGAGGGGAAGGGGAAGAAGAAGAAGAAGAAGAAGAAGAAGGAAGAGGAGGAGGAGGAGGAGGAGGAGGAGGAGGAGAAGGAGAAGGAGAAGGAGAAGGAGAAGGAGAAGGAGAAGGAGAAGGAGAAGGAGAAGGAGAAGGAGAAGGAGAAGGAGAAGAAGAACCTAGCTGCATATGTGTATTACATATATACTCTATACTCACTGGAGCATGTATGTCAAGCTCCCAATGGCCAACACTTTAAAGAAAACTTAGTCCTTCCCCATCTGCACTTCAATATCTTTGCCACAATTTTTAAGTGTTATCTTCAGTGAGTTCTGTATAGGCTGCTACTTTGGAGGGGTAGGTAAGAAGAGAGTTTGGCACAAAAGCCTTCCATGTCCCTGTTTTCCAACTGTGATTCTGCACTTACCCAACAGGAGAAAGAATATAATCAGAGTCAAATTTTATCATATTCTTTCTTCTTGAGAATTTTATAAATATGTATTAATTGTTTTTTTAATTACCCCTTCTTCTCCAACTTTTCCCATGACTTCCCCCATGTCCCGTCCCAAAGGCTGTTGTATTCATGAACTCACAGAAACTATGATTTCATGAAATAATTCTTTATATTCTCTATGGGGTTAACTGAGATTTCACTTTTACTACCTTTAGGTCAAGCCAAGGGAGGCACTGTGACAGGCCTCTTCAGAGCATTCTTCTCTACCCTCTGATTACTCCAAAATACCTAGCAGAGACCCAACTTATAAAAGTTTTCTCTCAGAACTCTAGCCTGTGCTGGAGCAATTATTTTATTGAGAATGCATCTTGAATTTAACGAGACATGTTTTCTACTCACTTGGAGTTCACAAGATTTATGACACTTCATGGTACATATTTGTTTGGGAATTATCATTAAATTGTGTTCTTACTGTGAAAGGTCTACAGGGCTTCCTATGCTGCCAGTCTGCATAAACCACCCTCATATAAATATGTGATAAATTGTACTGCTTACAGAATTTAAGGTAATTTAAATATTTAGAACAAATTTGATAATTTTGAACATGTTGAAATAATGGAATATTTTCCCTTCTATTCATTATATAAACAAAAACTATTATCCCACTTCTGGAAGCAGGAGAAACCTTGATAGCACTTTCTGATCTAGCAGAAGATGGTGTTTCAATGCCTCCATCTACCTGACTCCATCTACCTTATATTATCTGTAACTAAAGTTCCAGGAAATCCAATGGTCATGAAGTATGTACCCAAATGCACAGGCACATACACATACACACACACACACACACACACACACACACACTACACTGGCACATTGGTGTATTTTTTTATAGTTATAGTTATTCTTGATGAAACGTTCTAACAAAAATGATTTATTTGCTCTCATACTGATCATCATCTGATATTGATTTGCATTATAATATACCCCCTTAACTCCAACCTCTCACCAGGGGATATGGGTAATGTTTGAGAATATTTCTTAGGGAGAGCTCTCTGAGGAAACACTTACCACGCAAATGAAAAAAAAAAAAACAGTTGTTGGGTAATTCCAGTAAACATGTATGATGGAGAAAATTGAACAGTCTTCTCTGAAAATACAATTATAATTTAAGAAGGAACAAGAGTATTGAATGAAGTTGGAATCACTGGATGGACAAGATTGATCTGGAAAAAACAGAATAAAAATATCACAGAAAGAAATAATCCATTAATTTAAATTTTTTCACTATGCAGTATAGTGAAATGAATTTCACAGTGACCATCTTCATTGATTAGACAACATTCAGCTCTTTGTGCATTTTCTATATATCTGGATATACCACATACCCGCTAGACAGGCTATATTCTAGTTTCAGTAGTATTAGAATATTTGTGTGTAAACAACTCTTATTTAATCCAGTTTAGTAAAGAAACCGAGGGGGGAAGGGGAATGATTGGGGAATAGTTGGGGGGAGAGGAACTATGGGAAGTATGGTGGGTGGGAACTGGGAAAGGGGAAAGCCTTTGGAATGTAAACATAGAATATAGAAAATAAAAATTTAAAAAAAGATAACATTACCTTTTATGCAAAAGCAAATTCAATAAATAAATACTTTAAAATTAAAAAAAAAAGAGTTTCCCCAAGAATATCAATGCTTTATACTCAGAGATGTCAAAGAGAAGCTGAAAAGCACTTTTTTGGGGAGAAATACTTATTGTAGATTTTGGTTGTATATGGAGGGAAAGATTATAGTACTAATATTCAATATTAACTGATGTTTTAAGCATCAACTGAGAGTCTGAAAAAATATATATCCTATGTCTAGTGAGTGGAATATTGTTGATGATAAACTAACCCTAAAAATATCTTCTGCCATAAGCAACCTACTAAATATAAACTGTTCAGTATGCCTGACTGGTATACAGTTATATTCAGATTCTTCACATAAAATTATAGCACTCTATAGATGACTCATAAAGCAGAAATTATGTATATATGTAGATTTTTATTGGGGTGATTTAGGAGAGTGATTTATATATCTCAGACCTTCATTGAACCCACTCTGTAGTTGGGTCTGGCTGTGAACTCATGATTCTCCTCCCTCCACCTTCCATGATCGGGTTTATGGGCATGCCTTAACAGATGCAGAAATCACTAAATATTTTAAGAATTATTGCTTTTGTAAGTGAGAAAACTCCAGGGAATGCATCCATTACATTTATGAGCAATGTTTATTCATTTTCTTCCTTTTCCTCCAAGATTGTATTCATAGAAATATTAGAAAAGTCACACTAGAGAATTCTATTATATTATATTGGCAACTCTTGATGTCATTATACAAAAGTTATTGTGAATTTGTATGAACGATAAATGCAAATGTGTAGCTCAATGAAATTCTTTCAGTCACATATAAATTGTGTTTTGATTCCAAGTGTTTCATTTCCTTATTAATGTGTGTGAAATATGCCAAATTATAAATAATGAAAAGTGAAACATATAACATTTGAGAACATTAGGCAAATTAGAATTTTACTACAATATATTTTCCAGTAATATTTTTGTTGTTAGTATATTGAAAATATTGTAACAATAGTGTACTTTAAAGATTTTAGACTTTGTCTACCCTGCAAAAAACCCAAACTATTTTAATTTACACATAAGAAATTAACAATTAAAACCTTACTAGTATTAATTAGTCTTACAGATTTTATTTATTTTAATTAAATCATCAGAAATTAATAAGTAATTGTTTTATTTTATCAGAAATAATTTTTATTTTATACTATATATTGACCTCTTAATGTCCTAGAATATTTCTATTTTTGTTCTATGTTCATCATCATAATCTCTATTAACTACCTGTAATACAGGTTTTCTTTCAACAAAAATTCAATAATGTATGTCATGCCATACATCATTTAAGCATATTAGTTCATTCTATGGCGTCTTCTAATAGATGAACCCGCATGATGAAATGAGAGACTATATTCATGGCTCAGGTTGTAATTTATAGAATCTGAGTTTGGAATAAGAGGCAATATTATGCAGTAAAACTTTAGTCAACTGCAAACAGTTGGACAAGCCTGGTGTCCATGAGATGAGAAGGAAAGAATTTAAACTTCAGATGAGGAATGAATCCCAACCATTCTCTACAAAAGAAAAAAATGAAAATGTAAGAAGTTGACATTTACATAATGCATAACAGGTTACCTGAAGATACTGAACATTCATTACATTTAAAAAGTAACCAAAATAAATAACAGATCAAGCCATAATTTTAATATACTGATCATTAGGAGGAGAACAAAATAAATGTAGTTCTCTTTATATCCCTTTAGGATATACATCACACCCATACACATAAACAACCCTTATGGATATTCTACATATGTGCATTATTTATATAATTAACATGCCCTTTTCTGAATGAAAACATAAATGTGGCCTTCTATTCAGTGTGCAGTTCATTCATTCAGTAAGATCCTACCATAATAGTTACTGTTGTAAACATATCAAGCATACTTACTTTCATGTAAGTAGCCAAATAATTTGACCCAATAACATAATAAAAATAAGTACAAAATTAAAAAAACATATCATGTGAAATTTGCAGGTTATAAAACATATTATGTGAAATTTGCACGGAGGTGTTATGACATTTGAGAAAGGGTTCGCAAAAGAGCTGGACAGTGAGGAATAGATCTGACCAAGATACCTTGTATTTGTGTGCACAATTTCAATACATAAATAAGTTAGTTATATTCAACCCTATATGATAGGGTTGAAACTTTTGATTCAATGTTTTTTTTTGTCCAAAGCCTTTGGCTAAAGTCTTCTGACCTCACATGCTAATCTTTTATATCTGTTTTGGTTGTAGTAAACACATTCAGACCTATCAGAGGTTGATAGTCTTGGCTTACAGTCTGTTATTCAGGTAGATCCTGCTAAAGAGGTCAAGGTGAATCTGAATATTAAATACAAAATGCTTTACGCATTGGATCTCTCATTGAAGTGTTGCTTCATGGACCAATTTACATATATTTCCTAAGAACTTTCATGCCAGAGTTGTTATTATGTACAGAGTAAGTTTGACTAAAAGTATTTATTTTAGGGTACACAGATTTTTAAGTCACATGAAATAATATGCAAAAGAACATATAAAGGCAATTGCCTTCACAGATTTAATGAAAGAAATAAGTCAAATATGAAATTCAGCCTATAGCACACTATAGTTTTACCTAAAGCTTAGAAAATCCAACTTTTTTTAAAAAAATGAAAAAAAAGTGACTTCTAATACCTCCATCAGGGAGCTCACATTCCATAAAGTTCTTCGTAGATAATAAGGGATTCAATGAAAAAAAAACTTTAGATTCATTGTAAGGCAAAACATCAAAGGACATTCAAATACATAGACAGTCTCAAAAACTTTTTTTTAAAATTCTACCATCTGGGAAATTATAAAGATAATTCTCCATAAACTCTACCACAGGTGGTTAAGCTGAAAACTCTTGGCATTCTCGTTAGTTATGAGCAATTCATGGTGTATTCACAAGACTTAAGAAATATGCAGACATAAAGCATGCAGTTTATTTATAGTCATATCTGCAATTTGCTTAACTTGAAATGTATGAGATCAGATGTAAAAGATAAGTATCTATGTCACTGAAAGAATGAATAAATGAATGGATCATTTATTAAAACTAAGTACTCGAAATGGTAATATATAAAGTTACTATAAATTTTGTTGTCTTTTAGACATTGAGCTGTTAATATTCATTGACACAGGCGTTTTCACATCTCTTATTGATCCCCTTCTCTGCAGTAAGCCATCTGTTATAAACATAGATTTACTTATAAGACACATTCCATGTGGGTAGAGACAATCAGAATGTAGGCTTTGGTAGCATTTCATAATTCTCTCTGATCCCGTGGGGGAGGCTGTCTCACACTGACCTTCAAGGACCTATTTAAAGAAAGCTATTATTAAATTGCTGTTTTTTATATGGTTATTCCTCAAGAATAGTAAAATTGGAGAAGAAGGTAAACATATTTGAAAAAAGGTAGGTACATTCTCTCAAAATAAATTAGAATGAGTTACGCAATGGTAGTTATGATGTTCTCATTTTGAACAAGGTGACAAAGTCTAGGAAAGGGACACTGGTTCAAAAACCCTTCATAATCAAAAAATTGTGTTAATTTATATGTAAACAGAATCAAGTCCCACAATTTAGAGTGACTGGTAACTTTTACTTAATAAGTAAATAAGTTATTCTATGTTTAAGATTTCTGTGGAAATACATAAAGAAATTGTATGTATTATTTATTGTATTTAAATTATAATATTAAATATTAATAATGTATCTTAATATGAAAAATATTGCTGATGAGGTAGAGTAGAAGTGTCTGGAAAGAACTTTCCTTCTTCAGTTATTATTTAGTAATATGAATAAGCTTCTAATGATAGGTGGGAAAAAGGACATAAGAAGAAAGCCACAGAATTATCCTAGAACATAAGGAGACACTATAAAAACAACATCAGGGTTAAACATCTTAAATTTAGAACTCAGATAATTGGCCCAAAGCAGTCTATTAGAGCCTTTTAAGAAAATTCCATTACAGGTGTAGTCCACAATCACCTAAAAGACATAAGCTGTTACTCTAACTTTTAATTTGAACCACTCTTAAGTCAAGAAATAAATGCCTTCTAGCCATCAGCTTTGTAGGCAATTGTGTGAAGAAAAAAATAGCAGTGTACAGATCCTTTTGTTTCCTTAGACAAACCCTCTAGAAAACAAATGCAAACCAGTAACTGTTTAAGAAGGATACGTGTCTAATTCGGTAGGATGGTTGTCTGTTCGGGAACAAAATGTGAACATGCTTACATAGAATGCCTGCCACCTAGTCTCACACCTCAGAATCTCATTAACTGAGCAAAATGGCTCTTTCTCAATGAAGAGAGGGAAAGGAGGATAAGTTCAGGATTAGCTTCAGCTACAATATGATTTTCAATCCAGACTGAGCCACATCTGATACTGACTCAAATAAGATGAGTCAATACAAAACAAAAAGAGTAAATGTAACTAATATATAGCACAGAGTTTATTTCAATTTAAGAGCAAAGAATGGAAGTAGGCTGAAAATAGATTTTTTTAAAATTCCTTTGGATTCATTTATCAAGCAATTAATTGATGTAAAAATTTCCAAAGGAGTATGACTGATATGCAGAGTTTTAGCATAAAAGTCAAGGCTAAGAAATGAAAACACTGACCGGAAACAAAACTATATATGTAACACTAATGGGACCCGTATTGCTCATTTCATTAATGGAGCAGGCAGTTTGGAGGACTGTTTTTCTGTAAAATATCATTCAATTTGTCAAAAATTACAGAGAATCTCTGCAACAGTTTCCATCTGTTGCATAGAGAGACTTCTATGTGGTGCCATGAGAGCTACATGTATCTATGAGTATAAGCATATAGTATTATAATTCAGTTAGAAAATGGAGGCAAAAATGTTTTTCTCTATAGTCAATAACCAGACATGTGTTTCTGGGTAGGTTTACAGTACAAGGAATGAATTTTTTGCCAGGGACCAGCCCCAGGGATGTTCCGTTCCAACAGAGGAGATAAAGAGTCAGAGAGGGAGGAGTCAGACAAGAGGGAATCATACTCTCACTGACTGGGCAGTCAGGGTACTTCTTTGTATAGAACTCAGTAGGCAGGAATAGATGCATCTTGTTCCAAAACATAGATCACATCATTTTTTTTTTGCTCCCAGACATGTGTTTTAATACCTTCTTGGGCATACGTTTAGTTGTCATTGATCAACTGTGGCAGAAGAGATTGATCCTTTACAATCATTTTCCTCATCAATTCTAAAACACAACTTCTACTACTACTACTACTACTTCTAGATAGATTTTAAAAGATAATTGCATATCCTTTCAGTAGAGGCAAGCTTTGTCAATTCAGTATCAGAAAAATGGTAATCTCTGAACACAACTTCTAAGAATCCAGAGGTAAATTTTGCCAATGCATGACAGCCTGTCCTCAGGCTGGTAGCTCTTCCTGTTTCAAGGGCACTAGACAGAAAGGAAATCACCAAGCTAGCCTGAGCAGATAGCTATCTCCCAAGCAGTATATAATCAACTTTTAATGGTCAGTGTGTGAATTGTCATTAAGCCCAAGAAAGTTACTGTTTGATTTCTTCCATAACACAATGTTTATATCTTTGTAGGAGTCATTTATGCCTGATATTGGTCTTATTTTGTTCCTTGGTCATAAGATACCACAGTGGCCCCACACAAGCTAACTTTTCTGAGAAACTGGGATATTAATACTTTATTATTTTATCATTTACCCACACAATTTTTTGTTCTTCAGTATAAGCCACTAAGCAGGGTGGAGATATATCAGGCAAATCTAACTTTGTTGATGTATCGTTTCTTCAAGGGCCATCCTTATGATGCCCCCAATGTTGTATGCCATGGAATTGTCTGAACATAAAGTAGGAGGAGGTAATCTGATCTGCTGCATTCTCTAGCTCACTGAATCTTGTTTACCTGTTTTATGTTGTCTTTATTCTGACTATCTTGCTCCTGAGAAAGTCCAAGGGCAGAAGTTCCAAGAGTTTATTGGAGTCAGAGTTTCAATTAGGAGATCTCTGGCATCTTCATTTGGATCCAGGCTATAAGAAAGACCGTCAAGTAGGGCCAGATAAAGTTACCTCCCTAAAAGAGGGGAGGGGTTTGGGGTAATGTAGTCAGAAACTTTCTGGGAAAGCCTAGAAGCAGTACTCCTGGGAGAAGACATAATAATCCATAATAATTTCCACATCAATCAACTAGCACCAAATTGTATAAATATTAAAAGGCCCCGAAGCATGCAACATGTTGAAATCCAGATGAAAAGGAGAAGTCCACTCAATGTCAAATGCATCATTTGGCTCAGCTCGCTGGATCTTTGTCAAGTAGCTGTGATAGCTTTATGACTTCTGCTGTTCCCATTACATATCACTTCGATATTTCATTTCACAGAGCTCATCTTAATTCTAATTAGACAACTGTTGGTTACCATGTAAGTTAAAACAACAACAACAACAACAATAACAACAACAACAACAGTCTTTATTATAGAGTGCCTCAGCTACCAAAAGCAGAGAGGTAATGACTTTGGACTGAGTACCCCACATCAGGTCATGTAGAATACAAACCCTATACCATGGGGTCACTGAAAGCTTCAAAATGAGGGTTGAAGGAATGTAAGAATAAGAGAAATGGGGCTTCCGTTTTTAAGCAATTTCTTTTAGCCTACCATGAAATATAGATGGTATGTTTGCCTAAAAGCCCTAGTTTGCATATCTATGTAGATAGAGGCAATTACACAGACTCCACCTCTAGATGAAGAGCTATAAGCACTCATTGGCTGGTGAGAGAGTGAAAATCTGCTTTCTCGTGATTGATTATCCAATCCCAGTTATCAACCTTAAACACATGTATATATGAGCAAAACTAAATGAATTCAGAATGTATTTGTATGTGTGTGTGTACATATGTGTGTGTGTAACAAAAATTATTAGAGAAGAGATAATGTGTTTGAAAGTGATCAGAAATATGGGAGGATTTGAAGTGGTGACATAAAAAGATAACACTCATGAATTATGTAAAATCTTATAAAACTTCAAAATTAAATTAGAAAGCTTTGTTATTTTATTAAATTAACCCTTTACTTGTAGTTATTAGTAGTAAATTAGTTATTATTTAGGACCCTTTGTCTTAATTACAGATGATGCATGTGTGTGTGAATGTATGTATGTATGTATTCATGTATCTATGTATGCAATGATCAAGATGATAATTTCGTATTGAAAACTAAGTTTTACTATGAGAGTAATGAAGAGATTATGACATAAGACTATATTTTCAGATAGACCCAATCACTAAGAGATGATGATTGCTTTTATTAAAATTGCTTATAATTAGTTCTTTTCCAGTAGATAAATTGCAATAATTTCAGCATCTTAATATAACTACAACACAGTCTCTAGTAGGGCAGAAAGTAATGTTAAAAGGAAGTTCAGATGTAAATGGTTCTGAGCCTCTTATGTAAGCATGGGTTCAACTGTGTGCCATTTATTCCATTACCATGAGGCGTGTGTGGCAAACTAAGGTTACAACTAACATGACAATCACAACACCACACTCTGTTATGCTACTATGCTTAACATTACTCCTAAGCAACATCTCTCCTGGAAATAGCTACTCTTTTTCATTACCAAGGAAAAATTCTGTGTGGTTTTATCTTTATTTTTTATCTAATTAAGAATAAGCCAAAATATGCTAAATGACATGCTCCAATGGTAGCATGTCAAGGTAGCATAAATGTTGGGCATCTTTTAGATTTTTTCTAATGATGAAGAAATTAACAAGATAATGATAAGGCATCCTGAAAGAAAAATAATGGCTGGCAATGATGATGTTAATCATAATTTAGAGGTTTACAATAGACAGTTAAGATATTTTAAAATAGAAAACTTTGTATAATCTTTAAGATGATATATTTGTTGCAGAATGGCAAGGTAGCAAAGATTGAAAGACTATTATAAAGTGAAAAAGATACATAAGGAAAATTTGTTCTAGGAAAAAAATAATGTGACACCATTTTCATTTTAGTGAGAAATTCAAGTACCCTCAAGTTTTAAGCCTGAAGCTGGTCTTATAGGCATGAGAGGAAACAGAATATTTCAGTTTACAAATGATATTTAAATTCAGAATGTTTGATTTATTAATCAATTATTACCAGTGGCAGGTTTGCTACCTGCACCAATGGTTTAAGGTCCCAAATCAAACACACACACACACACACACACACACACACACACACACAGCCTTTATATTTTAATATGCCTTAAAAAGCATGAAGCTGGGCCACTGCCTAACCCCCACTACCTTCTGCATTGAGTTACTACTTACTAAATTCCGTATTCTATAATGGCTGCCCTGGACCTAGTAAGGGTAGCCCTCTTCGGTTCCACTCTCATGTTTTTTCACTTAGTTGCTATGCCTCCCTGTCCTCCACTCTTCTCAGGCCTGGCATCTCTCCTTTCCTCCACACTCTCCAGACAAATGCCCTTCTTTTTCTTCTTCTTCCTCTAGGTCCCAAGCCCAGGAATCCTAAAAGTCCTGCCTTTATCTATCCTGCCAAGCTATTGTCTGTTGACATCTTTATTACCAATCAGAACAAACTGGGGTGAGGTTCCCAAAAGTTATGTGCAGACACTTATGTAAGCAAATATTTGGGGAGCATAACTAGCATTAGAATATAAGCAGCTACACAGAATGACTAGGTTATTAAATCTCAACAGTCATTGTGCTCTAACAGAAGACAAAGTTTAGTTATCAGTGCCCACTTCAGTTAGCTCACAATTGTCTGTTGTCCTGATTCAGAGTACCTGACAATTTATTCTGGCTTCTTGTAAAACCTGTACAAAACAATACACATAAACACAATTAAAATTGAAATAAATCTATCCAGTTATCATGGAATAACATAAGGTTGTTTATGAAGGAAACATAGGACTCTAAGATAGTGGACAACAGGATGTATGAATATAAAAAATGGCACAGGTTAATTTCCTGTATCATTAAATAAACCATATATTTTATGTGTTCAAGAAAAAAGTCATTGCTCACACATTATTATCTACAATGGCTTTAAATTAATGAGCAATCTGTCTGGAAACATCACCCAAAATGCCACTTATTTTCAGACTAATAGACTTTATGCACAGATACTGTGTCATTGTGTCACTGTCTGCTTTGACTGTTATAACAAAGGACCATGGAATGGCAATGACTTATACTACAAATATTTATTTCTTATAGTTCTATAGTGTAGAAGTGACAAGATTAAGATGCCAGCAGGTTTTTTTTTTTTTTTTTTCTGGCAGAAAACCCACTCTGTTTGCAAGTGTCATCTCTTTATCGTTTTCAAGTGGAAATAAAGGGGCAGGAGAGCTGTCCAACTTCTGCATGGTAAGGGCACCCATAGCATTTATGAAAGTCACACTCTAGTGAATTATTTTCCAGTGTCCTCACCTCCTGATATCTGTCACATTTGTGGTTAGCACTGTGTGAAACTCATAAAGAAACAGATTTTCCAAATCTAATTGTCCAGTGTAAACCTGTCTTCTTATTTCCAGGCATCTTTTTGACCTGAAAGTACTTGTAAGTAAATTACAGTAATGATGCTCAGTGTAGAAGTAGATCCTGATTTAAAAAAAATAATAATAGTAATAATAGTAATAATAATAATAATAATAATAATAATAATAATAAAACAAAGGGAATAATGAATAATACCACATGTTTCTCCCTTTTTCTGTTTGTTTGTTTGTTTGTTTGTTTGTTTGTTTGTTTGTGTTAGGGTCTCCCAATAGTCCAAGCTGACTATAGGCTTGCTATATATTGAAGTTGGCTTTGAACTCCTGATCCTCCTGCCTTCACCCTCCAAGTACTGGGATTATCAGTCAGTACCACCATACCCAGTCAGTCAGTACTTTCTGCAGATATACATAGAATGTGTACAAGAACATAAACCTAATATTTGGTTTGGGGCTATGGACCTGTGTCAATTCATTCTGTAGAATGCAATCTTTGAATTGGTATAACTGAGTAACTATGTATACAATCAAGGAAACTAGAATTGGGATATTAGAAAGGACTACACAAGCAAATGGTGCTAAGAGCAGGCAATATTAGAACAAAGGTGACATAAAGAACAATAAGGAAAAGAACAATTAAAAGGGGGAATGGAAGGTACACTAAAGGAGGGAGTGGGTGAAAGGTAACTTAAACTATGTTTGAGAAAGCCAAATGGAAGCATACCATTTTTAAGGTTTCGAAATGGTAGTCCTGCTACGCAGCAGATAATGTCCATCCCCTAGAAGTAATAAGTCGCATGCTTTGCTCAATAAAAAGCCCAGTGTTGGGATTGGGTTATCTCTACTTCAGTTCTTGGCCAATGTAATTTTAATAATACCTCAAACTATATAGGTTCCTGCCATTGTTTTTTTTGTGTCCCAATAGGACTTGGCGCTAACAGCCTGTTTCCAAAGGAAACACAACCTTTGATCACAGGAGATGGAAGAAATACATTGGTACTAACCAGAAACTTCTTCCTGGTTGGTTACTTTTCATTTTATGGGATTATAAATATGAAACTTTTCCTTCTTTTCCTCCCTCCAAACTATAACAGGTAAGCCTCTTGCCCTCTTTGACATTTATAAATTCTTTTTCTTTAATTGCTATTAAATATGTTTACATACTTTATTTGTATTTGTAAATTCATAAGTACAATTTACTCAATCTATAAAATATTACATGTACAAATATATACATATGTATGTATATATAATTATATATATACAAATATATAATGTTTTCTTACCTTAAATTTGGTATTAGGTAAACAATTACTGCATTCTTTCCTCAGAGAAACTTTTTCTCACCCTTGACATTTCATTTTTTGTAGGTTCTCTGTGCCAGTGGTCTAAATTTTCTACTAAAAATATCTAGATCCCTCCTTAAGTTAGTGCTTGAAGCAGAAAAAAAAATGGTTATCAAATTGTCAGTTATATTCATCACGCTGATGTGAAATGGCACTCTGGTTTTTTAAATATCTATATACTGTTCTTGGAATTGAATTTTGGTTGTTAATGCTTCTGCCATGAAAACCACTCACACCCATACCCAGTCTGGAAAATGTATATTCTTTTTTTCCATTAATGTTTTAAACAGTCCACAAAGAAAATCGTAGCTATTTTCTAAACAGACATTCAACCCTTGGTTATGAAAAATTCATAATGGAACAATCAGTCTGATTGAGTTATTTAAGGAAGCTATCAGCATACTGTGTTGACTCAGGGCTCACCATCAAGACCTTGCACAGAGGCTTCATGGACAATGTAAAAACATGACCCTGAAGGTATGGGCTCACCATTAAACTCTCTGTGGTTCTTAATATTCTGTCTTCATTTTAGCAGTGTGTCCTGTTCTGTTCTATTGCTCTCTCCTCTTACCCTATTCAGTCAACGATGTCAAAGACATGACAGCTAATTCCGGTCTCAGGTTTTTAGATACTTTTCAATAGCATGAGCCATCCCTTTGAAGGACAAATAATAATTTGGAGAATGTCTTTTAAATAGGCTATAAAAAAACACTGTCTTGAGCATTTTTTATTGTTTAAAGAATGTGGCTTATACATGAAGAGTGATAGTTAATATCTTTCAAGGAGTTCAGTTTTTAACAAGCACATTTGAAATCTTGGGAGCCCAAATATAAAAGCAACTACAATTTGTCAGATTTTAAATGTGCCTGTCTGTAACCTTATTATTATTTATATATCATTTAGTATCCCTGCAGATAGATATTAGAAAGTTTCCTAAACAGACTTCATATGAAAATCAGGGGATATAATGTAACTTTTAGAATACATTTAATTATTAACTTAGAAAACTAAAATTGTTTCCAACATTTTCAGAAATAACCATTGTTACAATAACATACAGCATTTTTCAAATTTTTACATAGTGGAATAAGTCTTGGCATTCTGTGCTTTCATCAGCTGATTTTCTTTCTTTTTTTTTTCTTTTTTTTTTAAATTTTTTTATTCTCTATATTCTATGTTTACATTCCAAAGGCTTTCTCCTTTCCCAGTTCCCACCCACCATAGTTCCCATAGTTCCTCTCCCCCCCAACTGTTCCCCAATCATTCCCCCTCCCCCCTCGGTTTCTTTACTAAACTGGATGCAATCTTTACAGGCCCAGGGTCTTCTGCTTTCTTCTTCTTGGGAATCATTTGACTTGCTATTTGTGTCTTGAGTATTTAGGGCTTCTGGGCTCGTTAATATCCACTTATCAGTGATTGCATTTCATGTGCATTCTTTTGTGATTGGGTTAATTCACTCAGGATGATATTTTCCAGGTCTAACCATTTACCTACAAATTGCATGAATTCATTATTTTTAATTGCTGAGTAGTATTCCATTGTATAAATATACCACATTTTCTGTATCCATTCCTCCTTTGAGGGATATTTGGGCTCCTTCCAATTTCTGGCTATTATAAACAAGGCTGCTATAAACATAGTGGAGCATGTGTCCTTATTGCATGCAGGGGAATCCTCTGGGTATATGCCCAGGAGTGGTATGCCAGGGTCCTCTGGCAGTGACATGCCCAATTTTCTGAGGAACCGCCAAACTGATTTCCAGAGCGGTTTTACCATTTTGCAATCCCACCAACAGTAGAGGAGTGTTCCTCTTTCTCCACATCCTCGCCAGCACTTGTTGTCTCTTGAGTTTTTAATCTTAGCCATTCTGACTGGTGTGAGGTGGAATCTCAGGGTTGTTTTGATTTGCATTTCCCTGATGACTAATGATGTTGAACATCTTTTAAGGTGTTTCTTGGCCATCCGAATTTCTTCTGGTGAAAATTCTTTGTTTAGCTCTGTGCCCCATTTTTTGATAGGGTTATTTGTTTCTTTGCGGTCTAACTTCTTGAGTTCTTTGTATATATTGGATATTAGCCCTCTGTCGGATGTGGGGTTGGTGAAGATCTTTTCCCACTTTGTTGGTTGCAGTTTTGTCCTTCTGACAGTGTCCTTTGCTTTGCAGAAACTTTGTAATTTTATGAGGTCCCATTTGTCGATTCTTGATCTTAGAGCATAAGCTATTGGTGTTCTGTTCAGGAACTTTTCCCCTGTGCCCAAGTCCTCCAGGGTCTTCCCAAGTTTCTTTTCTAATAGTTTCAGTGTGTCTGGTTTTATGTGGAGGTCCTTGATCCACTTGGAGTTGATCTTAGTGCAAAGAGATAAGAGTGGGTCAATTCGCATTCTTCTGCATGTTGACTTCCAGTTGAACCAGCACCATTTGTTGAAAAGGCTATCTTTATTCCACCGGATGGTTGTGGCTCCTTTATCAAAGATCAAGTGACCATAAGTCTGTGGGTTAATTTCTGGGTCTTCAATCCTGTTCCATTGATCTGCTTGCCTGTTGCTATACCAATACCATGCAGTTTTTAACACAATTGCTTTGTAGTACTGCTTGAGGTCAGGGATATTGATTCCCCCAGAAGTCCTTTTATTGTTGAGAATAGTTTTAGCTATCCTGGGTTTTTTGTTGCTCCAGATGAATTTGAGAATTGCTCTTTCAAGATCTATGAAGAATTGAGTTGGGATTTTGATGGGGATCGCATTGAATCTGTAGATTGCTTTTGGCAAGATGGCCATTTTTACTATATTGATCCTGCCAATCCAGGAGCAAGAAATATTTTTCCATCTTCTGAGGTCTTCTTCGATTTCTTTCTTCAAGGACTTGAACTTCCTGTTGTACAGATCTTTTGCTTGTTTGGTTAGAGTTACGCCAAGATACTTTATGTTGTTTGTGGCTATTGTGAAGGGTGTTATTTCCCTAATTTCTTTCTCTGCCTGCTTGTCCTTTGAGTACAAGAAGGCCACTGACTTGCTTGAGTTAATTTTATAACCTGCCACTTTGCTGAAGTTGTTTATCAGCTGTAGAAGTTCTCTGGTGGAGTTTTTTGGGTCACTTAGGTAAACTATCATATCGTCTGCAAATAATGATAGTTTTACTTCTTCCTTTCCAATTTGTATCCCTTTGACTTCTTTATGTTGTCTAATTGCTCTTGCTAGAACTTCAAGTACTATATTGAAAAGATATGGAGAGAGAGGGCAGCCTTGTCTAGTCCCTGATTTTAGTGGGAATGCTTCAAGTTTCTCTCCATTTATTTTGATGTTGGCTACTGGTTTGCTGTAGATTGCTTTTACTATGTTTAGGTATGGGCCTTGAATTCCTGCTCTTTCCAAGACTTTTAGCATGAAAGGATGCTGAATTTTGTCGAATGCTTTTTCAGCATCTAATGAGATGACCATGTGGTTTTTTTCTTTCAGTTTGTTTATGTAGTGGATTACATTGATGCATTTCCGTATATTGAACCATCCCTGCATCCCTGGGATGAAGCCTACTTGATCATGGTGAATGATCGTTTTGATGTGCTCTTGGATTCAGTTAGCAAGAATTTTATTTAGTATTTTTGCATCTATATTCATAAGAGAAATTGGCCTATAGTTCTCTTTCTTTGTTGGATCTTTTTGTGGTTTAGGTATTAGCATAATTGTGGCTTCAAAGAATGAGTTGGGCAGTGTCCCTTCTGTCTCTATTTTGTGGAATAGTTTGAAAAGTATTGGTGTTAAGTCTTCTTTGAAGGTCTGGTAGAATTCTGCACTAAAACCATCTGGTCCCGTACTTTTTTTGGTTGGGAGGCTTTCTATAACCCCTTCTATTTCTTTAGGGGTTATGGGACTATTTACCTGATCTACTTGATGCTGATTTAATTTTGGTATTTGATATCTGTCTAGGAAATTGTCCATTTCCTCCAGATTCTCCAGTTGTTTTGAGTATAGACCTTTGTAGTAGGATCTGATGATCTTTTGAATTTCCTCAGTTTCTGTTGTTATGTCTCCCTTTTCATTTCTAATTTTGTTAATTTGTATACTGTCTCTGTGTCCTTTGGTTAGTCTGGCTAAGGGTTTATCTATCTTGTTGATTTTCTCAAAGAACCAGCTCCTGGTCTTGTTGATTCTTTGTATGGTTCTCTTTGTTTCTATTTGATTGATTTCAGCCCTGAGTTTGATGATTTCTTGTCTTCTACTCCTCCTGGGTGAATTAACTTGTTTTTCTTCCAGGGCTTTAAGGTGTGCCATTAAGCTGCTAGTATATGCTCTCTACAGTTTCTTTTTGGATGCACTTAGAGCTATGAGTTTTCCTCTTAGCACTGCTTTCATTGTGTCCCATAGATTTGGGTAGGTTGTACCTTCATTTTCATTGAATTCTAAAAAGTCTTTGATTTCTTTTTTTATTTCTTCCTTGACCAAGGTGTCATTGAATAGAGTGTTGTTCAGTTTCCATGTGTATGTGGGCTTTCTGTTGTTTTTGTTGTTATTGAAGACCACTCTTACTCCATGGTGATCTGATAGGAGGCATGGGATTAGCTCGATCTTCTTGTATTTGTTGACATCTGTCTTGTGACCAATTATATGGTCTATTTTGGAGAAGGTACCATGTGGAGCTGAGAAAAAGGTATATTCTTTAGCTTTAGGATGAAATGTTCTATATATATCTGTTAAATCCAATTGGTCCAGAGTTTCAATTAATTTCACTGTGTCCCTGTTTATTTTCTGCTTTCCTGATCGGTCCATTGAGGAGAGTGGAGTGTTGAAGTCACCCACAATTATTGTGTTAGGTGTAATGTGTGCTTTAAGCTTTAGTAAGGTTTCTTTTACGAATGAGGGTGCCCTTGCATTTGGAGCATAGATGTTCAGTATTGAGAGCTCTTCTTGGTGGATTTTCCCTTTGGCCAGCAAGAAGTGACCTTCTGAGTCTCTTTTGATAATTTTAGGTTGGAAGTCAATTTTATCTGATATTAGAATGGCTACTCCAGCTTGTTTCCTGAGACCATTTGCTTGTAAAATTGTCTTCCAGCCTTTTACTCTAAGGCACTGTTTGTCTTTGACACTGAGATGTGTTTCCTGTATGCAGCAAAATGTAGGGTCCTGTTTCCGTATCCAGTCTGTTAATCTATGTCTTTTTATTGGGGAATTGAGTCCATTGATGTTAAGAGATATTAAGGAATAGTAATTATTACCTCCAGACATTTTTGAAATTATATTTATTTATTTTATTTATTTTTTTATATTCGAGAGGTTACCTTCTTTTGGGTTTGATGAGAGGAGGTTTTTATCTTGCTTCTTCCCGGGTGTAGTTTCCGTCCTTATCTTGGTGTTTTCCCCCTATTATCCTTTGTAGGGCTGGATTTGTGGAAAGATATCGTGCAAATTTGGTTTTGTCATGGAATACCTTGATGTCTCCATCTATGGCGATTGAGAGCTTTGCTGGGTAAAGTAGTTTTGGCTAAAGTTTGTGTTCTCTTAGAGTTTGTATTATATCTGCCCAGGATCTTCTAGCTTTCATGGTCTCAGTTGAGAAGTCTGGTGTTATTCTGATAGGTCTTCCTTTATAAGTTACTTGGCCTTTTTCTCTTGCTGCCTTTAATATTCTTTCTTTGTTTAGTACATTTGGAGTTTTGATTATTATGTGACGGGATGTATTTCTGTTCTGATCCAGTCTGTTTGGGGTTCTGTATGCTTCTTGTATATTCATGGGCATCTCTCTCTTTAGGTTGGGGAAGTTTTCTTCCATAATTTTGTAGAAGATATTTGCTGGCCCTTTAACTTGTACATCTTCATTCTCGTCTATACCTATAATCCTTAGGTTTGGTCTTCTCATTGTGTCCTGGATTTCCTGGATGTTTTGGGTTACAGCCTTTTTGCATTTAGTATTTTCTTTGACTGTTGAATCAATGGTTCCTATGGTATCTTCAGCTTCTGATATTCTGTCTTCTATCTCTTGTATTCTATTGTTGATATTTGCATCTATGGCTCCTGATTTCTTACCAAGGTTTTCTATCTCCAATGTTGTCTCCCTCTGTGATTTCTTAGTTGTTTCTACTTCTGTTTTTAGTACCTGGATGGATGTGCTCAGATCTTTCGCTTGCTTGATTGTGTTTTCATGTATTTCTTTAATAGTTTTTTGTGTTTCCTCTTTCATAGCTTCTACTTGTTGGCCCACGTTCTTTTGTATTTCTTTAAGTGATTTTTGCCTTTCTTCCTTATTGTCTTCTTCTTTTTGATCCATCTTCTCCTGCATTTCTTGAAGTGATTTTTGTATTTTCCTTGTAAAGGCTTCTAACTTTTGATCCATTTTCTCTTCTATTTCTTTACGAGATTTTTCTATGTGTTCAGCTACCAGCATCCTGACCAGTGATTTTATATCCAAGTCTTGTTTTTCTGGTGTTTTGGGGTATCCAGGGCTTCCTGTTGTTGGCGAACTGGGTTCAGATGCTGTCATGTTGCCTTGATTTCTGTTAGTGACATTCCTTCATTTACCTTTTGCCATCTGGTTATTTCTGGTGTTAGTTGACCTTATTGTCACTGGCTGGTGTTTGAATCTCCTGTGAGGCTGGGCTTACCTGTTGTTTCTGTACTGGTGGTTATGCGTGATTGCTGCTCAACGGGGTCACGAGCTGGCTGCCACCCGCTGACTTTGTGCAAGGCCTGAGGTCTCTGGGAAGTGTGGGGGGAGTGCAGCAGAGTCTCGGCAGGCGCTGCTGGGCCTGTCTAGTAACGAGAGCCTAGCAGATCCCCTCACGTGGTAGCCCCAGATGGAATCTGTCTACCTGTGCCTTTCCAGCTGTGTTCTGGTTGCAATATGGAGGCCTGCCGCTATTGCTGGTCCGGGGTCCTGGGGAGCTGGGTGGTTCCGGCTGCCTTGGTGCACGGCCTAAGCTCGCAGGGACGTGCTGCAGAGCCTAGGCGCCTGGGCCCGCCTGTGGGCGAGAGCTTAGCAGCTCTCCCTGCTCTAGCCCCAGACGGAGTCTCTACCTGCACCTTTCCAGCTGTGTCCTGGTTGCAATATGGAGGCCTGCCGCTATCGCTGGCCCTCACTCTTCTTAATAAACAAGAATTGTTGCTTATCCTGGTTCCGCGGGCAGGGTCTGAGCACCTGGCAAGCTGGCTAGGTGTGGCTTCCCTGCTACCAGCTGGATGGGAGGCTGCCGGCAAGATGGTGCTGCCGGCAGGGGGTTCGGGGTCTGGCCTGCGAGCTCAGAGCGCAGGCAAGGCCGCTGTACTCCAAACCACTAGTCTGTGCGCAGTGCCTGCCCCAGACCTGAGTCCCCGGAGGTCTTAAACTCGGGCTGTCTCTGGTACCTGGTTCCGCAGGCAGGGTCTGAGCACCTGGCAAGCTGGCTAGGTGTGGCTTCCCTGCTACCACGCTACCAGCTGGATGGGAAGCTGCCGGCAAGATGGCGCTGCCGGCCCAGCTGATTTTCTTTGCTTATCTTCTATATATTTATCTATATTATTTAATATGACCTGGAATATTTCCATAAGAAGGCACCACTGCACTGTACTCATAGCCTTAATGTTTTTCATGTCCACATGTGTGTGTGTGTGCGCGTGTGTTTGTGTGTGTGTACTATTAGCTTAAATCAGTAATGTTGAATTCCTGTAATATGACTCAAAGGCTATGATTCATGCAGTAACATCCACAGTTCACCTTGCTGGTCCAATTTTATTTGATTATCTTAATTGTTCCATTAATATTTCATTAAGGCATTAATGGCTAAAATGCATGTGGACATAATAAGCTAAATCCTATTATACTATATGGTACTGAAAGAGTGAGAAAGGTGAAAAATCTTTTTTTCTTAATATCTTGCTCAAGAATCCCCCCCCCCCAAAAAAGAAAAGGCTTTGGAATCAGTATGGATTTTTTTAAATGTCTAAAGAACACCACTAAAAAAGTGCATTAAACTGCATTACTATATTACTATCAAACTATATTTACTAGATTTTAAAATTAGAATATATGTATAATAATTCATTATAGTTTGCAACTCATTTCATTGCATATATGGCAAAAAATGTTCATAATACTTTTGGAATGATTCAAGTTAAGAAACAGAAGACTATTTGGTTTTCTGGAGTCTGACTTCTTGAGTTCTTTGCACATATTGGATATTAGCTCTCTATTGGATATAGGGTTGATAAAGATCTTTCCCCAGTTTGTTGGTTGCCATTTTGTCCTACTAAAAGTGTCCTTTGCCTTAAAGAAGCTTTGCAATTTCATGAGGTCTCACTTGTTAATTCATGATCTTAGAGCATAACCTATTGGTGTTCTATTCAGGAAAATTTCTGCTGTGCCCATGTGCTGCAGATTTATCCCTACTTTCTCTTCTATTAGATTCAGTGTATCTGGTTTTATATGGATGTCTTTATCCTTTGAGTATAGGAAGGCTATAACCCTTTTAAAAATAGGGTACAGAACTAAACAAAGAATTATCAACTGAGATACTAGAAAGCTGAAAAACACCTAAAGAAATGTTCAACATCCTTAATCATCAGGGAAATGCAAATCAAAGCAAGCCTGAGATTCCACCTCACACTAGTCAGAATGACCAGGATCAAAAACTCAGGGGGCAGCAAATTCTGGAGAGGATGTGGAGAAAGAAGAACACTGTTCCATTGCTGATGGAATTGCAAGCTGATAAAACTACTTTGCAAATCAGTTTGGTGGTTCCTCAGAAAACTGTACATAGCACTACCTGAGGACCCAGCTATACCACTCCTTGGCATATGTCCAGAAGATGTTCCAACATGTAGTAAGGACACATGCTCCACTATGTTCATAGCAGCCTTATTTATAAGTCAGAAGCTGGATAGAACCCAGAATGTCCCTCCACAGAGGAATTGATACAAAAAATGTGATACATTTACTCAACTATTAAAAACAATGAATACCTGAAATTCTTAGGCAAATGGATGGAGCTAGAAAATATCATCCTGAGTGGGGTAACCCAAACAGTATACATTCACTGAAAAGTGGATATTAGCTCAAAAGCTCGAAACACCCAAGATACAACTCACAGACTACATTAAGCTCAAGAAGAAAGAAGATCAAATTGTAGATACTTTGATCCTTATTGGAAAGTGGGTCAAAATATCCATGTCTCACAGCCAACTAATAGAATGAACATAGGGTCCCCAATGAAACAGCTAGAGAAAGGACCCAAGGGACTGAAGAGGTTTGCAGACCTGCAGGTGGAACAATAATATGTACCAACCAGTACCTCCAGAGCTCCCAGGAGAAAAAAAAACAACCAGAGTACATGTGAAGGGACCCATGACTCCAGCTACATATGTAGCAGAAGATGACCATTTCAGACATTAATGAGAGGAGAGACCATGGGGGCTATGAAGGCTCAATTCCCCACAATAGAGGAATGCAAGTCAGGAAATTGGGGGAAGGGGGTATGTAAGGGGATAGGGGATTTTTGGAGGGGTAATGCCGAAAGGCGATACCATTTGAAATATAAATAAAGCAAATATCTAATTTTTAAAAAGCTTCATTAATAAAAGTAACAGAATACTATGTACAAATAATTTTTTGATGGATTGCTGATATAATCAGCTAATTTTGGTGGTATACAGAAGACACGAAACCATTAGCAATTCATTATTTTAACTAATATGTGAAGAGGAGATATACTGTTGTCTAAAATAACAGATAAACACAATACCTGTTTCTCATATTTTAATTGATGTTAGTCTTTTGCTTTTAAGAAACAGACAGTTGAGAGAAAAGAATAAACCCATCCAAAATAAATTTACATGTTTAAGTATACAACAGAAGATAGGTAGAACTTTATGTTAGAGTGCTTGCCTATCTCATGCCCAGAACCTCTCTCTGGTTGTGTCCCCATTTCTCCTCTCTACCAAGAAAGGACAGATAGAGAATGTTGTGGAGCTTTAATGTGGTTGTATATCACACATGTAGAAAGTATATGATTCTATGGCATTCATCTTAAATGTTTCTAGTTTTTCTGGCTTCTTTTATTTGCTGTATATTGATGAAGATATTTTGGGGGAAGCATTTTTTATTATTTTCAATAAAAATTTATGCTCTTCAAAATATAACCGTGATATGTCTTCTATGTTGTGTCATTATTGAGCAGTTAAGCAAAATATGTACTCTTTTAATCAACTAGCCAAGTCAAGATTGGAGTATGAAGGTTATCTCAATATAACATTCTTTTCATTCAATGCTACTTTATTGTAAATAGAAGTCGACTATAAATATACAGTGCACTGTGTATGCAGAAAAGGCCGTCCTACCTGGCTTTTGCATGGCTTCTCTTACAAAGGCTTAAAGAAGTGGCCTCCCTAGACATTGTAATATAATGTTCAGTATTTGTCACTATGTGGCCTTTCAGAGTCGTGAACAAGAAATGAATGTTTCATTAAAAACAGAACATAAAATTTGACTCTCAATTTTCTCAGATGTAAAAAAAAAATGACATTATTGGCTTAAAAAGAATATGAATGTTTTCATAATAATGGCCACTCCATAACTATGAAATTAGCACAAACATTAGTTTTAAGTACTAATTATAGTCAAGTGAAATTTTCACCGTGATATGCTAATACAAAATTAACTTCATAGGAGTGTCATAAGTAGAGAACAATTATCGTTTTATAAAAGACTAAGGGAAATTTTTCTTGAAGCTTTTATGCCACACATTTCCCAGATTAGACCCCACAAGTCCATTCATTTTCAAACAGTCTTTTAGGAAAGGGAGAATGATGAGGAGAGAATGTGAGCAGGTCTGAATGGTGTGAGTGGGAGAGAGCGGGAAAGAAAGGAAGAGAGAGAGAGAGAGAGAGAGAGAGAGAGAGCATAAAATGAATGAAATATACATAAATCTGTGTTTAAAAACCAAATTGTCTACACTTAGAAAATGGTATTACGTATCCAAGACAGACAAGCTCTCTCAAGAAATAGTCCATACTATTACTTCATGAATAAACATTGACATTGTCATGGAAAAACATTGAAATTGAAGTTGTCTCAATTACTTTTTCCATAAAATATAGAATTCCCTCCAATGTCACCTGTATGGGCCACAAGTCACTGATTTTTTTAA
This sequence comes from Apodemus agrarius, assembly GCA_964023405.1. Taxonomy (NCBI): domain Eukaryota; kingdom Metazoa; phylum Chordata; class Mammalia; order Rodentia; family Muridae; genus Apodemus; species Apodemus agrarius. The sequence continues at coordinate 36,944,626 of OZ030018.1, read as the reverse complement.
TTATTATTATTATTTTCTATATTCTTTATTTGTATTCCAAATGATTTTTCCTTTCCCTGTTCCCCCTCCTCATAAGTCCCATAAGCCCTCTTCCTTCAACCTTTTCCCCAATCAACCCCCTCCCACTTCTCTGTCCTGGTAATCCCCTACATTGCTGCATGAAGCCTTTCCAGGACAAGAGCCTTCTCATTCCTTCTTCTTGGGAATCATTTGATATGTGAATTGTATCTTGGATATTCAGAGTTTCTGGGCAAATATACACTTATCAGTGACTGCATTCCTTGTGTGTTCTTTTGTGATTGGGTTAACTCACCTAGGATGATATTTTCCAGTTCCAACCATTTGCCTAAGAATTTCATTAATTCATTGATTTAAATAGCTGAGTAGTATTCCATTGTGTAAATATACCACATTTTCTGTATCCATTCCTCCATTGAGGGACATCTGGGTTCTTTCTAGCTTCTGGCTATTATAAATAAGGCTGCTATGAACATAGTAAAGCATATGTCCTTATTGCATGCTAAGGAATCCTCTGGGTATATGCTCAGGAGTGGTAGAGCAGGGTCCTCCAGAAGTGTCATGCCCAGTTTTCTGAGGAACCACCAGACTGATTTCCAGAGTGGTTGTACCATCTTGTAATCCCACCAGCAGTGGAGGAGAGTTCCTCTTTCTCCACTGTTTTGCCAACACCTGCTGTCTCTTGAGTTTTTATCTTAGCCATTCTGACTTGTGTGAGGTGAAATCTCAGGGTTGTTTTGATTTGCATTTCCCTAATGACTAATGATGTTGAACATTTCTTAAGGTGCTTCTCAGCCATTCGAAGTTCTTCAGGTGAAAATTCATTGTTTAGCTCTATTTAGTTCTAAATATATAATCACAAAAGTCATATGTAGAGAGCCTTATTTGAGTGTCATGCCACCTGACAGGAACTTGACATCGACCAAGGTGAAGTTCCTCTCCCAGCCTTTGAGCAGGGACTCCTGTGTTAGCCATAATCCCCTCCACCTAGGGTGGAGTGCTCAGAACAAGGTGAAGCCCATTGTCAAGGACCTGCAGTTTCCTGAGAGATACTAGCCACCTGCTGAACAACTGAACCAGCTCTGCAGAGAGTTTCCAGACTTTGCGGGAAGGGTTCCCACACCCTATCCACCCCACCAGCCCCTGCCTATATATTTGGAGTCCTCCATTAAACCTTGAGATCTTGAATAGCAGCTGTTGTTTTGGTCTAGTTCTCTTTTCACTGCTTTCCCATACATTAACAGCTTCCCTCCCAGGTAACCAGTTCAATGTAACTGTGGGCAGTTACAGTCATAGTAACTAGTAAGAAAATATAAAAAGCAAAAATTAAAATTGTGTTGTTGACCCATTCTAAAATTTTAATATTTCAAAAGCATATGCATATGTCAAGCATATAAATTATAGCCTTTGAACTATGATTCTCCAAATATAGGTCTTTATTTTCTATAATTCTCATTTCAAGAGAAGACTATAACACCCAATTTGTGCAGTGTTGGCAATCAAATCTAGGGATTCGTGCATACAGAGAAAATATTCTACCACCTGGCTTACAATTTTAAAGCGGTATATGTATGAACATATATATGTATGTATGTATATATGTATATGTATATATATGTATGTGTGTATTCATATGTATGTTGCATTCATGTGCATGTGTATATGTATGTTTGTATCAGTGTGACAAGTGCTACATTATGGTGGTTAGTTTTTAATTTTCAATTTGCCAGTACATAGAAAGACCAGGAAAGAAAAATAGCATCAACTGAAGAAGTGCCTGGATGTTTGTCTGTAGGGACTGTACTGATTGTTAATTGATGTAGTAAGACCCATCCTGAACTGTTGGAAATATTTCACATATTTGAAAAGGAACCATGTAAGAGAGAAGAAAGAATATCGACTATATGTACCAGTCAAGCAAACAGGCAAAGAAAAAAAATAAATAAAAAAGGATCCATTATTTCCATTCTAGGCTGGATGTAAAGTAAAAGTAACTAGATGTCCAGTTCTTGCTTTACTTCCTTCAGTGATGGAATTTGAGTGAGACTTATAATACAGATAAGCATTTCCTCCCCTGAGCTGCTTGTTAGAGAAATGAAGCCAGAACAGAAATGTCTTTTGTATGGTGAAGTTCTTTGGCCCTACTTTAATGAAATCATAAACAGACTAACTAGGAACACTGCTTGGCTTTCTCTTCAAAACATCATCAGTGTTTTGCCCTCCTTTTATATCATGAGTAACGATCAAGTCTTTCTTCATGTCTTATCTTTGTTGGATCATAGAAAAGTTTGGAAGCATAGTCTACTTCTTTTTAGACCAGTAGTTTTCAACCTGTGTGTTGTGTCAACTTATGTCAAAAAACATTTACACAAAGGGCACATATCACATATGTTGCTTATCAGATATTTCATTATGATTCATAACAGTATCAAAATTAAGTTTTGAAGTAAGAGAAATAGTCTTATGACCAGGGGTGTCACCACAACCTGAGGAACTGTATTAAAAGGTCACTGTATTAGGAAAGGTTGAGAATCACTGATTTAGACTCATCATAACCAGTCTAAAGTTTTGGTACCCTGGTAGTATAAGCACTATAGTTTACTTTTTCAATGCAAACAAATTTGATTCTAGAAAACTTAAATTTATTCTTTCTGCATTTTCAACTTTAAAATATTATTTATTATCTAAAATTATCTACAGTAAACATACTTAATTAAATGTCAAGGCTAAATTTTCATTATTGTACATTTATATATTTTGTCTCATATATGTATATATATATGTATATATATATATATATATCCCCTTTGAAATTTTTTATTGATAATAGTTTTTCTCATAAAATATATCTTGATTATAGCCTCCCCTTCCTCCAATCCTCCTAGTTCCTTCCCACCTCTCTTCACCTCAGTATTTACTCTCTCTTACTGTTTCTAATTAGAAACAAATGGACTTTTAAAAGATAAAAAGCAAACATTATAAGATTATATATGATATGATGAAGCAAACCTATCATGTTGAAGTTAGACATGGCAAGCCAAGAAGAAAAAAGAGTTCCAAGAGTGAGCAAAGGAGTCAGAAACCTACTTGTACTTGCAGTCAGGACTCTCATGAAAATACTAAGCTAATAACTAGTGTGTGTGTGTGTGTGTGTGTGTGTGTGTGTGTGTGTGTGTTTGTGTGTGTGTGCCAAAGACTTGGGGTTGACCCATGTTGGCACTTTGCTTCCTTCTTCAGTCTGGGTGAACTTATATACTCTTTGCTTAGTTCATTCAGAGGGCCTTAAGCTTCTGCTGGCCTCTATCACCTCTGTGGTTTACACTTTTTCTACTTTCTCTTTACTAAGCTGAGCTCAGATAGAGGGATTTGAAGGCCATTTCCAATTTAGAGTCGCTCTGTGCATATCTGGTTCTATGTCTCTGTAACAGTTCCCATCTGTGGCTGGAGGGGAAGTGAACTATTGTGGAAGAAGCTACCCAATGTCTGATTTGACCTTGCGAGAAGGAATGCATACCCAGTACCACTAGGTTAACTAAGAAGTAGAGAGTATATAGACTAGAGGTCTAGGGTAAACCCAAACACAGCAGATCAAAAAGAAATCAAAATGAATTGTATATTCTATATTTTAGTGCCAACTACCACCTTGAATGACACGTATAAATAAGGGGAAATGTAACTATTTTCAAGGCTGTTTCTACTAAGGGTTTGAAATATGCAGGACAACCTGTTTTCAATTGATTGTCTAAGCTTCTCTGTGTTATGTCTTTAAACCATCTAATTTGACAAAATTTGGAGGTGGAATTTTCTACACAATACCTTCTGAGACCAGGTATTATGCATTCCTTATTTAGTAATTTATGAAATTTAGGGCATGGATATTGAGGTAAGATTAAGTGGTATGAATCCAACTGGGAGTTATGAAGTTATTAATAGAAGAAAAGCAAAATGAAAGCTAACTCTATTTGGTTTGGTAAAAAATGACAAAATGCAGGTTGTCCAGCCTAAAAGGAATCAGGTACAGAGGGGGAAACAATTGCTTTCCTTTTCCACTGCAGAAAAAAGTAATGAACAAATACTGAAGCAAGTATTATCTCAGAAATGATAATTCATGATGCAAAGTTTAAGTGTGACTCAGCCTGTATAGACAAAATATAGGAAAAACAGTCAAATAGAAACTTTGCCTTTCTAATCTATCAAGTAAGTCTTCCTGGGTTTCTAACTGTTTATCTCCTAGTGCAATATCCAGTTACCCTAAACTTCAGTTTAATTGGAATTTGTACAAAAGTCTCATCTTTGAAAAATAAAGACTATTTACTTGAACATAGTTTTATTCATTTTTAAAAATTTTATTCAAATCAAACATTTTCTAAAGGTTATCTCAAAGATTCATGGGAGCTTACATAGGTACACAGGTCTAAGACCCTGGTTTTTTATTTGTTTCTTGTTTGTTTTTTTTTAATTAATCATTTAATTCATTTACATCTTAAATGATAGCCCACTTCCAGGTTACCCCCTCTACCACACCACCATCCCATGATATTCCACTTCTTGGGTTTCTCCTCCAACAACCAACCCCTCAAACCACATCTGCCCTCTCTGTCCACTTTTCCTGTATGAGGGTACTCCCCTACCTATCCCCACTCTCTTACCCAACCGCTCAAGCATCTACCTACTCTTGGGCATCAAACCTTCCCAGGGACCAAGACCCTGTTTTATCTGTCTTGTCCACAACACCTGTATCCTGTTTCCCTGTCTCCTTATGAGTTTATTTAAACTGTGTTTATTTTCCCATGTGTTCACTTAGAATCAACTGAAACTCAGTTGTTCCACCTTTCTGAAGTTACTTAAGGTCTCATGATTAATCTTAAAACTGCCTGTTTTTAGGAAATCCTTTACTCCAATTTTAATACATTTTGTTATTTTGAAATTGAAATGTAATCATGAACATTGATGTCAAGATTTTACAATAGCTTGACAAGCTGCACAAACAGGAACAGAGTTGGCTATAGCCACTTCTGTTGTCTTTACTAAATAAAACGACATGTACCACTTAAGTAGACTCTTAATAAATATTATTTAAGATGAATGAAGAACGAAGTGAATTAAGAAATGAAGGTCAAATATAAGTTTAGTTTGTATTTTTATTGTTTTATTTTCTATGATGTTCCCAGAGCTTGAATGGGGTGACATAAATATCCTGTTTATGGCTCTGCAATGAACCATAACTGATTCCAAGGACCTTGAACATACAAGAATGTCAGCCTTCACCAAAAGTAATTTCACTTAAATCGTCTTTGGTACAGAAATATAATTATTATTTGTCTGTTTTAAATATAATATATAAAACCATGCATGAACTCACATGGCATAAAAATCCTTATAGTTATTCAATTTCCATCAATGAGATGGTGGCTAACAATCATCTGTAATAGGATCTGATGTCGTCTTGTCCTCTTTTGGTGTGTATGACACACCAGTGTACTAATATACATAAAATAAATAAAATCTTTAAAAAGTAATGTATATGTGTATGTGTATGCATGTGCATTTATATATGTGTTTATTTTATTCCAAAATAATATTGCTTACATATGAATAATGATAATTAAAACTCATATTAGCAGGTATATTTCTATTTCACATAATAAATAAATGGTTTAAATGTGTAAGCATATAGGGTAATCTAGTGACATAGCTAAACAACTATTTTGTTCCACATATTTATTAAAAGGCAAGAAAAAAGACATTATATCTTGCTATATAACATACTTTAAAAAGTTAGCAAAGATGCACTAATATAAATGGTAAAATGATAACTTCATTTATTATAAACAGATGAGAATGTGTACAAATAAGTGTTCTTAGAAGAATTCACTTTTTGGGAAAGAGAAAAAGTGTCAACTCCAATGCAATATCACTCTTCTTGGAAAAAATAGTTACAGGTTTACTTGTAAAGGGTGTTTTTACAGTGTAGATTCTGTTATAAGAAAATGAGAGAACAGAAAGTTGATAAAGTAAGAACTTAGGTTTTAGAGAGAATTAAAATGAGTGCCCTGGAGATATGATAAGTCTACAAGTGCTTACTGTATAAGAATGAGGATTTAAATTTATATTCTCAGAGTCCACAAAAAAATAAAACCTTGGTATATGTGGCCATGTCTTCCACAGTGTTTTGGGGATTCAGAGACAGGGGGACCTTTAAGGGTTTAAATCCATCCAATTTAGAGGAATTGATGAGTTCCATCTTCACATATAAGACACAGTCTCAAACATTGAGGACATTAACCTCTGGTCTCCACACAATTGTGCACATGCACTGAACACACAGACATACACACCCATTAAATGTTTGAATGTGTTAACACTCCTAACTAGGCTAGTGAGGCTTTTGATTATTTTGTGGTTGTCAGAACCACAGTGAATTTACTTTCCTGATCAAAACCTTTCATTATAAAGTAAAATTTACCTTTCACATAAATGCAGAAATTGACTGATATAAAAGCAATGGGAAACAATGCTGCATGTTGTACAGACATAAAATAAGAAAGCCCTTGTGACATTGGCAGAACTATGTTAAAGTTGCAATCTTCAACCTTCACCTAGCAACCAGTCCTTTCACATTTCAATGTGCAGTACAACTCCCTTCAGTCATACATTTTAAGTAAGACTTTGGCCTTGTGCTTCATAATTGTAATTGTGATGGAGGATGTGTTTTGCTGTGGGAAGGGAAACAGTTGGCGAAGCAAGGTCTCCATTCTCTTTGAATATCACTGCATATTTATCAATCCTACTTCTGCCATGCACTGTCCATTGTACATAAGTCACAGAATCTTATTATCCCCACCACCACTCAGACACTCCTTGCAAAAGCATCTCTTGATCGGTACATTGATGAATGAAAGGAGTAGAACCGGACTGTTAACTTTATGTGATCCTCTGGAATTTTTCTAGGATTCTCTGATGCTGGAGATGGTGAATTGAGTAATGAAGATTAATGGTCTTGATACCAATAAAGATAAAGCATTGTGCATCCCCATCTTTGCTGCCTTTCAACTTGAATAGTTTGACTATTGGTATTTTTTAAAAGTGTTATTAGATGAAATTTCCCTCAGAAGAAACATGTAAGCTTTTGCAAAAGGACTTTACAAAATCATAACCTATATCTAGAAATAAATTCAATTCTACTGATTAGACTTTTCATTTCATACTATGTTGAATTATTATATTCAACAAAGCATATGCCCTATTTGTATAACTTGAGTGATGTCTGTTAAATTTGCATTTATATATCTGTATATAAAACTACATCTACATATGTATATATATTCAAATTTTACTTTTTGTCATTGCAAAGGAAAATGCTATAAATCATCATAAAACTATTTATTGTGTGAACATCCTAGTTTAGTCCTAAAATATCATTTCAGAATGGCCCATTTAAATAAACTTTCTAACAAAATCAGACATAAAGTCTTTTGCTAGATACCAAAAGGGTATATGAAAATTTTTTTATGTTTTCCATATAGAACAAAATAGTCTCATTTCAACGTTTCACCATCAGTAAGAATAAGAAAATTGAAACAGATTTATTTTGTGAGAGGTTTGTTAAAAAAAAAATGTCGTTTGGCATAGCTGCAGAACAAATCTATTTAAACTCAATAGGACACTTATCTCTTTCTTTCCCTGAGGCAATACTGTCTGTCAGGTACAGAATAAAGTAGCATATAGCAATTACAGTCATATTAAAATGACAAAATTTAGTTTCTAAAAGGGTTAGGGGACTATGAAATGAGAGAAAAGAGGATCAGGAAACACACGCATGCATGAAGCAAAGCTATTAAGGATTCATCCCTGAGCATAAGAGAATTTAAAGGTGCATTAAAGAGGCAGGATGTGGCTGCACCATCATTTACATCAGGTGTTTAGGGGGATGCCAAGCTTTTGATCTCAATTCAACCTTGGCATGAATAATAATGATTCTCAAAACATATATTTGAAATATAATTATTTAATAAAACCCTAAAATGCTTTATTTTTCAGAGATTCAGCCTTTCAGAATGTTACAGTTGAAATATTTATGTCCCTCTTACATGTGTGCGTTGACTTTTAAACTAACAATAAATGGCTATTACCAAGAGCATCACTGTGCATGGTTCAGCTCTGCAGTGTAGACTTAGCCACCTTATAAAACAAGCCCAAGGATCTCATTCCTTCTCTGCTCCTCAGAGTCAGTTAGGTTACATTGAAAAGATGGTCATGGAAGAAATGGATGCTCAGTGAAAATAAAATCTAACCAGGACATTTTAGATGTGGTGTCTCAATAACTCTGAAGAAAGATATATTGTTTTAAACCATCTGATTTGTCACCATAGCCTATAAGGCACAGGAACATGAAAATTTAGGACACAGAATCCCCATGCACCCTTCTGCATTTTTGATATGCTTTATCCCCAGTGGGGTTTATCAATTGCAGGCATTGTGTGGAGGAGTTGGAATATTAGAGAAGTGGGATCTAACGGCCAGTCGCTGGAGCATCTGCATTCAGAAAGGATTAACTCAAAACTTCAATTTGTTCTTAGAGTGTGTTAACAGAAGAAGGGCCTGGCCCTGCCTAAAACTGGATACCTGGATATTCTCTACTTAGCAAAGCAACCCAGCCACCTTCATACCATTAAGATAATGAGCATTTCAAAAATATAGAAGTCTGTTATTGTGAAGGGGCTCTTGCTGCTACTTCGTCTAACAATATATACTATGTATTTTTAGAATTGTGTCATACTGGGAAGTGGGAAGAGCTATGAAGCTGCAGATGAGACGAGTTAGGAATGCTGTGAGAAGTGTACTTCAGGTAATTCTCTGAACAACTCAAGGTTAGGAGAGACAGAAACAAGACAGCCTCTGCATGAAAATCTATTCCCCAAAAGAAGCAAGAACAAAATCAAAGAGGCAATGAAGAAGTTGATGAAGAGGGAGGAGGGGGGATAAAGTAGAAATTTCTGGTTTACTTAGAGACTCAGGTTATAAAGATGTTTTGCCTGGACAGACAGGTGAAAGGATGTTTTGGTATAGCATGAAACATGAAAGGGCTCATGATGTTTAGAAGGAATATAAATATGACCCCACAGACAGTAGAAACTTGAACACTGGTTCACCTTACTCTGCCTTGCTAGTCTTCACTAATGAGACACATGTACTAGTTTGCCTTACGTTGTACTACTGATCTCTCAGTGTGGTGAATTCATAGAGAAAAATTCACCAAAAAATTATTTATGTGATTCCTGCAGCTTCTTGCGGCTTCTGCAGACTCAAAACTATTTGGTGAGCCTTGCATTTTCTTCTGGATTGAACTGAATTGAGGATTCATGTGCAGTGTCTGCTGAGGGGACTAGACTCCAGCAGATGATTCATGTTTGATATTTGCTAGTGGACTGGACTGAGAAAAACGAAGATTGGAATTGTCCCAAAGAACTATTTCTAAACAAGCCTACGTCCTCTATAACCTAATGGCCTTTCTTCTCCACTACATCTGATGGTTGGTGGACTAAAGTGGAGGTTGAACCCTTATTAAAGTAGGTGGTGAAAAATATAAACCTACAAGGGGATATATCTGAGAAGTATTGGGGAAGAAATGGTTCTGAAAATGATCAGGATATATTATTTGAAATACTTTAATAATTAAAATTAATTAAATATTTGATGCCTTTGCCCATGCCCTGGAGATGGATGACAGTTGAACTTAAGAACAGAAATATAGGGAAAGAATTTCTCAATGTTCAGAGGAAACTGTGTGTGCACTTTTGGCTGTGTTTAGCCTTGCTTGAAAGCACAAGGAAGCTGAGTATAAATATTTGGAAAATGCAAAGAGTAAGTAGGTGAGCAACAAAACAATATTTAAAAGTGTGATGAGTATATCCCTTTCCAAACAGATTCACCAAGTAGATGAATGGAACCCTGCAGCAGCTGACAAGACAAGAGTAAAGAGCCCTGGACATGTCTCAGAAAAAGGTTAAATAAATCACCTATCATAGGTACAGGGCCTAGCAAGAGAGGACCATTTTACAAAAAGGGCTTGAAGTATCCTCTCAGACTTATTTCACAGAACAACCTCAAGAGTCCATACCCAATAGGAGGAAAAATCTCAAAAGCAGGCAAAAGAGCAGAAGTACACTTGTTGCCACTGTTAGGAATCCCCCAAAACCTACCAACTTGACAGCCATTTATCTGCAGAGGATCTGGTGCAGACTCAGGCATGCCCTGTGCTTGCTGCTTCAGACTCCATAAATCCATGTGAGCCTTGTATTGTTTATTCGGTGTGTCATCTTCTTCCTGGGCTCTCCATTCCCTCTGACTCTGACAGTCTTTCTGCCTCCTCTTCTTCAGGGTTCCTGGATTTCTGAAGAGAGGGACCTAATGGAGACGTCAAATGTCTATTCTCTTTCTCTGCATAAGAGAAATGTATATTTCTCTTTCTCTTTCTATGGCTGTGGATCTCGGCACCATTCGCATCTGCTGCCCGATAAACCATCTCTGATGGAAATTGGACAAGGCACCAATCAATGATTAGAGCACAATATCATTAGAAATCAGTTCATTGGTTTCCCCCCCTCTCGGGTTTAATATGCGGCCTTTTACTTTGTCCTATTGCATCATGTTTCGTCCTGTTTGGCTTTCTTCTCCTGGAGGCCTGTTCTTTTCTGAAGAGGAAACTGAGTGGGAGTGGGTCTCGGGAATATGTCAAGTGGACAACCAGGGAGAAGTAGAGAAAGGGAAAAGTGTGGTCAGGATGTATTATATGACAGAAAAATCTAATCTCAAAAACATTTTTAAGAAGATTCTAGTAAATCATTCTCCATGTGATCTTATTTAAGTTTTTCCAAGTACTGTTCTTACAAATAGAATATCTAGGATGATGCTGGCTTTTCAAATGCATTAGCTGTAGGTATTCTGGTTGCTTCCACAAAGATTGTAACAAAATGTTTGTGAGGCCAACCTGGAGACTGTCCTTGGAAAAAGCCCTTAATATGCATGATAGAAATGTGGGAGAAGAGCAGCCCTTAGGATCCTATAGGACCAGAAGCAATGGCTACAGGAAAAGCCTACAGGCAACATATATCACCTGTCCAAAACAGTCAGTGCCCAGCATTCAGAAGAGTTGCAGAAGGGGACGGCTCTAAACCTTGAGAACCTAACCATTTTCCAGAGTGTGAACAGCAGACCACGAGGCAAAATGGGATGGCCAAGATTTTATATTTGTCATGATGTTGATCTTATAAGGATGGATTGTTTCTTTTTTAATTTTTATTGAGTATTTTCTTTATTGACATTTCAAATGTTATTCCATTTCCTGGTTTTCCTCCTCCTGGAATCCCCCTATCCCATCCTCCCTCCCACTGCTTCTATGAGGGTGTTCCTCCACCCACCTCACTCCTACCTCCCCGCCCTCAATTCCCCTACTCTGGGGCATCAATCAGCCTTCATAGGATCAAGGACCTCTCCTCCCATTGATGCCTGACAAGGCATCCTCTGCTACATATGCAGCTGGAACGATATGTACTCCTTGGTTGATGGCTTGTCAGTCCCTTGGAGTTTTGGGGGGGAGGGTCCTGATGGCTGATATCGTTTTTTCTTCCTATGAGATTGCAAACCCCTTTGGCTCCTTCAGTCCTTTCTCTAACTCCTCCATTGGGGACTCCTGCTCAGTCCAATGGTCTGCTGCGAGAATCAGCTTTTGTATTTGTAAAGCTCTGTCAGGGCCTCTCAGAAGACAGCCATAACAGGTTCCTTTCAGCCAGCATTTCTTGGTGTACAGTCTTTTTAAATTTTTATTACCCTGATCTCTCCTCTGTAACATTAACATTACCTCATGCCTGATATACTATTGTATTTCAGAGTTTAAGTATGTAACACTCTAGGTTTTATTTTGTTTGTTCTGCTTTTCAAGCCTTGGGGCCAAACCAGAACTTTACATATACTAGAAGGCAGTCTAGCACTGACCAACAGCTTCACCATCATAACTGTTCTAATGACTTTACAATGATTCAGATAATTCTTATAGAATCATGAGATTCTTCTCAAGGCATAGTGAGTATACAAGGAGTGAAACTGGTCCACCACTCAAATTCAATGTCTACTGGAGTAACTAGCCACCTTGTATTTGTCCCTACCTTTGTTACTTTATCTTCAGTGAAGGGTTGACAAAAACCAAGTTGAAGTTTGTGTCATATCCTACAACCTCCCCAGCAGAATGAACTAAATAAGCTCATTTAAAAATAAATTTACAGAACCTTGTGCATTTTATTAAAGTGCATAAAGAAAACCTTCATGGATCCATGTCCTGACCTAATGTGACCTCTATTATCAAATCTTCCATTAATATTTTACCTTTCTTGCAGCTACTGACTAGTGATTATTAAGGTTAATATCTGACTGCGAACTGTTAAGGTTAGTCATAATAATCAACTTATTGGAATTTAAAATTGTGGTGAACATCTACCTTTTCATATGTCTACAAAGGACTTTCCAGAAAAATCTATTGAAGAATTGAAGATCCAAACAAACTGAAATGGAATCTAAACTCTAGCTCTAACTTGTATCTGTCTGGCTGTCCATATAGGATGTTGTGTTTTTGTCAGAGAGATATACTGGTCTCCTCTCAAAATCATGGTGCTCTCTTCTGTCATTTTTTCCATCAACTCTCACTCTCACGAAGCTTAAAGTACTGACATGCTTCACCAGTGTGTTTTCATTATAAAGTGTAATTTACTCAGGATTCGTTTGTAGAACTGTGCCTCAGTTTCTCAGTCCCCATATGAAAGGAAACTTAAGAACATTGTAAGTTCTGTAAAGGTTCTTCTCTCTGGATGTGATGGTTCATACTTGTCATCCCATACCTGGGGATATTATGAGGGGCATATTAAAAAGTCAGTGCCAGCCTGAACTACATAGAAAGTTCCAGATCTCCCAGGGCTATAGAGAGATTGCATTTAAAAAGAAAGGTGAAATGTTGAGGACAAAACAATATTTTTAATTTAGAATTTCAGCTTGATTTTTATAAGACAAATGTTATTCAAAGTATATTCACTGCCCTGCACTAGCAATATTATAAGAGAACATTCTAGAAATATAAACACTTGGATTGCACACCAGAATTACAAGTAGCATAGAGAGACTGCTTTAGCAACTCTGGTAATGGTTTTAGTATAACGCATATCCAAGAAACTGTGTTTTATGCAGTGTATTCATTTACATAATTCTGTACAAACTATATATACAGATTTTTCTACATCTTCTTTCAGTAGAATGTTTTCATGATTATGCATAACTATAAGCATTTGTATAGTCTAGCTGTCTCAGTGTACACAAAAGAATCATTCTGTATTCCTTTAGAGTCTAAAGGAAACTAATATAAATATGAATAGAAGTAAATCACAAAGTTAGAAGGCCTCACTTTTTTAAATGAATTTATAGCAGACATTTGGAATTTTAATTTATACATTGATTGACACATGTAAATGTAAACTAGGATCACTACTTCTAACGCTTTTTTTTGCTACAAAATTCTATAGAGGTAATCATGATGGAAATACTTTCTCCAAATAAATTCTAATGTCTTTATGAAATGTCAAGTAAGCATTTAGATAATATTTGGTTTAAGAAAAATGTATGACTAATATCCCATTTTCTCTTTTATCTGTACCTCAACATCAGCAGTAGGCACACTATGAACCTCAGATCAATATTTATCCACATTTGTACATGTTTTTCAAGATGACAAAGCTTTCAAAGGATATTCTTAGATGCTTTGAAACCACTGGCAAGATGGCTCTGTAGAATGGTCACTTACCACCATTATGTCAACCGGAGTCCATGTTCATGATCCATGTGGCAGAAAATGATAACTCACCCCCTCTGGGCACACATGAACACATATACACACACATACACACTACTACTACTACTACTACTACTACTACTACTACTACTGCAACTACTACTACTACTACTACTACTACTACTACTAGATAGATTTTAAAAGATAATTGCATATCCTTTCAGTAGAGGCAAGCTTTGTCAATTCAGTATCAGAAAAATGATAATCTCTGAACAAGTAAAATTTACAATATCAAAACAGTTCTTTTCAAAGAAGGTCAAATTTTCAGAAGTCAAAAATTTCCATAGTGTGTCTTACTATGTCTAATGGGTAAAGCAATAATTTGTGAATGAAATATTCTATATGATATATGAAAATGTTAGTGGCTTGAGTCACACAATTGGCTTGCTCTAAACTCAAAGATATGAGATTCTCAGTCTAAACAAACTCATTCATAAAACCCATTAAGCATTCCTTTGTCCTATTTCCATTTGTGAAACGTACATTTTTGTTTGTATATTGATATTAATTCACATGTATTATTAGAGCAACTATGTTGGCAGCCAAATAGAGACTTTATACTGTGCCAATGAACAGAATTTAAAAATGTTGTTCTGCTACATTACTAACGTGCAAAGCTTTAGAATGTACAGTTATTTATATTTTAATTTAATTAAACACTTCTTCAAACACACAATGTGAAAAATGTGAACATTGTGTTCCTAATAAAATATATTTTAATATAGTGACAAATATAATCACTTTGGAAACTCAGACAGCAATAAGGTTATATGGAGGTCCAAGGCCCTAGAAACAGGAACAATCACAGCTTTGGCTTATTATGAATTTTGGCCTTAGTGTTCTGAGGGAAACTGAAATGTATTTAAAACAGAGTTCCTCAACGATCTTTTAATTTTCTGCCGCAGGCATGACATTATGTGTAAATGATGAAAGACTGAGAAGCATTGAATTCTTTTAGAAAACCAGTTTTCCCATATCTGCATAAACCTTCACAGCGATCAATCTATAATTTGCTAGCAAAAAAAGGTCCTGGTAGGATTTACAGAGAAAAATGATGCCCCCCAAAGAGAAAGCTGTAAATATTTCTATCAATACTTATATCAATTGTTGAAATATATTAGGAGTTCAGTATAAATTGTTAAGTGAAAATGTTTTAAAATCGGATTGTTTATATAAAGATGCATACTGTGTCAGATTAATAATGTAAGCACAATAAACCTCATAATAGTCATGTTCAGTGACCCACTCCAGTACTTTCACAATTTAGGAATCTGAAGCTGACAGTGCCAAGACCTTAAAGAGTCTATGCTCTACAGTAAGTTCTAGGCCTGACTGTGCTACATTGTAAAATCCTGTCTCAAACAACAACAATGATAGTATAAGAAAAGAATTAAAACAAAGATATATTATTTTAAATTATTTTTTAAATTAAAAGAGTAAATAATATTATCTCATGGGTTTCTACTCTACAAAGAAAGCCAGAAACTTTTATATTTTCTCATGACCATCTAATACTACCTTATCTTTAGAAGATGGCCACATTTTTGTTTGGTTAACAATTTTACAATATATCTGCCAAGGTTTCTGTCCTGTCCTACTATGTGGGATCCTTGGTTTCTACTTTGTCAATGCCTACTCTTGCTGCCTGACACAGGCACAATAAACTGTTAGTGAGAATGAAACTATTCTCATGGGATATAATTTTTTTTGGCTACAGAGAAGAGAGGGAACTTTGTTTCTTTCTTCTCCAGAGTCAGCTTTGAAAAGAGTACCTATGTTCAATTTTGTCAATTTTGTAGTGGTAAATATATACAACTATTTGTTGCATTGAAAATATAAAGTGTTTTTCCAAAATGGACACCAATCAATTATCAGTGACTGCATTTCACCTCAGTTTGGAAACAACTTGAAGTTCCTTTAGCTAATTTAATCATTTAAAAAAAATTGTCTCTGCCTTTTATGTGACAGGAGATATGAAGAAATGTAAATGTACATGGAATGCCTGCATAGAACTTATGAGTGATATTTAGCAGAGCAGGCATCTATAATTACAACTGAGTGAAATATAAAAGTGTTCCATTCCAGAAACATCTTGATCGCTTTCATCTATATGTTGCTAGTTTTATAAAATCTTATTTGGTGGCATTTATTCCTTCATGATTATTCTATTCTGTTACTGATAATCACAGAGACATGAATAATGAAGTTATAGACTTTCAATATACATTTTTATCTTACTCTATTTTGGTAACTTTAACTTATACATTTCCTTCGAGAATGTTCTTTTCAAGTTGTTGGACAAAATAGTTTGATTTAATTTTGAGTATATTCAGAGACAGAAGCCTTGCATCTACTCTAATGATTTCCCACATCTCTGTGCAGATTCTCAGCTTTCTTTTTGTGAAATAATAAAATTAATTGATGGCTTACTGACCTTTTTAAGTTCATATATTGTCTTATCTCATAGCACCGGCAAGGAATTCAGACCCAGCAACAATTATTTTATACTTCTCCCATATATTAAATCTTCAACTTACATGAAGGTTTATTGTTAATTAGCTACTCACATATACAGACACACAAACACTCATGCACTTAAATACACACACACAGTGTGTGTGTGTGTGTGTGTGTGTGTGTGTGTGTGTGATGTGTCTGTGTATATTTAGGTGCATGAGTGCATGTGTGTGTATGTGAGTATGTACACAGCTCACTATATATATTTATATATATGTATATATACATATATATGTAACCAGTATAATCTATAATTTACTTAATGAATAATATTTTCCTATCATATAATTTTTTCACTCTACTCTTTAAAAATACTCTCTGAGCTTCTGCAGACAGCAGAATCTTTTGGTGGACTTTTGTAGGTGACAGTGCCATTTGATTTTTGTTTTGTTTTGCTTTTTTTATTTAGCCTTTTAAACCATAGTGCTACATGTGAATGGAACACATATTAAGTGACTGCCTTTCATATCTGCCCTATAAACGACATGACATTGATTGTTAGTGTCAATACAAAATAACCTTAATTAATGACCCCCCTCAAAAAATATCTGAACATATAGAACCTGACATTTTAATAAATAATAACTAGATGTTTTCTGATTTGTAGGAATGAGTTTCTGGCTCTCAAAGTAATGTGCATCTGCTTAGGCGTTAGGCCAGTTGTGCAGATCTGTGGATTGTCAATCACATCGTTTCCTTGTAAGAATGCAACGAAAAGAGTACTCATGTGTAAAACATCCATCATCTTTAAATACGTTGTAGCATATTGTGTCTTAACTTCAACACTTCATCTCAGAGAAAAACGTCTGAAAGCATAGAGATAAATTTAACTAGTGAAATTCGAGTTTAATTCCAAATGAGTAATAGGCTTAGTAATTAAGTTGGAAAACCCTTAGTTATGATAATGAAATTTTACTTTTAGTTCTAAAGTGGCAGTAGCTTGAAAATGAGTCATTTTGTTCAACAATGAGTTTTTGTCAAAACAAACAATAGTAGAGAAAATCAGTTGCAATGAACTAAAACTCTTCTAGGTTCCTGATCTCTCAAAATATTCCATCAAGTTTCACCAAAAGACTTATGAACATGTAGATCCAATCTTGACAATACTTTTTTATGTCACTATAAATGAGAAATACAATATCAACAATCTGAACTCGGTGGACATAAGATAAATTATGATTTAGAACTAAATATAAACCTTATATCAAAGTGAAATCAAAAGTGTAAGATAATTTGAGGATCAGCTTGAAGCAGGATTTGGTATTTGGGAAACAAATCACCACAGAAAAACAAATAAGGGAAAAGCATCAGATAAAGTTACAAAAAGCATGATTTTTACCCATCATGAGAAGTAGTCATCCATATTAACAAAACAAGAAAATGTGAAAAAATTGACTTTTCTCTAAGTAAGGAAATATGGTTGGGACTTGATTATAACAATACATTGTGAAATTTTCTACTTATATTTTATTCATATTAATGAACACCTAAATAGAAGTTCAATAATAAAATAATATAGAATCTTGGTTTATTGGCTGTAGACTTAGCATTGTGAGCAAACAAATACATGATTCCAAATATTTTCAAAGTTTACAATACTTCATTGTTATTAAAGGGGTTGCCAATAGATCCTTAAATTATCAAAGTGCTCACAACCTCATATTTGGGTCATATTTATGTATCTATAGAATTATGAACATGCATCTTTCAACATTTTTATCAACCTATGGCAGGGGGAACAAAGATATTTGACAAAGGAAAACAGGTATAGAAATTACTTCGGATCCAGATAGTAATCTACGTGAGTGATAGTCTTAAGCACAGATCTCAGATCATAAAAATGTAGAGTTGCTTTCTCATTGTACTCTATGCTGTCTCACATTATTGCCAACTTTATCATACCTTAACTCTCATTGGTTGAGACAACATAACTGTTTTCCAAAATGAAATAATTTGAAAGTCTTAAGAATATAACTGGAATCATCTCACGTTCAGTTATATTCCACAAAAAACCACATCAACAATTTATGGTCCTGCATACATCACTGAAATCACTCTACTCAATAGTTCACCAATTTTATATATTGATATCACTAATGGATAGGACTTCTGTCTGAATTTTCTCAGATTTTGCATACTAAAACTAGTTGCCTTATGCTATCTAGTTATAAAAAGTCTCAATTTCATATTTTCCCCCCTTTTTTCAGATATCTTGACTACAATAGCAGTGAATGTAAAAGGGATCAATCCTTTGACAATGCTGTGATGACCTCTTGGGAGTACCAGATCAGTGGCAAATGTTCCAGAGATCTGCTTAGGTAACTGGAACTCACTCTCCATGAGGTAGCTCGAACTCAGTCTCCATGAACCCACTCTTTCTTTAGTAGACTAATTTCTTCATATCAGTATACTGATGTGTGAAGATGGTTTCTGAATTCTCTACATGGTATAGAAACTCCCTTGTAATGGATAGTTTTAACTTAAATGTACACCAAAACTACAGACATTTAACTCTTCAATGAAAATATAGGTCAAATAATGTAAAAAAAATTAGCAAAGATGATAAATCTGAATAGTTTTATACCACTCCCCATTCTTTGGATTTTCTATGCCACAATAGACTCTTCTTTCTAAGAAACTGGTGCATTTCCTTGTTACATTTCCAGGCTTTCCCACCAAGTGCTCCATTAGAAAGGATAAAATAAATGAGAGATTTAGGATTTGTGGGAGTGTAAAAACAGAATCTATCTTCATCAAAATGCATTCTTGTTTCTTAAAACTCTTTATGTCAGCTAAAAGCTTCAATAAGGTAAAATTTAAAGATCACATTGAGCAATTTATTCCCCTTTTGCCTGTCTTCTTTCAGTTAAGTGACACAACAGACTTATTGTAATGGTCCAGCCCCTGTGCATCACCACTGCCTTTTCAAACTTAAGAGATTTACTGTTTCTTAAATAAGGCTTTTATTCCTTTCTCTTGGTTTATCACAGGAAATCGACATTTCCACCACTATTTTATATGTAAGTCAGATCTTAATTTTTATATTTGGCATACCAACTTTATATAGGTTCTTAAAAAATACTGCATATAAATATATGATATATGTGATACATATCAATTATATATTATATGTAAATATAAGGATAATATATTTATAAAAATAGCTACATATATAAATAAATATAAACAAAATAGCTATATATATGCATATATACATAATTGAAAATAGCTGTAGGTTGACCAGCAGTCAGTATGAGTCAGATGTCAAATTTTATTTGCTTATAAAAACCATGCAAATTTGAAAATATCCTACAAAAAATTGCACCTAATATACATCAGAACTTTGTCAGCAGCTGCTTTATATTATAAAATTATATGATATAAAATAAATATTATTTATAATATTTATACCATATATGTACTCTATATACATGTGTATGTACATATTCATACACAGGCATACACATATGTTGGCTTTCAGTTTGTAGTCCTACTTAGAAACTTTTATCTTTATCGTAATGTATAAACAGAATAACTCTAAGAAAGGTTGCTTTATCTCCTGAGTTTTAACATTTATCTGAATTACATATTACAGCTTCCTGAATATTTGTTATGTGTATGGTGGATACCAACGAATCACAGCAAATTTTCACCTGTCCAGTGATGATGGAGAAGGATAAATGCTAATCTACAGCAGATACTGAGAAAGCTGTGATGTATATTAGGTACAATTACCTTGTAAGATTTTTTTTTTCTGTTTGAAGATCACTTATTAGAAAGAAACCAGTGAGACACTGTGGCAGCAGACAGGAAGCTGATTGAGGGCCCTCTGAAGGACCAGGGGCAAAGGGCAACTGTCACAGTGCTGATATCACCAGCTCATCAGTTCTAGGTTTAGGTAATTCACAACAGTTTTTAGAAAGTGTTTATCAACATCCACATAAGACAGTAGAGAAACATTGACATGGGACAAGGTGTTCATTATAATCCTAAAGCCTAGTCTATTTTGAAATATCAATAGTGAAATTTAAAATTTTTATCTTCATTCTAATGGCTTTTTACAAGCAAATGGAAATTTGATTCTATACTGTGTGTTGCTCAAATTTATAGCTATTTGCATATTCCTCCTCTTCTGTATATGATAGCCCAACTTTCCATTCTGTAAAACCTTGCTGTTCCTCAGACTCTCATAATGCATCTAAGACATTCTCTTTAAATAAAATTGTAAGGACACCTGAATTCTTATTATCCTTAAAAAGCTGGATGAAATATTAATCTCTAAAAAATTGTTCCCTCATTTGTATATCTGCAATAATTGGCATGTATTATATATTAATAATTAATGTGTAACTGCTGTAATTTCCACTTTACCTCTCATCCATTATATAAGACATCCATGGTTCATGTGTGTGATACATACAGTAGTGAAATATATATGTTGTTTGCTAAACTATGTTTGCAACTCATAAAATGTTCTGTTTTTAAATTTTGTATAGCCTTTCCTGCTGCTACATTTCAAACAGCCTGGGTTTAGTCTGAGAAAAGCCAACAAAACTGTGTTCATCTAAGAGATAATATTCAAATACCACAGCTTATGATTTAGGGAACGAGTAAACAAAGCTCAAGTCCAAAGGTTCCACATATAGTCTCATGTGGTGTCCCATCACGGCTAATTTAAATGCAATAAAAACGCCAGCCTTGTTGTTTACAAGTGACTGGGGGCTTGAGTTCTTTCATCCAGAGCCACTAGAGACTTTAGATGAAGTACTAAAATAAGCAATTTAATGAATAAATAATTAACATGCAATTAAAAAGTTATTAAAACAGACTGGCATTAGCTACATGTGTACTGAAGGTCTCACAGGTTTCCTGTAGATTAGCACTTAATACTTTTATCTCTAGTATTAATATTGGATAATGGTCTTTTTAGTCTTAAGTAAACAATATTTTTATCATTTATCCTCAAAATGAAAATATATACTGTCATATTACCTAATTTTCTTAAAGTTGGAGAATAGATTTTTAGAGCATTATTATTTGAATTATTTTACATTTTGATTGAAAACATGATTTCTCAAAATAGTACATTGTACTCATTGTAAATATAGTGCCCCCATAAAACCACCTGCTATCGACCACTTAGCAGTAAAGACATGTTTTACCAGAAATCAATAGTAAGGAAATTAGCTGATTTTAAACCCTACATGGTAATTTTTAAATAAAGTTATATGGTTTATAGGTACTGTTTTATTATCCATGCTTTTTCTTTATGATCGTAGTAAACCTAGAGCTATTCCAAGTGCATACTATATTAACCTCTCTAATTTTGAAGACAACATTCCAGGGGCTAAGGCTATGGCTCAATGGATATGATGTTTGTTAAATGAGCCTGATAACTAGAGTTCAGATCACCAGCACACACATGAAAAGACTCTTCTGGTGTTTTCCTGCCTTTTATTTCAGTGCTGGAGAAGTAAAGCAACCCTGGGACTCACTGGTAAGATAATACAGCAAAACTGAAAGCTCTAACTGCAGCATAGTGCAGTGAGAGACCTTGGCTCAAAAAAATAGAGTGTAGAGAATAGTTGAAGATGCTATATTAGCCTTTGGGCAGCATAGGTCACCATACCTGCAAATATGCATATATGGTCTCTACAGGCCCACACACCTGCACATCAATGCAAAAATATGGAGCCATATCCTAGGTGGGACATAACCATTCTAATTGAACACACCTATGAAGTAGCAACTGTCAAAAATATCTACTCTCCCAGTATTTTGGATGACACAGTAAAGTTTCTAATAAAAGTTAACAATGGCTTAATTCTTTTTCAGTTCCCACCTTCATTCATTCACCTAAATGCCCTGCTTAGTAAACACAGGGCATAGTTCTGAAATGGTTTCTGTCCTTTCAAAGATTAAAGCAATTGTTATGTTGTATTCTTATATAAAATGCCATGACTATATTTGTTTGTCAGTTTGACTATATCTGGGATTACCTAAAACCCAAGCAGCAGGATACTCCTGTGAGGGATTTGGGTATTCCTCAACCAAAGCCTTCAAAGCAAGAAGGAACTTTTTCTTTTCAAATCCATAGTGTGTGAGGTGTAAAAAGACATCTTCAGTCCAGTCACATCTCCTGCTGTTTGTGTATATAAGGAAGCAGAGGAAGAATGCTTTCCCTTCTTGCCTCCGTTCTCTCTCTTTCTCTGCCAATTCTACTCCTTCACTGGTATAAGAGCCTACGTTGTTGGGGATTCAGGCATATATGGAAGACCAGTTGAGCCATCCAACTTCATGAAAAAAATCACTGTATTCTTTTCTTTTCTTTTCTTTTCTTTTCTTTTCTTTTCTTTTCTTTTCTTTTCTTTTTTTAGTTTTATTTTTTATTTAAATTTTTATTTTCTATATTCTATGTTTACATTCCAAAGACTTTCCCCGACAGCCATTGATAGACTTTCTAGAGAAACCCCAATATCCCCTGCAACACCTGGCAGCTGTATATTTCCATTTATTCTCCTGGTCCTCTGGGAGTCTCCCCTGTCTTTCCCCATGCCTGATCCTGTCCCCTCACAAACTGTTTTCTCCCTCCCTTTATCTCCCATGACTATTTTATTCTGTCTTCTATGTGAGACTCAAGCATCTCTTCTTGGGCTTTTCTTCTTTAACTTCTTGATGTCTGTGGTGTGTATTAAAATGTCCAGCAGTTGGAATATGGAACCTGAAGAGACACCTCTAGTAGCCAAACAGGACCCTCAGTGGAGTGATAGGCATACCAACCCATCTACAAAACTTTTGACTCAAAATGGATCCTGTCAAGTAGAAATTCAGGGAAGAGATGGAGCAGAGACTGAAAGAATAGCCTACCAGTAAGTAGCCCATTTTAAGACCCTATCCATGGCCAGGCACCAATCCCTCCCTATTAATGATGCTATGTTGTGTTTATAGACAGGAGGCTAGCATAGCAGCCTTCTGAGAGGTTCTACCCAGCAGCAGACTGAGACAGCTGCAGATATCGACAGACAGACTTTGGATGGATATTGTGGACCCCTGTGGAAAAGTTGGAGGAAATAATGAAGACCTCAAGGAGACAGCAACACACAGGAATACCAACAGTGTCTACTAACTTGGATGCCTGGAAACTCCCAGAAACTTGGTCACAAATCAAAAAGCATAAAAGGGCTGGTCTGAGGCCCCCCACAGATACATAACAGAGGCTGACACATCTGGCCTCAGTGAGAAAACATGAGCTTAATTTTGAAGAGAATTGATGAACCAGGGAGGGGAGATACAGGAGAAAGAGCTGCCCTCACTGAGGCAAATGGAGGAAGTGAATAGGGAAGGAATTCTGAAAGGGTGGACTAGTAGTAGGGGGAAACATTTGGGGAGGTTAAATAAAGAAATAATTTAAAAAGAAATATTTAACATCTTTAGTCATCAAAGAATTACAAATTAGAATGACTCTGACATTCCTTCTTATACCAGTCAAAATTGCTAACATCAACACCACAAGTGACAACTCATCTTGGCCAGGATGGGAAAGAAAGGATTCACTCCTCCATTTTGGCTTTGGAGTGCAAACTTGTACAACTACTTTAGAAATCAGTGTAGTAGTTCCTCAGAATACTGGGAATAGTTCTATCTCAAGAGCCAGCTATACTGCATCTGGGCATATACCTAAAAGAAGCTCTACCATATTAGAAGGACACTTGCTCAACTATGTTCATAGCAGCTTTATTCGTAATAGAAACTAGAAACAACCTAGATGTCCCTCAACTGAAGAATATTGAAAGAAAATGAGGTACATGTATAGAATGGAATATTACTTGTGGGGCCATGAAAGGCAGCCTGTGTTCTTGTTGAGCTAGATTCAAACCCCAGAGACCCAAAATATCTGACAAACCTAGAGGAGGATAGATTTATTTTAGTTCATGGTAGCATGGGATTCAGTTGAGGGTTCCTTGGCTTGCAAGTGCTTAAGAATAAAATTATGGTGAAAGCTTACAGGACAGCAGACAAGAAGCATAGACAGGGAAGGGAATCACTCCTTAAGGGAAAAGGACTGGGGACCAGGTATAAGCTTCAGAATACATCCCCAGTGTCTTTATCAGGGTTTCTATTCCTGCACAAATATCATGACCAAGAAGCAAGTTGGAGAGGAAAGGGTTTATTGAGCTTTCACTTCCATGCTGCTGTTCATCACTAAAGGAAGTCAGGACTGGAACTCAAGCAGGTCAGGAAGCAGGAGGTTATGCAGAAGCCACGATGTTTCTTACTGGCTTGCTTCCCCTGGCTTGCTCAGCCTGCTCTCTTATAGAACCCAAGACCACCAGCCTAGAGATGGCACTACCCACAAGGGGCTCTACCCCCTTGATCACTAATTGAGTAAATGTTCCACAGCTGGATCTCATGAAGACACTTCCCCAACTGAAGCTCCTTTCTCTGTAATAACCCCAGCCAGTGTCAAGTTGACACAAAAAACAGTCAGTACACCCAGTATTCCGGTTCCTCCTAAATTTCTACAACTGCCCACATAGTACCACCATCTGAGGGACTAAGCATTCTATACCTGAGCTTATGGGAGAAATTTCAGAAACAAACAATATTAAAGCTATGTAGGGATGTAAATAAATAAATAAATAAATAAATAAATAAATACATAAACAAATAAATAAACTTAAAAGATTTTTAATGTATTTTTATAATTATAACTCCATGAAAGCAGTCCCCAAAATAATGTCAAGAATCACCCAAATTGAAGTCTTACAAGAAAGGTGAGGGAAGGATTGAGCAACCTGGAGTGGATAGAAACTCTACAGGAAGACCAACAGAGTCAGCCTGTACCTTGGGAGCTCTCAGAGACTGGAACATCTATCAACGGGCATACCAGGGCATATGTGGCAGATGTGCAGCTTAGTATCATACATGTCTTCCAACAATAGGAGTGGGGGCTTCCCCTGACTCTGTTGCCTGCCTGTGGATCCTGTTCCCCTACCTGGGATGCCTTGTCTTGCCTCAGTGAGAGAGGATGTACCTCATCCTGCAGTGACATGAGGTGCTAAAGTGAGATGATATACAGTGTGAACCTCCTCCTACTCAGAGATAAAGGGGAGGGGGAGGGGAAATGGGCCATATGAGGGGGGACAGGAAGGCGCAGGTTTCTAACCTGGATGTAAGGTGAAAAATCAAACAAACATATAAATGAATAAATGAATAAATGAATAAATGAATAAATAAATAAATAAATAAATAAATAGGGACAGGCAGGCCCAGGCGCCTAGGCTCTGCAGCACGTCCCTGCGAGCTTAGGTCATACACCGAGGCAGCCAGAACCACCCAGCTCCACAGGACCCCAGACCAGCGATAGCAGCAGGCCTCCATATTGCAACCAGGACACAGCTGGAAAGGTGCAGGTAGGGACTCCATCTGGGGCTAGAGCAGGGAGAGCTGCTAAGCTCTCGCCCACAGGCGGGCCCAGGCGCCTAGGCTCTGCAGCACGTCCCTGCAAGCTTAGGCCATGCACCGAGGCAGCCGGAACCACCCAGCTCCCCTGGACCCCGGACCAGCAATAGCAGCAGGCCTCCATATTGCAACCAGAACACAGCTGGAAAGGCACAGGTAGACAGATTCCATCAGGGGCTACCACATGGGGGGATCTGCTAGGCTCTCGCTACTAGGCAGGCCCAGCAGCGCCTGCCTAGGCTCTGCTGCACTCCCCCACACTTCCCGGAGAACTCAGGCCGTGCACAAAGTCAGCATGTGGCAGCCAGCTCGTGATCCCGAGCAGCAATCACACATAACCACCAGTAGAGAAACAACAGGTAAGCCCAGCCTCACAGGAGATTCAAACACCAGCCACTGACAACAAGGTCAACTAACACCAGAAATAACCAGATGGCAAAAGGTAAACGAAGGAATGTCACTAACAGAAATCAAGGCAACATGACAGCATCTGAACCCAGTTCGCCAACAACAGGAAGCCCTGGATACCCCAAAACACCAGAAAAACAAGACTTGGATATAAAAATCACTGGTCAGGATGCTGTTAGCTGAACACATAGAAAAATCTCGTAAAGAAATAGAGGAGAAAATGGATCAAAAGTTAGAAGCCTTTACAAGGCAAATACAAAAATCACTTCAAGAAATGCAGGAGAAGATGGATCAAAAAGAAGAAGACAATAAGGAAGAAAGACAAAAATCACTTAAAGAAATACAGAAGAACGTGGGCCAACAAGTAGAAGCTATGAAAGAGGAAACACAAAAATCTATTAAAGAAATACATGAAAACACAATCAAGCAAGCGAAAGATCTGAACACATACATCCAGGTACTAAAAACAGAAGTAGAAACAACTAAGAAATTTCAGAGGGAGACAACATTGGAGATAGAAAACCTTGGGAAGAAATCAGGGGCCATAGATGCAAATATCAACAATAGAATACAAGAGATAGAAGACAGAATATCAGAAGCCGAAGATACCATAGGAACCATTGATTCAACAGTCAAAGAAAATACTAAATGCAAAAAGGCTGTAACCCAAAACATCCAGGAAATCCAGGACACAATGAGAAGACCAAACCTAAGGATTATAGGTATAGACGAGAATGAAGATGTACAAGTTAAAGGGCCAGCAAATATCTTCTACAAAATTATGGAAGAAAACTTCCCCAACCTAAAGAGAGAGATGCCCATGAATATACAAGAAGCATACAGAACCCCAAACAGACTGGACCAGAACACAAATACATCCCGTCACATAATAATCAAAACTCCAAATGTACTAAACAAAGAAAGAATATTAAAGGCAGAAAAAGGCCAAGTAACTTATAAAGGAAGACCTATCAGAATAACACCAGACTTCTCACCTGAGACCATGAAAGCTAGAAGATCTTGGGCAGATATAATGCAAACTCTAAGAGAACACAAACTTCAGCCAAAACTACTTTACCCAGCAAAGCTCTCAATCGCCATAGATGGAGACATCAAGGTATTCCATGACAAAACCAAATTTGCATGATATCTTTCCACAAATCCAGCCCTACAAAGGATAATAGGGGGAAAACACCAAGACAAGGACGGAAACTACACCCGGGAAGAAGCAAGATAGGAACCTCTTTTCATCAAACCCAAAAGAAGGTAACTTCTCGAATATAAAAAAATAAATAAAATAAATCAATATAATTTCAAAAATGTCTGGAGGTAATAATTACTATTCCTTAATATCTCTTAACATCAATGGACTCAATTCCCCAATAAAAAGACATAGATTAACAGACTGGATACGGAAACAGGACCCTACATTTTGCTGCATACAGGAAACACATCTCAGTGTTAAAGACAAACACTGCCTTAGAGTAAAAGGCTGGAAGACAATTTTACAAGCAAATGGTCTCAGGAAACAAGCTGGAGTAGCCATTCTAATATCAGATAAAATTGACTTCCAACCTAAAATCATCAAAAGAGACTCAGAAGGTCACTTCTTGCTGGCCAAAGGGAAAATCCACCAAGAAGAGCTCTCAATACTGAACATCTATGCTCCAAATGCAAGGGCACCCTCATTCGTAAAAGAAACCTTACTCAAGCTTAAAGCACACATTACACCTAACACAATAATTGTGGGTGACTTCAACACTCCACTCTCCTCAATGGACTGATCAGGAAAGCAGAAACTAAACAGGGACACAGTGAAACTAATTGAAACTCTGGACCAATTGGATTTAACATATATATATATATATATAAAACATTTCATCCTAAAGCTAAAGAATATACCTTTTTCTCAGCTCCACATGGTACCTTCTCCAAAATAGACCATATAATTGGTCACAAGACAGATGTCAACAAATACAAGAAGATCGAGATAATCCCATGCCTCCTATCAGATCACCATGGAGTAAGAGTGGTCTTCAATAACAACAAAAACAACAGAAAGCCCACATACACATGGAATCTGAACAATACTCTACTCAATGACACCTTGGTCAAGGAAGAAATAAAAAAAGAAATCAAAGACTTTTTAGAATTCAATGGAAATGAAGGTACAACCTACCCAAATCTATGGGACACAATGAAAGCAGTGCTAAGAGGAAAACTCATAGCTCTAAGTGCATCCAAAAAGAAACTGGAAAGAGCATACACTAGCAGCTTAATGGCACACCTTAAAGCCCTGGAAAAAAAAACAAGTTAATTCACCCAGGAGGAGTAGAAGACAAGAAATCATCAAACCCAGGGCTGAAATCAATCAAATAGAAACAAAGAGAACCATACAAAGAATCAACAAGCCCAGGAGCTGGTTCTTTGAGAAAATCAACAAGATAGATAAACCCTTAGCCAGACTAACCAAAGGACACAGAGACAGTATACAAATTAACAAAATTAGAAATGAAAAGGGAGACATAACAACAGAAACTGAGGAAATTCAAAAGATCATCAGATCCTACTACAAAGGTCTATACTCAAAACAACTGAAGAATCTGGAGGAAATGGACAATTTCCTAGACAGATATCAAATACCAAAATTAAATCAGCATCAAGTAAATCAGCTAAATAGTCCCATAACCCCTAAAGAAATAGAATGGGTTATAGAAAGCCTCCCAACCAAAAAAAGTACGGGACCAGATGGTTTTAGTGCAGAATTCTACCAGACATTCAAAGAAGACTTAACACCAATACTTTTCAAACTATTCCACAAAATAGAGACAGAAGGGACACTGCCCAACTCATTCTTCAAATCCACAATTACGCTAATACCTAAACCACAAAAAGATCCAACAAAGAAAGAGAACTACAGGCCAATTTCTCTTATGAATATAGATGCAAAAATACTAAAAAAAATTCTTGCTAACCGAATCCAAGAGCACATCAAAACGATCATCCACCATGATCAAGTAGGCTTCATCCCAGGGATGCAGGGATGGTTCAATATACGGAAATCCATCAATGTAATCCACTACATAAACAAACTGAAAGAAAAAAACCACATGGTCATCTCATTAGATGCTGAAAAAGCATTCGACAAAATTCAGCATCCTTTCATGCTAAAAGTCTTGGAAGGAGCAGGAATTCAAGGCCCATACCTAAACATAGTAAAAGCAATCTACAGCAAACCAGTAGCCAACATCAAAATACATGGAGAGAAACTTGAAGCATTCCCACTAACATCAGGGACTAGACAAGGCTGCCCTCTCTCTCCATATCTTTTCAATATAGTACTTGAAGTTCTAGCAAGAGCAATTAGACAACATAAGGAAGTCAAAGGGATACAAATTGGAAAGGAAGAAGTGAAACTATCATTATTTGCAGACGATATGATAGTTTACCTAAGCGACCCAAAAAACTCCACCAGAGAACTTCTACAGCTGATAAACAAATTCAGCAAAGTGGCAGGTTATAAAATTAACTCAAGCAAGTCAGTGGCCTTCTTGTACTCAAAGGTCAAGCAGGCAGAGAAAGAAGTTAGGGAAATAACACCCTTCACAATAGCCACAAACAACATAAAGTACCTTGGCATAACTCTAACCAAACAAGCGAAAGATCTGTATGACAGGAACTTCAAGTCCTTGAAGAAAGAAATCAACGAAGACCTCAGAAGATGGAAAAATATTTCTTGCTCCTGGCTTGGCAGGATCAATATAGTAAAAATGGCCATCTTACCAAAAGCAATATACAGATTCAATGCGATACCCATCAAAATCCCAACTCAATTCTTCATAGATCTAGAAAGAGCAATTCTCATATTCATCTGGAGCAACAAAAAACCCAGGATAGCTAAAGCTATTCTCAACAATAAAAGGACTTCTGGGAGAATCAATATCCCTGACCTCAAGCAGTACTACAGAGCAATTGTGTTAAAAACTGCATGGTATTGGTATAGCAACAGGCAAGCAGATCAATGGAACAGGATTGAAGACCCAGAAATTAACCCACAGACTTATGGTCACTTGATCTTTGATAAAGGAGCCATAACCATCCGGTGGAATAAAGATAGCCTTTTCAACAAATGGTTCTGGTTCAACTGGAGGTCAACATGCAGAAGAATGCGAATTGACCCACTCTTATCTCTTTGCACTAAGATCAACTCCAAGT
This sequence comes from Apodemus agrarius, assembly GCA_964023405.1. Lineage (NCBI taxonomy): Eukaryota > Metazoa > Chordata > Mammalia > Rodentia > Muridae > Apodemus > Apodemus agrarius. Next base: position 36,914,115 of record OZ030018.1, on the reverse strand, counting down.
GAATCAAGGACCTCCACATAAAACCAGACACACTGAAACTATTAGAAAAGAAGCTTGGGAAGACCCTGGAGGACTTGGGCACAGGGGAAAAGTTCCTGAACAGAACACCAATAGCTTATGCTCTAAGATCAAGAATCGACAAATGGGACCTCATAAAATTACAAAGTTTCTGCAAAGCAAAGGACACTGTCAGAAGGACAAAATGGCAACCAACAAAGTGGGAAAAGATCTTCACAAACCCCACATCCGACAGAGGGCTAATATCCAATATATACAAAGAACTCAAGAAGTTAGACCGCAAATAACCAAATAACCCTATCAAAAAATGGGGCACAGAGCTAAACAAAGAATTTTCACCAGAAGAAATTCGGATGGCCGAGAAACACCTTAAAAGATGTTCAACATCATTAGTCATCAGGGAAATGCAAATCAAAACAACCCTGAGATTCCACCTCATACCAGTCTAAATGGCTAAGATTAAAAACTCAAGAGACAACAAGTGCTGGTGAGGATGTGGAGAAAGAGGAACACTCCTCCACTGTTGGTGGGATTGCAAAATGGTAAAACCGCTCTGGAAATCAGTTTGGCGGTTCCTCAGAAAATTGGGCATGTCACTTCCAGAGGACCCTGGCATACCACTCCTGGGCATATACCCAGAGGATTCCCCTGCATGCAATAAGGACACATGCTCCACTATGTTTATAGCAGCCTTGTTTATAATAGCCAGAAATTGGAAGGAGCCCAAATATCCCTCAAAGGAGGAATGGATACAGAAAATGTGGTATATTTATACAATGGAATACTACTCAGCAATTAAAAATAATGAATTCATGCAATTTGTAGGTAAATGGTTAGACCTGGAAAATATCTGAGTGAATTAACCCAATCACAAAAGAATGCACATGAAATGCAATCACTGATAAGTGGATATTAATGAGCCCACAAGCCCTAAATACTCAAGACACAAATAGCAAGTCAAATGATTCCCAAGAAGAAAAAAGGAGAGGACCCTGGGCCTGTAAAGATTGCATCCAGTTTAGTAAAGAAACCGAGGGGGGAGGGGGAATGATTGGGGAACAGTTGGGGGGGAGAGGAACTATGGGAACTATGGTGGGTGGGAACTGGGAAAGGTGAAAGCCTTTGGAATGTAAACATAGAATATAGAAAATAAAAATAAAAAAAATTAAATAAAATAAATAAATAGGAAAAAGACTCACCTAAAAGAAGGAAAATCATAAAACCGGAAGAATAAATAATGATGACCATAATACATTGCAGAAAATCAAATTCTCTTTGGATTCATTTCCCCTCTAAATAGCAGTAAACATATCATGTACTGGATTTCATGGAAATAAAAAATGGTAGCACAATTAACATATTGCTAAAACAAAACAATGACATCGTGAAACTGTCAGGCAAATGGATGGAACTAGAAAAAATCATTCCAAGTGAAGTATCACAAACCTAGAAAGACAAAGATGACATATACTTATTTGTAAGTGGATAATAGTCATGAATTACAAGATAACCATGCTGTATCAACATGTATCAACACAGTAACAAAGAAGCTATGTTAGAACCAGGGCACAAGGGGTGTGTGGCTTGAATTTCACTGAGAAGGGGAAATAGCATATACATGGGGCCTATATGGAAGGAGGGAACTGCATGAGGAAAATGTGGGGAAGAATAAAGGGAGAATCAAGTGTGTGTGTCAGGGGTGGGGAGTGCAGAGGGGAATATGCTGGAAAAGAGAACTGGAACTGGAGTTGTTCCCCCACCCACTCACCCCTCTCCTGCCACAATGCTCCAGCATCCCCTATGCTGGAGGTGATCAAACTTCCCTGGGGCCAAGGGCATCCCCTCCAATTGATTTCAGGCAAGGCTATTGTTATATATATACATATATATATATATATATATATATATATATATATATACACGCATGGTTCCCTCCCTGTACACTTCTTGGTTAGTGGTCTAGATTCTGGGAGAACTGGGTGGTCAATTCAGCCTATGTTGTTCTTCCAGAGGGATTACAATCCCTCTTTGCTCCTCCAGTCCTTCTGCCAACTCCACTACCAGGTTCCATTAAAATCACTTTTACCTTCAGGTAAATATTATAGAGCATCACAGTAAGGTAGTGCCACAATTGACAAAATAATCATATTACAGGGATGGAAATGGAAAGGAGCCTGAGGAAAAGAAGGTCCAGTGACAGTCCCAAAATGGGATCCAGCCCAAGGGGAGGTCCCAAGGCCTGACACTATTACTGAAGCTATGGAGCACTCAAAAAAGGAACCTAGAATGACCGCACTCCAGAAGACCCAACAAGCAGTTATAAGAGTCAGATTCAGATATTTGCACCTAACCAATGGAGAGAAACAGCTGACTTCTGTTGTTGAATTAGGAAAGGCTGAAAGAAGCTGAGGAGGAGGGCAAGCAGTCCTGTAGGAGGACCAGCAGTCTCAATTAATCTGGACTCCTGAGATCTCTCAAATACTGGACCACCAAACAGGCAGCATACACCAGCTGACATGAGGTTCCAAACACATATACAGTAGCAGACTGCCAGGTCTGTGTTCATACAGAGATGATGCACCTAACCCTCAAAAGACTAGAGGCCCCAGGGAATTTAGAGATCAGGTGGGGTGGGGTTGGGACATCCACATGGAGACAGGGGAGTGGGGAGGAGGTATGGGATGTGAAACAGTCGGGGGTATACTGGGGGTGTTAAATATGGAGTTTAAAACATAAATAAATAAATAAATAAATAAATAAATAAATGTATTAAAATGAATATTCAATATAGTACTTGAAGTTCTAGCTAGAGCAGCAAATAAACAACAAAAAGAAGTCAAAGGGATACAATTGGAAAGAAAGAAGTCAAATTATCACTATGTGCAGATGATATGATGGTATACTTAAGCTACCCAAAAAACTCCACCAGAGAACACCTATAGCTGATAAAATACTCCAGCAAAGTGGCTGGATATAAAATTAACTCAAGCAAATCAGTAGCCTTCCTATAAGGCTAAAGGATGTCCCTCAACAGAGGAATGAATACAAAAAATGTGGTTTATATACACAATGGAGTACTATTCAGCCATTAGAAACAATGAATTCATGAAATTCTTAGAGAAATGGATGGAGCTGGAGAACGTCATACTAAGTGAGGTGACCCAGTCTCAAAAGAATACCCATGGTATACAGTCACTGATAAGTGGATATTAGCCTAGAAGCTTGGAACACCAAAGACATAAATCACATATCAAGTGATGTCTCACAAGAAGAAAGGAGTGGACACTGGTGCTAGAATGGACCAAAACATCATTGTGGGGGAGTACAAGAACAGTAAGGTGGGAGGGGTGGATGAGAGAGCAGGGGGAGGGAAAAGGACATGTGGGACCTTTGGGGGTGGGGAACCAGAAAAAGGGAAATGAATTGTAAATATAGAATATATCCAATAAAAAAATTACAGCTCAAAAAAAATTGAGGATAACATAAAAAAAGAAAGAAATTAGGGAAATGACACCCTTCACAATAGTCACAAGCAATATAAAGTATATTGGTGTGACTCTAACCAAACATATGAAAGATCTATATGACAAGAACTTCAAGTCTCTGAAGAAAGAAATCAACAAAGACCACAGAAGATGGAAAGATCTCCCCATCAAAATCCCAACTCAATTCTTCATAGAGTTAGAAAGAACAATTATCAAATTCATCTAGAATAACAAAAAAAAAAAACAACAACAACAACAAAAAAGAAAAAAAACAAGGATAGCTAATACTATTCTCAACAGAAAAAGAACTTCTGGGGGAATCAGTATCCCGGACCTCAAGCTGTACTACAGAGTAATAGAGTTAAAAAACTGCATGGTATTGGTACAGTGACAGGCAGGTAGATCAATGGAATATAATTGAAGACCCAGAAACAAATCCACACTCCTATGGTCACTTGATCTTTGACAAAGGAGCTAAAACCATCCAGTGGAAAAAAGATAGCCTTTTCAAGAAATGCTAGTTCAACTGGCAGTTAACATGCAGAAGAATGCAAATCAATCTCCTTGTACTAAACTCAAGTACAAGTGAATCAAACACCTCCACATAAAACCAGACACACTGAAACTAATAGAAAAGAAACTGGGGAAGACCCTTGAGCACATGGGCACAAGAGAAATTTTTCTGAACAGAATAAAAATAGCTTATGCTCTAAGATCAAGAATTGACAAATGGGAGCTTATAAAATTACAAAATTTCTATAAGGCAAAAGACATTGTCAACAGGACAAAACCACAGCCCACAAATTGGGAAAAGATCTTTACCAACACTCCATCTAACAGAATGCTAATATCCAATATAGAGAACTCAAGAAGTTAGACTCCAGAGAGTCAAATAACCCTATTAAAAATGGGGTACAGAGCTAAACACCCGAGGAATATCGAATGGCTGAGAAGCACCTAAAGAACTGTTCAACATACTTAGTCATCAGGGAAATGCAAATCAAAACAACTTTGAGATTTCACCTCACACCTGTCAGAATGGCTAAAATAAACTTAGGAGACAGCAGGTTCTGGTAAGGATGTGGAGAAAGAGGAACACTCCTCTACTTCTGGTAAGATTGCAGGCTGGTGCAATGACTCTGGAAATCAGTTTGGAGGTTCCTCAGAACACTGGGAATGATATTCATGGAGGACCCTGTTATACCAGTCTTGGGCATATACCCAGAGGATTCCCCAGCATGTGATAAGGACACATGCTCCACTATGTTCATAGCAGCCCTCTTTATAATAGCCAGAAGCTGGAAAGAACTCAGATCTCCCTCAACAAAGGAATGGATACAGAAAATGTGGTATATTTACACAAAGGAATACTGCTCAGCTATTACAAACAATGAGTTCATGATATTCTTAGGCAAATGGGTAGAACTGGAAAATATCATACTAAATGAGGTAATCCAATGACAAAAGAACACACATGGAGTATACTCACTGATAAGTGGATATTAGCCCAGAAGCTCAGAATACTCTAGACAACATTCACATATCAAATAATGCCCAAGAAATAGGAAAAACATAGCATGGATACTCTGGTCCTTCTTAGAAGGAGGAACAAAATACCCACAGAAGGAGATACAGAGACAAAGTGTGGGGCAGAGACTGAGGGAAAAACCATCCAGAGACTAACTCACCTTGTGATCCATCCCATATACAGTTATAAAACCCAGACTCTTATTGATGCCCACAAGGACTTGCTGACTGGAGCTAGATATAGCTGTCACCTGGGAGGCTCTCCTAGTACATGACAAATACAGAGGAAGACACTCTCAGCCAGTCCTTGAACTGAGCACAGGGTCCCCAGTGGGCGATCAAGAGACAGGACCCAAGGAGATGAAAGGGTTTGCAGTGCCATAGGAGGAAAAATGATATGAGCCACCCAGTACTCCCAAAGCTCCCATGGACAAAAACATCAACCACATAGTACACATGGAGTTACCCATGGCTCCAGTTGCATAGGCAGCAGAGGATGGCCTTGTTGGACATCAAAGAGAGGAGAGGCTCCTGGTCCTAGAAAGGCTTGATGCAGCAATGTAGGGGAATACCAGGAACAGGGGGAGTGGAGATGGCTTATGGGACTTTCAGGGGTGGGGGGACAAGGAAAGGGGAAGTAATTTGAAATGTAAATAAAGAATATATCTAATAAAAATAAAACAAAAACATAAATATCTAAATAAATTTATAAATATTAAAAATGGAATAGAGACAAACTCAATTCTTTAACAGTCATTAGAAGACCAATAGTAATATGCGATTTCAAGTTATAACATGAAACTATATTAATAGAATTTATGGTAGGAAAGAAAATTAGTTTTAGATAGTCAGGGCACTTATTCCTAAATTCTTTTCATATGTTACAGATATTGAAAGATACACTAAAGTTGCAGATAGCACATTTCAGTCAGTGTGTGGTAGGGAATCTGATCATCTTGATGGTCTCAGGGTGATCAGAAAGAAGTTCCATCACATTTAAAAGAAGACAAAATCAAAATAGTAAAATACAGTTGAAAAATCCAAAATTTCTTTATGGAAAAAAATTCTTAGATATTAGGGAAATGAAGTACCATCTAAATTTAATGAAAAATGTTTACAAGACCACAGCTAGCATCCACCTAGTAGATAGAAACTCCAAGCATTACCACTAAATCAAGAACAAGACATTGTCCATGTCTATTCAGTACAGTACTTAAAATCTTAATTGACAAAGATCAAGGGGATGAAAACAGGAAAGAAAAAGTTAGATATCTTTATTTGCTGATAAAATTGTGTAAATAGGAGACTTAAAAATTTATCCAGGAAACTCAAAGCATTAATAAACACTTTCAGTAAGATCAAAAAACAATACTCAAAGCTAAGTATATCTGAATGACAATAAGATTCTGAAAGAAATCAAGGTAACACTACCTTTAGCAATAACCTATTGCTTTGCTGTATATTACTTTTATTATGTTTAGACATGGGCCCTGAATTCCTGATTTTTCTAAGGCTTTTAACATGAAGGGATATTGTATTTTGTAAAATGCCTTTTCACCATCCAAGGACACAATCATGTGGTATTTTTCTGAACTTGTTTATATAGCGGATTATGTTGATGGATTTCTGTATATTGAACCATCCCTGCATCCCTGGGATGAAGCCTACTTGTTCATGGTGAATGATCCTTTTGATGTGTACTTGAATCAGTTTGCAAGAAATTTATTGAGTATTTTCGCATCAATGTTCAAAAGGGAAATTGATCTGAAGTTCTCTTTGTGGGATTTTTGTGTGGTTTAGGTATCAGCATAACTGGCTTTATAGAATGAATTAGGTAGTGTTTCTTCTGTTTCTGTTTTGTGGAATAGTTTGAAGAGTATAGATATTAGATTTTCTTTGATGGTCTGATAGTATTCTGCACTAATAACATTAGTAAACAAATAAAATATCTAATTAAAAAAACCATCTAGTCTTTGGCTATTTTTGTTTGTTTGTTTGTTTGTTTGGGAGAATATTAATGACTGTGTTTATTTCTTTAGTAGTTATGGGACTGTTTATGTGGTTTATCAATCCTAATTTAACTTTGCTACTTGGTATCTTTTCAGAAGATTGTACATTTCATCCAGATTTTCCAGTTTTGTTGAGCATAAGGTTTTATAGTAGGATCTGATGAGTTTGTTAATTTCTTTACTTTCTGTTGTTATGATTCCCTTTTCATTTCTGATTTTGTTAATTTTGATACTGCTTCTGTGCCTTCTGGTTAGTCTGGCTAAGGGTTTATCTATCTTGTTGATTTTTCTCAAAGAACCAGCTCCTGGTTTTCTTGATTCTTTCTCATCTGCAACACCAAACCCAGACACTATTGCTGATGCCAAGAAGTACTTCCTGATAGGAGCCTGATATGGATGACTCCTTAGAGGCTCAGTCTGAGCCGTACTGGGACAGATGCAGATGCTTGCAGCCAACCATCTCACTGAGCATGGGACCACAATGGCGGAGTTAGAGTAAAGACTAAAGGAGCTGAAAGGGTTTGCAACCCCATCAGAAGAACAACAATATCAACCAGATCATCAAGAGCTCCTAATGCCTCCCACCCACCATCCAAAGAATACACAGTAAGGGACCCCTGGTTCCATCTTCATACATAGCAGAATATGGCCTTGTCTGGCATCAATGGGAGGAGAAGCCCTTGGTCCTGTGAAGAACTGATGTCCTAGCATAGGGGAATGCTGGGGGGGGCAGAAGTAGGTGGGTGGATCGGGAAGCATCCTCATAGTAGCAAGGGGAGGGGTACAATGGGGTTTTTTTGAGAGAAAACTGGGAATGGGAATAATATTTGAAATATAAATAAACAAAATAGCCAATAAAAAATTAAAAATAAAATAGAATATAAAACAAACAAACAACAACAACACCAAAAAAACCCACAATAGCCTAATAAAAAAGACAGCAAGTCAATAAATGTTAGGGTCAAACTCAATTGTTGCATAAAGAAGAATCAAAATAGACCCATACTTTTCTACCTGCACAAAACTGAACCCAAGTGGATCAAAAGCCTCAACATAAAACCAAGTATGTTGGTGAAGATCTTTTCCCACCTTGTTGGTTGCTGTTTTGTCCTTCTGACAGTGTCCTTTGCCTTACAGAAACTTTGTAATTTTATGAGGTCCCATTTGTCAATTCTTGATCTTAGAGCATAAGCTATTGGTGCTCTGTTCAGGAGCTTTCCCTCTGTGCCTATGTCCTCCAGGGTCTTCCCAAGTTTCTTTTCTAATAGTTTCAGTGTGTCTGGTTTTATGTGAAGGTCCTTGATCCACTTGGAGTTGATCTTAGTACAAGGAGATAAGAGTGGGTTGATTCGCATTCTTCTGCATGTTGACCTCCAGTTGAACCAGCACCATTTGTTGAAAAGGCTATCTTTTTTCCACTGGATGGTTGTGGCTCCTTAATCAAAGATCAAGTGACCATAAGTCTGTGGGTTCATTTCTGGGACTTCAATCCTATTCCATTGATCTACTTCCCTGTTGCTGTACCAATACCATGCAGTTTTTAACACAATTGCTCTGTAGCACTACTTGAGGTCAGGGATATTGATTCCCCCAGAAGTCCTTTTATTGTTGTGAATAGTTTTAGCTATCCTGGGTTTTTTTTTGCTCCAGATGAATTTGAGAAGTGCTCTTTCTAGATCTATGAAGAATTGAGTTGAGATTTTGAGGGGAGATTGCATTGAATCTGTAGATTGCTTTTGGCAAGATGGCCATTTTTACTATATTGATCCTGCCAGTCCAGGAGCAAGAAATATTTTTCAAACAAAGATCTTCATCAACCCCACATCTGACAGAGGGCATGATATCTACCCAGGATCTTCTAGCTTTCATGGTCTCAGGTGAGAAGTCTGGTGTTATTCTGATAGGTCTTCCTTTATATGATACTTGGCCTTTTTCTCTTCCTGCATTTAATATTCTTTCTTTGTTTAGTACATTTGGGGTTTTGATTATTATGTGACAGGAGGTATTTCTATTCTGTTCCAGTCTGGAGTTCTGTAGGCTTCTTGTATATTCATGGGCATCTCTCTCTTTAGGTTAGGGAAGTTTTCTTCCATAATTTTGTAGAAGATATTTGCTGGCCCTTTAACTTGTAAATCTTCGCTCTCATATATACATATAATCCTTAGGTTTGGTCTTCTCATTGTGTCTTGGATTTCCTGGATATTTGGGGTTACAAGCTTTTTGCATTTAGCATTTTTTTTGATTGTTGAATCAATGGTTCCTATGGTATCTTTTGTATCTGAGGTTCTTTCTTCTATCTCTTGAATTCTATTGTTGATATTTGTATCTATGGTCCCTGATTTCTTCCCAAGGTTTTCTATCTCCAAAGTTGTCTCCCTTTGCGATTTCTCAGTTGTTTCTACTTCTGTTTTTAGATCCTGGATGGTTTTGCTCAGATCTTTTGCTTGCTTTTTTTTGTGTTTTCATGTAATTCTTTTAGAGATTTTTGTGTTTCCTCTTTCATAACTTCTACTTGTTGACCCACATTCTCCTGTATTTCTCTAAGTGATTTTTTTATTTCCTCTTTCCTCCTTATTGGCTTCTATTTTTTGATCCATATTCTCCTGAATTTCTTTAAGTGATTTTTGTGTTTGCCTTGTAAGGGCTTTAAAATTTTGATCCATTTTCTCCTGTATTTCTATAAGAGATTTATCTATTTGTTCTGCTATCAGCATCCTGACCAGTGATTTTAGACCCAAATCTTGTTTTTCTGGACTTCCTGTTGTCAGTGAACTAGGTTCAGATGCTGTCATGCTACCTTGATTTCTGTTAGTAATGTTCCTATGTTTGCCTTTTGCCATCTGGTTATCTCTGGAGTTAGTTGGCCTTGTTGTTACTGGCTTGTGTTTGAACCTCCTGTTAGGCTGGGCCTGCCTATTGGTTCTCTACTGATGACCTGCTGCAAGTGCTGAGAGGACCTCAGGGTAGGCGGTTCCCAACGGAGTTGGTGTATGGCCCGGTGGCCATGGAGATGTCTCACTGAGCCGCCCCGGCACTGGCCACTGGCTAGAGCCTGGCAGATTTCCACCCAAGTGATGGTAGTCACAGATTAAGTCTGAGTATCTGGCCCTCTCTATTGGTGACCTAGCGGCAAGATGGTCAAGCAGCTCTCAGCTGTGCTGGTGCACAGCCTGGTGCCTGCGGAGGTGTCCCACCAAGCCGCCCTGGCACTGGCTACTGGTATGAGCCACCTGGCGGGTTCCCACCCCAGTGATGGTAGTCACCGATTAAGTCTGGATACCTGAGCCTCTTTACCGGTGACCTGGCGGCAAAATGGAGACTGCTGGTGTAGGGGCCTGGGAGGACCGCAGGGTAAGCAGCTCCTAGCTGCTAGCTTTTAAGCCCAATAGTCCTCGTCAATTATAGCCTAGGCGCCTAACAGTGATGTAACTGCTCTCTGCCAACAGCCGGCTCAACATTCCCTGACAATGAATTCTAAGGAAAGTTTTGGGATCATTATGTGACAGCTCTTCAGAAGAGGTTCATAAGTCTCTTCTAGGATGTCCATCCATTTGATATTGTGACCCGATAAGGCCACCTACACAAATTTAGTGCTTCATTCACAGCTCTCGGGAGGGAGGGGGTTAAATTCTGCCTGCAAGCCAGACTTTTGATATCTCTGTCATCTGTGTCAATTTCGTAGCAGGTCAGAGGAAACAGGTCTACTTGTAACATCCCCAGCCTGGCTTTATACCTATGCATTTTACTTTGTCAGTTTTATCAGGCTTCTTCTCAGACTTCAGGTGTGAAACTCCAATTACAAAATTCATATTAGCCTTGCAGAGGTGGCCTATGCCTTTAAACTTAACTCAAGAGGCAGAAGCAGTAGATCTCCATGAGTTCAAGGCCAGCCTGGTCTCCATAGTGAGATCCAGGACAGAGAAATTAAAAGTGCTTGGTCACACCAATATACTTTATATTGCTTGTGGCTATTGTGAAGGGGGTTATTTCCCTAATTTCTTTCTCAGCCTGATTATCCTTTGAGTATAGGAAGGCTGCTGATTTGCTTGAGTTGATTTTATAACCAGACACTTTGCTGAAGTTGTTTATCAGCTGTAGGAGTTCTCCAGTGGAGTTTTTTTGGGTCACTTAAGTATACTATCATATTATCTGCAAATAGTGATAGTTTGACTTCTTCCTTTGCAATATGTATCCCTTTGACCTCCTTATGTTGTCTAATTGCTCTGGCTAGAACTTAAAGTACTATATTGAAAAGATATGGTAAGAGGGGCAGCCTTGTCTAGTACCTGATTTTAGTAGGATTGCTTCAAGTTTCTGTCCATTTACTTTGATGTTGGCTACAGGTTTGCTGTATATTGCTTTTACTATGTTTAGGTACAGGTCTTGAATTCCTGTTCTTTCCAAGACTTTTATCATGAAAAGAAGCTGAATTTTGTCAAATGCTTTTTCAGCATCTAGTGAAATGATCATGTGGTTTTTTTCTGAGTTTTTTTATGTACTGGATTGTATTGATAGATTTCCATATATTGAACCATCCCTGCAGCCCTGGGATGAAGCCTACTTGATCATGGTGGATGCTAGTTTTGATGTGTTCTTGGATTCGGTTGGTAAGAATTTTATTTAGTATTTTTGCATCAATATTCATAAGGGAAATTGGCCTGAAGTTCTCTTTCTTTGTTGGATCTTTGTGTGGTTTTGGTATCAGGGTAATTGTGGCTTCATAGAACGAGTTGGGTAGAGTTCCTTCTGTTTCCATTTTGTGGAATAATTTGAAGAGTATTGGTGTTAGGTCTTCTTTGAAGGTCTGATAGAATTCTGCACTGAATCTATCTGGTCCTGTGCTGGTTTTGGATGGAAGAATTTCTATGATCCCCTTCTATTTCATTAGGGGTTATGGGACTGTTTAGTTGATCTATTTGATACTGATTTAAATTTGGTATTTTGTATCTGTCTAGAAAAGTGTCCATTTCCTCCAGAATTTCCAGTTGTGTTGAGTATAGACTTTTGTATGACAGGAACTTCAATCTTTGAAGAAAGAAATCAAAGAAGACCTCAGAAGATGGAAAAATCTTCCATGCTCTTGGATTGGCAGGATTAATATAGTAAAAATGGCCATTGTCAAAAGCAATCTACAGATTCAATGCAATCCCCATCAAAATCCCAAATCAATTCTTCATAGAATTCCCAAATTCATCTGTAATAACAAAAACCGAGGATAGCTAAAACTATTCTCAAGAAAAAAAAGGACTTCTGGGGGAATCAATATCCTTGACCTCAAGCAGTACTACAGAGCAATTGTGTTAAAATCTGCATGCTATTGGTACAGCAACAGGGAAGTAGATCAATGGAATAGGATTGAAGACCCAGAAATGAACCCACAGACTTATGGTCACTTGATCTTTCATAAAGGAGCTACAACCATCCAGTGGAAAAAAAGATAGCCTTTTCAACAAATGGTGCTGGTTCAACTGGAGGTCAACATGCAGAAGAATGTTAATTGACCTACTTTTATCTCTTTGTACTAAGATCAACTCCAAGTGGATCAAGGACCTCCACACAAAACCAGACACACTGAAACTAATAGAAAAGAAATTTCGGTAGACCCTGGGCACAGGGGGAAAGTTCCTGAACAGAACACCAATAGCTTATGCTCTAAGATCAAGAATTGACAAATGGGACCTCATAAAATTACAAAGTTTCTGTAAGGCAAAGGACACTGTCAGAAGGACAAAATGGTAACCAACTAATTGGGAAAAGATCTTCACCAACCCCACATCCAACAGAGGTCTTATATCCAATATTTACAAAGAACTCAAGAAGTAAAACCCCAAAGAACCAAATAACCCTATTAAAAATGGGGTAGAGAGCTAAACAAAGAATTGTTACCAGAAGAAATTCAGATGGCTGAAAAACATCTTAAGACATGTTCAACATCATTAGTCATCAGGGAAATGCAAATCAAAACAACCCTGAGATTCCACCTCATACCAGTCAGAATGGCTAAAATTAAAAACTCAGGAGACAACAGGTGCTGGCAAGGATGTGGAGAAAGAGAAACACTCCTCCACTGTTGGTGGGATTGCAAGATGGTACAACCACTCTGGAAAGCAGTCTGCGGTATCTCAGATAATTGGGCATGACACTTCCAGAGGACCATGTCATACCACTCCTGGGCATATACCCAGAGGATTCCCCTGCATACAATAAAGATGCATGCTCCACTATGTTCATAGCAGCCTTATTTATAATAGCCAGAAGTTGGAAGGAGCCCAGATGTCCCTCAAAGGAGGAATGGATACAGAAAATGTGGTATATTTATATAATGGAATACTACTCAGCAATTAAAAATAATGAATTCATGCAATTTGTAGGCAAATGGTTAGGTCTGGAAAATATCATCCTAAGCAAGTTAACCTAATCACAAAGAATACACATGAAATGCAATCACTGATAAGTGGATATTAATGAGCCCAGAAGCCCTGAATACTCAAGGTACAATTAGCAAATCAAATGAGGAAGAAAGGAGAGGACCCTGGGCCTAAAAAGATTGGATCCAGTTTTGTAGGAGAGTACCAGAACAGAGAAATGGGGAGGGGGTGATTGGGGGAATAGTTGGGGGGGAGGACTTATGGGACATATGGTGGGGGGGACTGGGAAAGGCGAAAGCCATTGGAATGTAAACAAAGAATATAGAATAAATAATAAAAAACAAAAAAAAGAAAAGAACTAATTTTAGTAATGAAAGAACTGGTAAATGTATTAATATTTCAGACATCATATTTACTTCAGAAGTATAGTAATAATAGTCACATGTTATTGCACAAAACCAGACACATCAATAAAACTGAAGACCTAGATATAAATCAGGACACCTGTGGCTGCTTGTGTTTTTACAAAGATGAAATTGCCCACTAGATAAACAAGATCTTCAATAAGTAGTGCTGGTTAAACTGGATGGCTGCATATAGATGAATCCAAGTAGAACCATAATTTTTTACTCTGTACAACATGCAGCTCAAATTGGATCAAAGACCTCAACATAAAACCAGATACACTGAAAGTGACAGAAAAGAAAGTGAATCACCTTGAACTCATTGACACAGAAAACAATAGTACGGGCACTAAGAACAACAATAAATCAAACTTCATGAAACTGAAAATATATGATCTCTTAAAAATAAGCATAAAACACAGTTTATTTAAATTCCAAATTATATGTAGCAGAGGATGGTCTTATCTGTCATTAATGTGAGGAGAGGCCCTTGGTCCTGCGAAGACTTGATACCCCAGTGTAGAGAAATGCCACAGCACTGAGGAGGTAGTAAGTGGGTGAATGGGTAGGGGGACACCCTCATAAAATCAGGAGGAGTGGGATGGGGTAGGGAGTTTCAGGCAGGGGGTAAGGGGCTGGGAAAGTGGATAACGTTTCAAAGGTATATAAATAAAATATGCAATAACAAAAAAAGACAAAGAAAATTCACAGCTGAGTCATCAAATAGGAGAAAGCATTCAGAACATAATGACTTTCAGAAAGTCCTCAGAGGTTGATAAGTGAATATTTAAAATGATTTTGAGAGGAAACACGTGACACTGTAACTCCTGTCCTATCAAAATTGTTATCTCTAATGACTAGAAGGAGTGAGATGCAGAGTATTTGTTATAGGAATCAATTACTAGTAGTGAATGGGAATGATAGAGATATACAGTCTTCATAGGTTTTGTTCCTTTAAATTTTTCAGAGTTCATTTGCTTTTCTTTATAGCCCAATACATAAATTGAAGAATGAGAAGCAAATTGTAGTTATCCACTCTTTTGGAAAAAAAATGATTTTCCTAGGATCTCAACTGAAATTACTAGTTATCAAGTTCATGTACTTAGTATTTTTACATCAGAAATCAGTAAACATATCTTATTATTACTTCATGTCCAATCAGTTCCTAATTCCTCTTCTAGTCTTAATTAAGAACTCATTATTATTTTCTGCATTCTCATATCAAATAATGGAATGTTTGGTTATTATTATTATAATTTCTAATTATCCAATACAGATGAGAATTAACCAGAAAATAGCAGTCATTTTTGACTGTGTTGGTGTTAAGCAATCATTGCTTCAGTAATAGTATGAAGCAAAATAATAATCTGTTGATTATTTTCTAATTAAACTCATGCCTTTTGTTAACTAATGTAGGTTGTAATATAATGTTACAAAAATATTTTGTCACAAGTTACTGGAGTGATAGATTATATTTCAAATGTCCAAGTAAGACAATTATTATATTTTAGAAATCATACAAGTTAGTTTTACTAAATATAAATTTGTATTTGTTGCCAGTGTAACTATTACTCTAATTTTAAAGTATGCATGAAAAATACATGTTTTGCAGATAAAGTAGTGAATAAAAGTATTCTAAATGTCTGGATCTATTTTCAGGCATGTAATAAGTTTTGAATTTAAATATACATTTCTAACTCTAAGTTTATTTGAAGAGAGATAAATATGAGGGATTTTATGCCAGAATAAATAAAAATCTGATATGCATATTAGCATAAATACAACAAATAGTAGTACATTCTGGTTTGAATTACAGTAAATTGCAGAAAGCACTTGGCTTTATGAAAGTGATTTTCAAACTAGTATAGCAAAAAATTGAAATGTGATTTTAACATATACTTTTTATTTATTCATACTGTATTAAACCTTCCTAGATATGTGTATGTTCTTCTTTTTAAATGTTTTTATTTAAAATGGAACCGCAACACTTCTCTTACCATTCCTTTCTCCAACATCTCTCTACTATGCTAAGTCAAGCTTTCCCATACATGTAGTACTCTTAAATTAATAGCACGCGCGCGCGCGCGTGTGTGTGTGTGTGTGTGTGTGTGTGTGTGTGAGAGAGAGAGAGAGAGAGAGAGAGAGAGAGAGGGAGGGAGAGAGAGAGAGAGAGAGAGAGAGAGAGAGAGAGAGAGAGAGAGATTAACATCATGGCTAGAACTGAAAATCTTTACCCACATTTGTGCTATCCTACCATTATTATGGATGGAAGAATCAACTTACTATTCCAAAGTTCTTTCATTATAACTCAAATGTTATAATTTGCAATAAAAAGCATTTTCATATTTATTCTTGTAATATTATCAAAAATTAAGTAACTGAGCAAAAGTCATATGAACACAAAGACATTGAAGCAGCAATCACAGGTCTTAAATTGGTCTGCACCACGTCCTCTCTGGTATATATTATGGCTTTTTACTTTACTGTTTCTATAGGGCTCCTGAGTATGTGAAGAAGTGGGCCTTTGATTTTTATGCCTTTTTCTTGGAATTTTTCTTTCTGTTTTTTTGCCTTAATCAACTTTTATGTGATGATTTTGTTCTATTTCATTATAATTTATTTCATGATTTCTTTGGTTAAAATAAAATGTTTTAAAGATAACTTGAAATATTAAAATATCTTGCTAACATAATCATTGCAAATAATTTTCTCCAGGTATAAATGAATGTGCACCTTGGACTCAGAAGATGAAGAACTTCAGCCTTATATATATACAAATACACACAGGTATTTAAAACATGTGTTTAATATGGCTTGTGCTACTGGAAACAAATTGTCAATAGTATCAGTCTTAAAATGAAAGGGAAACTAAGAGATATTTCCAAATTGCTCATATGTAGAGTTTAAAGGACACTTAGTAAAGTTGAGAATAGAGTGAAGTTTTCCCAGTATTCTTTCCTTCAAACCCAGAGAAAGACAAAGATAATAATACCTTTAATAAACTGGAATTCTTA
Source organism: Apodemus agrarius (assembly GCA_964023405.1). Lineage (NCBI taxonomy): Eukaryota > Metazoa > Chordata > Mammalia > Rodentia > Muridae > Apodemus > Apodemus agrarius. The sequence goes on along the minus strand of OZ030018.1, from coordinate 36,897,290 downwards.
TTAAGGCACCTAAAGAAAAGAAGCCAGTTAGAATGTTGGAAGCTTAGACATTACATAATCTTCACTTCACTTCCTACACATAATCCTTTAGTCCACCTACTTAATTTGAAAGCAGAAGCATGATCTGACCATGTAGATTATCCTAGGAAACAACCACCCTATACAGACCAAGATGCCGTGAGGAGCTGAAAAATCTTGTTTTATAGGATAAAACCCCCAGAACATGATTTACACTACCTGATAAATGTCAATCCAAAATGCTTCATTTAAATACATTCTAATCCTCATTTCCATTATTATTCTTAATTTGAAAGTGACAGAACAGTAGCTAAACCCTCCTCTTGAAATGATGATGGGAGATTAGAAGTCAGGCCTTGATTTTTCATTTGTTCTCTCTCTGTTATTGCATATTGAAGCAAGTGTTCAGATACTGACAGTGACAAAACCTAGTGTGTGGGGGATAGGCAGCATATCTAACCTAGCACACTTCCCAGCAATCGCTGCGATTTGATAAGTAACTCCATATGGACTGGAAGTAAAGCACTAAATCAATATGTCTTCTTCATGCCAAGCCATGATTCATGGCAGTGTCTAATGCCGTAACTCATTGCTACTAGATTTTAGAAAATATACTTGTTTTCCTCCATCACAACAAATCCTTCCATTTAGCCTTCTCCCCCTGTGTCATACCAGGCTTGGAACTTCAGTCTTGCCACATTGAATGAGGACTGTTTTTCATGAGACATCTACTTATACTCATAACAGAGTTTGAAGGGACTTTAAAGGTCATGCAGTCTCACTTTTCTCCACATCCACACCATCCCCAAATGATAGTCATATATCTGGATTCTGCTTGAATAGTTCCACTGACAAGAAGCTGACTATTTGAGATGCAGCCTTTTCTATGCTTGAATAGCTTTCATTGCTGGAAGTCCTTCCTTATGTTGAGTGGAAATTTATTAACTCCATTTTCCACATCTCGGTTCTAGTTCTTCTACCATCTATGACAATAATTTTGATTTTATATGATTTTATTAACCCTTAATACTCTAATATTTTAATAATACATAGCATTTTAGGATTATATTTTATTAACGCATATAATAAATTTTTATTGTATGGGATAGTTTGATTTTTACATAGTAATTCTATATGAAAATGAAAATTTAAAATGGAACTATAGGCTTAGATTCTTAAGATAAAAGACCTATTCAGAAGTCTTCACTAACATACTGATTCTCCTTTGGCCTCAAGGCTGAAATAGTTTCTAAGTACATATCTCTGAGAAAAAAAATACATTTCCCTTTACGTTTAAGTGGCATTATTGCATAGTTTTAAACTCTACACTTAAACTTAAGGGTAACATAGAAACTAAGAGACTTGAATTAAATTTATGTTAGTAGCCATTGTTTTCTTTTTCTTTCTGCAATTGAAAAGTAGAAAACACGAGTAGAGTATAAAAATAATCAGAATAACACTTAGTAAACAATTTATGAACACAGGTGTTAATAGTGTATCCTATAGCAAAAGAACTACCTCTTCTAAAATACCTTCCCCCTCCCCCATGTGCCACCATGCATAATTCACTCGCCTACCTCTAGTTCATGAAGTCTCCCAATATTTTCTCAGATATCACTACCATTGCTCACATTACTCCTGGCTGACAAATTACTCCTAATACTGATTCCAGAGGTCATTTCCTCATCATTAGATATATATTTTAACAAACAATATTTGTAATTTTAAAAAAGTCACAGGATTAAATATGCACTATGGAAATAACTCCTTCTACCAGGCTTAATTTTAGACTGTATACTGCCTAGAAGCCTCCTTTTTAAAATAGTAATATCTTATTGTGTTTTTCTCTTTTTCTCTTCTTCTTCTTCTTCTTCTTCTTCTTCTTCTTCTTCTTCTTCTTCTTCTTCTTCTTCTTCTTCTTCTTTTTGGTTTTTTTCGAGACAGGATTTCTCTGTGTAGCCCTGGCTGTCCTGGAACTCACTCTGTAGACCAGGCTGGCCTCAAACTCAGAAATCCACCTGCCTCTGCCTCCCAAGTGCTAGGATGTGCGCCATCACCTCCTGGCTTTGTGTTTTTCATTAGTTGACCCTCTCCTAATGCTATGCCATTTCATTACTAAACTGAATTTCTGTAGGCATTCAGATTATAGAAATGGATTTCATGTGTATACTTGAATGTAATTGGCATTAGATTTACTGTCAAACAGTAAACATTCAAGTCTTTTAGGATATTTAATATCCCTATAACATTTCATGCATATTTTCCAATTCCAAACACTGTTAATATTTTTCTGATTAGTGGACTTAGATGAAAAATTTCAGAATATCAGTTAAAAATTAGCCATAACTTCACATATAGCTCTAAAAAATATTAGTATTAAATGAATCATGTAAAATCAAATGAAATACTATTGCAGGAGGTTTTGTGTCAAAGCATGTGAATACAGTAAAATATATTTAAATAATTTTATGTGAAGATATGATTTTTTTGATCTTCAAAACACTTTTATTTTACTTGGACTCACTAGAATTAATGCTTATTAATAAAATACCAAACAACTAGAGTAATGATATTCTTAATGGTAAAATAACATTTTACCATTTCTCATGATAACAAACTTTTACAAGACACACAATGTTTAGAGATTACTTTTGTATAGAGAGAAGTGTGAAAGTTAGAGTTCTTTTTCTTATCTATGTGATCGTAAAATAAATGTACTTTCCTTTGCATCACTCAAGCTACAGTATGAAATGAGGTTTTGGATAATGGGTAAAATCTCCCCCTAGAAAACAGCAGCTGTTTACTCTAGGTGATGTCAATATATTTACACAGCTATTACATCATTGTCCAAGGTACTCTGTATGCTGCATCTCTCTCATGCAGTGCAAACAGTAGGGTATTATTTATGTTGCACTATGACTTTGAACTTGAAAATCCTTTTCAATTTATTAATTTGGAAGCACAAGTTCAGATTGTGTTCTGCTTTTCTGTTGGCCCCATATTTTAGCACTTCCCGTAAAATGAAAAATAAATGATAGTAGAAATGTTTCTTACATTATTTGCATGGGGCTTGTAGCATATAAACAAAGCAAAGGAAAATGATAACCAACTTCCATGGTTTTCAGTTCAAGCTGACAGATTGCCAAGACAATTTAAAGGTATGTGTAATTATTTCTACCAGAAATTTAATTGATATTTGAGGGAGATGCTTCAATAGAAAACCACTTTCTATACATATTTCAAATCCCTAACGATTTTATTTAAAAAAACTCTAGGTATAAAAGTATGCCTGCTTCCACAGTTATAGAGGAAGAAAGTCTATAGGAAATTAGATATCAGGAGTTTTCTGGATAACCAGTTTAACTGAAATGGTAAACTTCTCATTCAGAGAATAGCGCTGCCTCAACATATGATGGATCACAATAGAAGATGATCCCTGATTTGTTATCATTGGAGACAAGGTCATGCATAGGAAGCACATACACAGAAACACAGAACTATACAACAGAGAGAGAGAGGGGGGGAGGGAGGGGGAGAGAGAGGGGGAGAGAGAGGGGGGAGAGAGAGAGGGGGGAGAGAGAGAAAGACAGAGGAAGAGAGAGAAAGAGAGAGAGGGGGAGAGAGAGAGGGAGAGAGAGGGGGGAGAGAGAGGGAGAGAGAGAGAGAGAGAGAGAGAGAGAGAGAGAGAGAGAGAGAGAGGAAAGGGAGAGGGAGAGAGAGAGAGAGACAGAGACAGAGACAGAGACAGAGACAGATCAGAAGAGAGGTTCGAAGAAGCTGAATAAAATGGACTTAATTGAGGGATGAAAATGGAGTAAGGATACCAGAGACCTGCTTATGATATATTGTTATTGGAGACTTTTTGAGAATCTGGTCATAATGTGACTATGCCTCTGTGATCTCTAGTTATCTTTCAGAATATAAATATGCTTTTATTCTTCTGGTGTTTAATCAACACTATCTCAAAGAACAACAAAAAAGTTAGCATTATGCCAACTAGTGATATTATAAGAAAGTTATAGATCTGGGTTCTCATTAAAACAAATCTTTTCATCAGTGTCCTATAGACTTACTTGCTAGAGTTCAGTACTTACATGCGTGTGATATTATAAGTGGAGCAGATAGCAAATAAGCATCTTCACTCAAATGACTCAAATTTACAAATAGCATTTGTAAATTCAGACATAGTAATGGCAAGGCATGGCCCAACATCTCTTTTTCTACCATATTATGGACTTTGAGTTGTAGCTTATGCCAAAGAAGAATAGCAAAAATTTATCTGTGACTTTCACTATTTTTATATTTGTGAGAGTATAAACTAGTTAACTTTGTGTTTTATGTTTTTCATATATTATCGACAAGTGTAACTTTGATTTCATTTTTGTGATTTTGAAAATGTCATGTTCTAATAATAGTTATCACAAAATCATAGTTTAATTTTTGGAAAAAAGTATCCACACCCATGTTCACCTTTATTTTGTATTATTGTTTTCTCTTGTTGTAAATTGATTTTCTGTTTAGAGGAATTTTAATCCAGCAACACAGCTGCTCTGGCAAGGTATCACAAAACTTGAATGCAGACATGCTCCCTACCTTTCCCCTGGCTGAAATATAAACTAGAACATACTTTAACCCCAAATAATGACACCTAATTGTTTGACAGACCAAGTGGTGAATCAGAGAAAGATTTGACAGAATGCGTCAGAGATGGGATAAGCCCAGTTTTCACATGACCATACAAGAAAGAGTGACTACTTTCTTTCTTGAGAGCACTGAGGAAGAGAAGGGGATAGAGGGAGGGGTGTGAGAGAAGCTCAGTTTGGTTAAGTTCAGTTTAGTTCAGTTGAGCTCAGTTCAGTTCAGAGCAGCATAGTTAAATTCAGAGCAGTTCATTTTGTTAAGCTCTAAGGCAGCTTTTCCAAGCAGAGCAATTCAGACAGAAGTCAATAGAAGCCAATTTGAATCAGTCAGGCTTGCAGAAGTTTAGATTGTATGGAAGATAGCAGACTCAAGGCCTAGTCCAAAGCATAGCTAGATAGAAACACTCTGAGATCAGCCCAAGCTCTGTATACACAATTTAAGATTTGTTCTCATCTCATCTCTCCCTCTGAGAAAATTAACAGCAACACTTACCCTTATATCTCTGAATAAACAAACTCAAAAGAAAAAAGAAAGAAGGAAAAAATATACCCTAAGAAAGGCATCAGAAACATATAAACACAACAATCTACTTGAGTTCATGCTCAGGAGTCCCATCAAGAAGCCATAATACATAAACAATGGATCTATTATTTAAAGGAGAGGAAAAGAATAACATAAATAAATGAGCTAATGAATGAGTAAATAAATAAATGTAAAAATGAAAAACAGAATAAAATCCAAAAATGAAAGAATGGAAGAAAAAGTCCTGACATGATATTATTAAACAAGAAACCTCCAAAGGGGGCACTGAGTTTATTCCCTGTTGGCCATTTACTGCTGGGCATCAAATCTACCCTTAAGAGTAATTTATTTCCCTAGCGAGGCTCCCTTCCAGTAAACAAATCTTTTTATTATTTTAAGTGGTTATCAATTGGAGGTGGCCTCTAGTTTCAGAATGGAAATATATGTCTATTTCTCCTTTCTGGTATAGGACCCTAAGTGACAGAGACCTCTGCCTCAGATTCTGGGAGTATATATATATATATATATATATATATATATATATATATATGTGTGTGTGTGTGTGTGTGTGTGTGTGTGTGTGTGTGTGTGTGTGTGAGTGTGTGTGTGTGTGTGTGTGTGTGTGTGTGTGTCCTTTTATAAGGGCTTGCTTCTTTCATTTGCTTCTCCTCTGGCTCTTAGACTCTTTCATTTTACTCCTGTTACATGATAAACATGTTCATCATAGCTCATTTCATGCTAATATTTATAACGACTCTTCTGAGGTGCCAAAGGCAGATGAGATTAAATCTTGAACACTACTGATGATCTTTGGACATTCACCTCTCTCAGAACTCCTCTGTGTAGCGCAATTATGAAGGATGTCCAGAAGACAATAGGAAATGAGAACCATGCAGATGAATGCTGGATAGCACTCTAGAGACAAGGAATAGCAAACAAAAGTGAAGTCGAAACAAAAGAGCCCTCTGAAAAGTCATGGAAAGTCTAGAATACGAAGGACAGAGTACTTTCTTTCCTGCATCTTTTGAGAAAAGCGCAAAGACATATTTAATGCTTGTTAGCAAAGGAGAAGTTCAACGTGTTATATATAGAAGAAAATATACGTGTTTTAAAATAGTCATTTACAGGCATACACAGATATCTAGAAATGTCAATCAAATATTTTTTTTTAGAAAAAACAAAATTCACAAAAGGCATGTTACTTAATTTCAAGCTTAAAAGTAACCAATGCAATCTTCGCAGTTCATAATTCCTCATTCATTTCTATCTGTTATTTGTCCTCTCAATCATTTTGTCACAACATCATTACCCTGCTGCATGATTTACAAACAGACACTGATGTCCTAAATCTCCTTTAAATCTCCTTTGTAAACTCAGCACCTTTCAGTGCTCTTGTTACCTAGCCACTATATGTACAACAAACACTATCTACCTGAACTCCAAATTGTGTTCCTTCAATTTCTATTGACAGAGTTAGTATTTCTCCATATTATGATAATCAACCCCTCTATCACATGCCAGTAACTTAGCCATCACCCAGGAGTCCTGTTACTTGTCCTCCTAACCAATTTAGCAATTTATCAACTGTTACTAATTGTCTATTTAAATTCTTTCAGAACCAATCCATCCTACCCTATTAGCACATGGATATGTCTCGGCACAGAGCTCAGTTATCTCTGCGTAACAAAAATAACATAATAGGCCTCCAAGCCTCTGTTAGTGTACATTGATAATTTTTATGATCAATAAACTTCAAAATAGACATGTTCTTGCATTATATCCTATTTGAAATTGTGTAGTATTCTTGATATAATGTGTAATCCAAATTTATTTCTTTTTTGTAACTGTTTTTCATAACACATTAAATTTAATTTCCTATATATAAATAAGCACACACATAGAACCAAACATTAGTTCATATATATAATTATAATTATGACTTTTATCAATTTCTAAATCATTATTCTTTTTGTTTTCTTCAGAAAACTAAAATTTTAGGTTTGGTGTTCTGTACATTAACACCCTGTAGAACAAAAGAAGAAGAAATCTGTTCTTACCTGAATCTGGGCATAGTTCTCAAAATGGGAAAAGCACCACACAGCAATCATATGTAATCAATTTTATGAAAAAAAGTTTTTAATTTTAACATGCATGTGTTCTCTTGTTTGTGAATATAAACTCCCACATACATTAAAAAATATATCTTATCAGCTCTTAAGCTCTTATATACATTCAGCTCTTGGAGAGGACCCTGGGCCTGTAAAGATTGGATCCAGTATTGTAGACCCAGAACAGAGAAATCATGGGGGGCGGGGAATGAGTGGGGAATAACAGTGGAAGGAGAGGAATTATGGGACATATGGTGGGGGGTAACTGGGAAAGGGGAAAGCCGTTGGAATGTAAACATAGAATATAGAAAATAAAAATTAAAAAAAGAAACACTCATGTAAATAATTATAATAAAATATCATTTTGAGTAGAGCCATAACTAGTAAAAAAAAATAAATGAATATAAAATAAAATGTGACATCAATAAGTAAACTCAGACTTCTAAAATATCTCAGGATATGGAGAGATTCCTAGGTGTCAGTATGCTTTTTAATATGTGCTGCCATGAAAGAATAGCTAAACAATTTTAGATTTGTACTTAGAATGAAAAGCAAAAGCATTTGTATTGAAGTAAATAGTTAACTGAGTGATCAAAATATACTGGGTTATTTTGTTGTAGGACACTAGCTATAAAAAATAACCATTTGAGTCACTGTTGAGGCACCAAATATAATGTAACATCAGAGACAAGATGACAGTTTGATGAGAAAAAATATCTATCAGCCCACATGGTATCTGTGACAATGATTCTATGGAGTGACTCTAACCCATCCATCTAGTAGAAATTTTATAAACTCAGACAACCAATGCTTTGAACTTTATAGATAGAATGGTATTGATGAAAAATATAGTTTATATTTATTCAATGAAATATCAATTTTAAACTTCTATGATATACTAATGTAACATAAAAGTGCAATAAAATACCAATTATGTTCCTACAATTCTGTTGTGGAAAAATCAGCTTTCGCAGATCTTCAAAGTAATATTGGGACTATAATATGAAACAAATGTAGAAATAATTTATTACACACAAAAAACATCAGCTTTGAAAGATGCATAATACATTTATTTCTCTACACATCAAATTGCTGCAAGGAATTTTTTATTTATTTAAAAAATCAATCTGTACCATATTAATAATAGAAAGATGAAAGAGATATAATTCTAGTTTTATGAGCCAGCTGCTTGTTGTAAGTGAAATAGGGAAAGTGTGATATCCTGTGATTTGGGTTGTATATGACTGATACTAACTCTAACAACAGCATTTCTGAAAGAACAAAGCATATACTGGGATCATGGCTCTGATTCCTAGAGTCTCTTAAAGTATTGCCTTCATATGGGTATATTCTTTCCTACATAAGCATAAATTGGAAGAAAATAATAACTTGATATTAGTGTATTAAAATGATTAACTAAGGGCTGAAATGATGGCTCAAATGGTTAATAATGCTTGACACTCTTCAGAAGACCAGAAGATAGTGACTCATAAGCAGTTGTAAATTCAGTTCTAAGAATCAAGGATCCAATAATCTCTTTTGGACTCCACAGTTACCAGACACACATACATACATGCTGGAATACAAATCATTCATAAACAATAAAAATGAGTATTTTCAGAAATATCAAATAAATGGGAATTTGTAAATGCCACAATTACAGAACTCAGAGCATGTGTATATTCTCAACAGTTGTTACATATAGTTAAAAATCCTTTATAGAAAATCTTTTTAGAAAAAATAATTTGAAAAGAGTATCTAGAGAAATTATTACTGAGGGAATGTTGAATACTGATTAGCATTTGCCTAGAATGATAGGTGGGTTATGATTTCAGCAGTAGGGTATGTTAACATGAGGAAAATCGTGTAAGTGAGAATTGTCACATTAAATAAATAATGAGATACCACCTTATATCAATCAGAAACATTAAGACCAAAACCTCAAGTGACAGCACATGCTTATAAGGATGTGGGAAAAGAGAAACACTCTTTCATTGCTGGTGGGATTGCAAACTGGTATAACCACTCTGGAAATCAATCTTGCAGTTGCTTGGATAATTGGAAATAGTTCTACCTGAAGAACCTGGCTATACAACTCCTGGACATATACACAAAAGATGATTCATCATATCTCAAGGACATGTGGTTCACTATATAGTAGCCTTATTTGTAATAGCCAAAAGCTGGAAGTGATCCAAATGTCCCTCAATTGAAGAATGGATACCGAAAATGTGCTCCATTTGCACAATAGAATACCACTCAGCTATTAAAAACGAGGACATCATGAATTTTGCAGGCGAATGAATGGAACTAGAAAATATCGTCATGTGTGAGGTGACCCAGTCCCAAAAAACATGCATGGTATATACTCACTGATAAGTGGATATTAGCCAAAAAGTTCAGCATATCCATGATACAACTCACAGACCATATGAATCTTAACAAGAAAAAAGACCAGAGTATGGTTATTTCAATCACACTTAGATAGGAGAACAAAATAATCATAAGAGGCAAAGGAATGAGTGGGAGAGGGAATGGGGGTAAGTAAAGGGAGGCAGGATTGGGTAGACAAGAGACAGGAGAGAAACCTAGAGGACTAGGTTACTGAATAGAAATATGCAGCAGTGTGCATGGGGTGGGGGGCAGTTGGAACCACTAGGAAGTTTCAGACACTAGAGACATAAGATGCTCCCAGGACTTACTGAAGATGATCTGACCTTAAATGCCCAACAGTGGGGAAATAGAACCTAAAGAAACAACCTCCAGTAGATAGACTTGGCCCCAATTTGAGACATGGGGCCACCTACCCATCTTCAAAATTCTTGACCCAGAATTGTTGTTGTCTAAAGGAAATGCACGGACAAAAATGGAGCAGAGACTGAAGGAAAAGCCATCCATTAACTCGCTCAACTTGGGACCCATCTCATGCTCAGGCACCAGATTCTGACACTATTACTGATGCCATGTTGTACTTGCAGACAGAAACCTAGCATGGCTGTACTCTGAGGAGCTCTAACAGTACCTGACTGACACAGATACAGATACTTACAGCCAACTATTGGTTTGAGGTCAGAAATGCCTACAGAAAACTTATGGGACATATGGTGGGGGGGACTGGGAGGGAGAAAGCCTTTGGAATGTAAACAAAGAATATAGAATAATAAAAACAAACTTAGGGGAAGGACTGAAGGAGTTGATGGGGATTACAGCCCCATAGGGAGAACAACAGTATTAAGTATCCCAGACTCCTGTGAGCTCTGAGAGACTAAGCTTCCAATCAAAGAGGATGTGGGCTGGTCCAAGGCCCCTGCTACATATGTAGCAGAAGACTGCATTTTTTGTTCTCAGGTGGAGAGAATGTACTTAATCCTGTAGAAATATGATGTCCCACGGAAGGGTGGGGTGAGATGGGAATGGGTGGGTGGGGATGCACCCTTTCAGAAGCAAAGGGGGAAATGGGTTGAAGAACTCATGGAGAGGGCATCAGGAATGGGGAGAACATTTGGAATGTAAATAAATAAGTAATTAACAAAATAAAAATAATGAACAATATTATAAGGAAAAATGAATAAAATGTATCCTGAAGTTCTCTAACTTTGTGTGTGTGTGTGTGTGTGTGTGTGTGTGTGTGTGTGTTCATTCATTCACATGTAAATATCTGCATACATGTGTGTGAAGAATAAAAGTCAACCTTGGGAGTCTTACACAAAGTGCCTTCTACTGTTTTTTTGAGACAACACCTGTAACTATTCTGGAACTCTGTATGTTAGCTATGACTTGCTGTTTCATAGGCCCGTGTAATCCTTCTTTCTCTCCGGTGTTGGAATTAAACACACTAGCACAACAGGCTTGGGCCAGAACTCAGTTCCTACTACTTTCAAGATAAGAATTTTCATGACTGAGCAACCTCCACAAACTCTCAGTTTATTGATGTGAAGATTCCAGTAGAGTTTCCATATGACAAATTTTTTCCAACATAATATTTGTATTGACTTTTTGGGAATTTCACAACCTGAAACCTGATCCCACACACTTCTTAGTCCTTCATTTCACTTCCCCCCTGTTTCATGATTTCATCCTGAAAAATAAAAGTAGAAATTAATGTAAAATAGCAAATATAACAACAACTGTAATAATAATAGTAATAATGTAACTCAAGTTTGTGTTATTCACAGGAGCATGCTCAAAGTCTCAGAGGCTTGTCCCTTAAATAGAAATAAGTTGTTCCCCTCCCACACACCCACCGTAGGCCATTAATTGTAGAGAGCTAATTTCAAAACAATTGTCACATGTATTCAGAATTTTTTTCAATGGCTTCCTGTTCAGGCCTCTACTCCTTTGGGAGTAGGGATAGGAGTTAAATGAGTCCATTTTTTATTTCATCTTGTAGTTAGTTTGGATAGGTGCTGATTGTTTCATTGATTCTTTGTATTGTTTTCCTGTTTCTGTTTTATTGATTTCAGTCCTCAGTTTGATTATTTCCTGCCATTTGCTCCTCATGGCTGTATTTAGCTGTTTTTGTTCTAGAGATTTCAGGTGTGCTGTAAAGCTGTAAATATAAGATGGCACTAATGTCCAATTTCCGTGATACTTTAGGTTTTCTTTTGTTTCTATCGTTGTTGCAATTGACTTTAATCTGCGGTTGTCCGATCAGATGTAGGGTCTAATTTCAGTTTCTCTGTATCTGTAGAGACTTGCTTTGTGCTCAAGCATGTGGTCAGATTTGAAGAATATTCTACGAGAGGCTGAAAAGAAGATACATTATTTTGGTTGGTTGAAATGTTCTACAGATATCTATTAGGTCGATTTGATTCATCAAGTTTGTTGACTCCATTGTTTCTCCATTTAGATTATATGTGGATGACATGTCTCTTGGTGAGAGTTGGGTATTTTAATTACTTTTGGTTTTTAAGTCTATTTTGTTAGATATTAGACTAGTTAGTTAGTTGCTTCTTGCATTCAGTTAAATGGAAAGTAGTTTTCCTTTTTTTTTCTCTGTGGCAATATCTATCTTTGAAGTTGAGGTGTATTTCTGAGATGTAGCAGTAGCATGGATTCTGTTTCCTTACCCATTCTATTAGCCTGTGTCTTTTTATTGGGCAATTGAGTAACTGATAGGTATCAATAACCAATGATCGTTAATTTCTGTTATTATGTTGTACTTGGTAGTGCTGACTATGCTGTGTGTGTGTGTGTGTGTGTGTGTGTGTGTGTGTGTGTGTGTTTTGCTTCTTTGGGTTTTGCTGATATGAGATTATTTATTATTTTTGCTATGGTTAACTTTCATGGGCTAGAAATTTCCTTCTAGTTCCTTCTATAGGATGTAATTTTAGATATTTAAATATAATTTTATCATTGAATATATTGGTTTTTTTCCCCATCTATACAGTTTGAATGTTTTGCTGAGTATAACAATCTAGACTGGCATCTGTGGTCTTTTAGAATCTGAGTAACATATTTGGAGGCATTTTTTTTTGTTTTTACAGATTACACTGAGAAATTAGGATTATTATAATTCTAATATGTCTGCTTTTATAAATAACTTGACCTTACTTATTGCAACTTTTAATATTCATTATTTGTTCTCTGTATTTAGTGTGTTGACTTTTATGCAATGAAGCTTTTTTTAATCTGGTCTAATCTATTTGTAAGCTCTTTGTACCTATATAGGCATGTCTTTTTTAGGTGATGAAAATTTTCTTCTGTAATTTTCTCATTAATAAATTTACTCATGTATTCACTTAACATCACAGCCCTTATCCCTTCCACCCTTCTAGCCCCACCCTCACAAATCCCTATCCCCATTACCCTCTACTCTTTTCCTCAGAGAAGGGGAAGCACCACCATGAGTGCCAATCCACCATAGCACATCATGTCACAGCAGAACTAATGCATCCTCACACACTGAGACCAGAAAAGGCAAGTAGTTATGGAAAAATAAGCCAGGCAACAAAATCAGAGACAAGTCCTATTCCAATTGTCTAGAGACCCACATGAATACCAAGCAAGACATCTACTACGAATGTATATGGGGCCTGTGTCTAGCCCATGCATTCCCTTTTGTTGGTGGTTTAGTTTCTGTGAGCCGCTGTGGACCCAGGTAATTTGACTCTGTAGGTCTTCTGGCTCATTTTGGTTGTGGGTTGCTGTATCTGTTTCTATGAGCTGTTGGGTAATATCTCTCAGAAGATTGTTTTGCTAGGCTCCTATCTGCACGCATAGAAAAGTATGATTAATAGTGTCAGGAATTGTCTTTTTCCAGTAGGATTTTGGTAAAAATATTTTCAGAGTCTTTGAGCTGGGAGTCTATTCTTTCTATTCCTATTATTTTTAGGTTTGGTGTTTTTATAGTTTCCTGAATGTTTTCTGCTAGAAAAAGTTTTAGATTTGGGATTCTCTTTGATGATGTATCTTTTTCTTCTATTGTGTGTTCAGTGCCTGAGATCTCTCTTCCACCGGTTAGTTATCGTCTGTTGGTGATCCCTATCTCTGCAGTTTCCCTTCACTTATCTAGATTTTCCATTTCCATTATTCTACTTGTGTTTGCTTTATTGCTTGATTTAAATTTTCTGGTCTTGAGCAGGTATCATCACCTGTTTATTGGTTTTTTCTTAGCACTTAAGGGATTCATTGATTTCATCCAACATTATTTTTTTGTCTTTTCATTGATTTCCATAAGGTATTTCTTTATTCAATTATTTCTTCTGTCATCTTTATAAAGTTGGTTTCAAAGTCAGTTTTCTGGTATTTCAGATTGTTTGTATATTCAGATCTTGCTGTCATATGACAGCTAAGGTCTGGTGGTACCATATTGCCCTGGATGTGGTTGACTGTATTCTGACACTGAGAAATAAGCATCTGGGTTTTGTTATGACCACAGGCCTAGGTGCTGATTTCTGTGTTTCTATCTAATGACTGCACCATTCTTTGTTTCATTTATCCTTTTCTTTGTTCTTGTCTTTGTGGCCTACAATTCTGGCAGGCAGTGTAATCTATGATTCAGTTGCACAACTCTGTCCAAGTTGGAGGCTGGATGTACTGCTGGTGGCTAGCTTGTCTTTTGATGCAGCAGAGTAGTCTTCACTCAAGTTAACTTGTCTTATAATGATGTTAGTGGACATGCTTTGAGTCTCTCTCAATTTAGGATGAGCCTTGTTGTTGTCTTATGCATTTTGTTTTTCAGCATGTGCACGTATTAGAGTATGGTTGGTGATTTACATAACCTGAACCATGCCTGAATCCATAAAATTGGACCCAATTTATCCTGGTGAATAATCTTGTTTGTATTCTTAAACTCAGTTTGCAAGTATCTTGTAAAAGTATCTTTTATTTACCTGATGTAATTGTTGTCTCAGAGGCTTACTGCTGAATAACCTTACCCTTTCTGAACTCTGGCTGGCATGTTCAAACATGCTGTTCTGGCCCAAACACCTTTTCTAGCTAGCTGATTTCATCTGACTTCTCTCAGTTTCTCACTCAATTGTTATGCTTGGCCTCACACCAACTCTGTCAATCTGCTCTAATCTTCTCACTTCTTCTCATTCTCTGACTTGTTGTATAATCCTACGTATAAATATATACGTACATGTATGCATGTATATATACAGTATACACACACACACACATATATATAGTATACATACACACATATATAGTATACACACACACATATATAGTATACACACACACACACACACATATACACATACATATATACACACATAACTACAATAACAAAAAAGCCCATGACACTTGTTGTATCCACAACACTCCGGATTTCAATGTAGAAACTTTGTGCTTTGATGTTGCTCCATGCTGTCATGTAGCTTTTGATATATTATGTTTTTGTATTCTATCCATTTTAAGTTCTTTTCCATTTATTTCTTGATTCATGCCTTGGTATTCAGTAGTAGAATGGTCAGCATCCCTGAAATTTTGTTGGATATAGGCTTACATATACACTAAATGAAAGATATGCACATTTTTAATCTGACACAAATTTTAAGGCCAGGTTTTTGGATTAAGTAGAAACCTATGGGAAGCAAATATTATTCCATAATTAAGCATGAAGGAGAATGACAATATAAGGATTAAAAATGTCATTTCTAAACATGATACTAAGATGAAATAAAGAAATGTTGTAGGTGATTTTTATATTAATCACAGCACATTTACTTAATTTCCTAGAAATATGGTACTGTGAAGATTTTTTAAAATGTAGAATACATTATTCCATGTTGTGTGATAAACAAACAACATGTTAAATGTTAGAATACATACAACTTCTTTTTTAAGTACTTTTTTTTATTTTCTATATTCCTTGTTTACATTCCAAATGCCTTACACTTTCCCAGTTCCCCCCTCACCATATGTCCCATAAGTCCTCCTCCCTCTGCCCATTCCCCAATCACCCCCTACCGTTTCTCTGTTCTGGTACTCTCCTACAATACTGAATCAAGTCTTTTCAGGACCAGTTCCCTTTCCTCCCTTCTTCTTGGGAATGATTTGCTAATTGAGTCTTGAGTATTCAGAGCTTCTGGGCTAATTAATATCCACTTATCAGTGATTGCATTTCATGTGTATTCTTTTGTGACTGGGTTAGTACACTTAGGATGATATTTTCCAGTTCCAACCATTTGCCTAAGAATTTTATTAATTCATTGTTTTAAATAGCTCGGTAATATTCCATTGTATAAATATACCACATTTTCGGTATCCATTCCTCCACTGAGCTACATCTGGGTTCTTTCCAGCTTCTGGCTTTTATAAACAAGGCTGCTATGACCATAGTAAAGCATGTGTCTTTGTTGCAAGAAGGGGAATCCTCTGGGTATATGCCCAGGAGTGGTATAACAAGGTCCTCTGGAAGTGTCATGCCCAATTTTCTTAGGAACCACCAGACTGATTTCCATAGTGATTTACTATCTTGCAATCTCACCAGCTGTGGAGGAGTGTTCCTCTTTCTCCACATCCTCTCCAACACCTGCTGTCTCCTGAGTGAGTTTTTAACCTTAGCCATTCTGACTGGTGTGAGGTGAAATCTCAAGGTTATTTGATTTGCATTTCCCTAATGACTAAAGATGTTGAACATTTCCTAAGATGCTTCTCAGCCATATGAATGTCTTCAGGTGAAAATTCTTTGTTTAGCTCTGTACCCCATTTTAATAGGGTTATTTGGTACTCTGGGGTTAAACTTCTTGAGTTCTTTGTATATATTGGATATTAGCCCTCTGTCAGATGTGGGGTTGGTAAAGATCTTTTCCCAATTAGTTGGTTACTGTTTTGTACTTCTGACAATGTCCTTTGCCTTACAGAAACTGTAATTTTATGAGGTCTCATTTGTCAATTCTTTTTTTTTAGTTATTTTTATTTTCTATATTCTATGTTTACATTTCAAAGGCTTTCCCCTTTCCCAGTTCCCACCCACCATAGTTCCCATAGTTCTTCTCCCCCCAACTATTCCCCAATCATTCCCCCTCCACCCTCGGTTTCTTTACTAAACTGGATGCAATCTTTACATGCCCAGGGTCCTCTCCTTTCTTCTTCTTGGGAATCATTTGACTTGCTATTTGTGTCTTGAGTATTTAGTGCTTCTGGGCTCATTAATATCCACTTATCAGTGATTGCATTTCATGTGCATTCTTTTGTGATTGGGTTAGCTCACTCAGGATGATATTTTCCAGGTCTAACCATTTACCTACAAATTGCATGAATTCATTATTTTTAATTGCTGAGTAGTATTCCATTGTATAAATATACCACATTTTCTGTATCCATTCCTCCTTTGAGGGATATTTGGGCTCCTTCCAATTTCTGGCTATTATAAACAAGGCTGCTATAAACATAGTGGAGCATGTGTCTTTATTGCATGTAGGGGAATCCTCTGGGTATATGCCCAGGAGTGGTATGCCAGGGTCCTCTGGAAGTGCCATGCCCAATTTTCTGAGGAACTGCCAAACTGACTTCCAGAGCGGTTTTACCATTTTGCAATCCCACCAACAGTGGAGGAGTGTTCCTCTTTCTCCACATCCTCACCAGCACTTGTTGTCTCTTGAGTTTTTAATCTTAGCCATTCTGACTGGTGTGAGGTGGAATCTCAGGGTTGTTTTGATTTGCATTTCCCTGATGACTAATGATGTTGAACATCTCTTAAGGTGTTTCTCGGCCATCCGAATTTCTTCTGGTGAAAATTCTTTGTTTAGCTCTGTGCCCCATTTTTTGATAGGGTTATTTGGTTATTTGCGGTCTAACTTTTTGAGTTCTTTGTATATATTGGATATTAGCCCTCTGTCGGATGTGGGGTTGGTAAAGATCTTTTCCCACTTTGTTGGTTGCCGTTTTGTCCTTCGGACAGTGTCCTTTGCTTTGCAGAAACTTTGTAATTTTATGAGGTCCCATTTGTCGATTCTTGATCTTAGTGCATACGCTATTGGTGTTCTGTTCAGGAACTTTTCCCCTGTGCCCAAGTCCTCCAGGGTCTTCCCAAGTTTCTTTTCTAATAGTTTCAGTGTGTCTGGTTTTATGTGGAGGTCCTTGATCCACTTGGAGTTGATCTTAGAGCAAAGAGATAAGAGTGGGTCAATTCGCATTATTCTGCATGTTGACCTCCAGTTGAACCAGCACCATTTGTTGAAAAGGCTATCTTTATTCCATCGGATGGTTGTGGCTCCTTTATCAAAGATCAAGTGACCATAAGTCTGTGGGTTAATTTCAGGGTCTTCAATCCTGTTCCATTGATCTGTTTGCCTGTAGCTATACCAATACCATGCAATTTTTAACACAATTGCTCTGTAGTATTGCTTGAAGTCAGGGATATTTATTCCCCCAGAAGTCCTTTTATTGTTGAGAATAGTTTTAGCTATCCTGGGTTTTTTGTTGCTCCAGATGAATTTGAGAATTGCTCTTTCTAGATCTATGAAGAATTGAGTTGGGATTTTGATGGGGATTGCATTGAATCTGTATATTGCTTTTGGCAAGATGGCCATTTTTACTATATTGATCCTGCCAATCCAGGAGCAAGAAATATTTTTCCATCTTCTGAGGTCTTCTTCGATTACTTTCTTCAAGGACTTGAAGTTCCTGTTGTACAGATCTTTCACTTGCTTGGTTAGAGTTACGCCAAGATACTTTATGTTGTTTGTGGCTATTGTGAAGGGTGTTATTTCCCTAATTTCTTTCTCAGCCTGCTTGTCCTTTGAGTACAAGAAGGCCACTGACTTGCTTGAG
The DNA here is from genome assembly GCA_964023405.1 of Apodemus agrarius. Taxonomy (NCBI): domain Eukaryota; kingdom Metazoa; phylum Chordata; class Mammalia; order Rodentia; family Muridae; genus Apodemus; species Apodemus agrarius. The sequence continues at coordinate 36,878,775 of OZ030018.1, read as the reverse complement.
TTAATTTTATAACCTGCCACTTTGCTGAAGTTGTTTATCAGCTGTAGAAGTTCTCTGGTGGAGTTTTTTGGGTCGCTTAGGTAAACTATCATATCGTCTGCAAATAATGATAGTTTCACTTCTTCCTTTCCAATTTGTTTCGCTTTGACTTCCTTATGTTGTCTAATTGCTCTTGCTAGAACTTCAAGTACTATATTGAAAAGATATGGAGAGAGAGGGCAGCCTTGTCTAGTCCCTGATTTTAGTGGGAATGCTTCAAGTTTCTCTCCATTTATTTTGATGTTGGCTACTGGTTTGCTGTAGATTGCTTTTACTATGTTTAGGTATGGGCCTTGAATTCCTGCTCTTTCCAAGACTTTTAGCATGAAAGGATGCTGAATTTTGTCGAATGCTTTTTCAGCATCTAATGAGATGACCATGTGGTTTTTTTCTTTCAGTTTGTTTATGTAGTGGATTACATTGATGGATTTCCGTATATTGAACCATCCCTGCATCCCTGGGATGAAGCCTACTTGATCATGGTGGATGATTGTTTTGATGTGCTCTTGGATTCGGTTAGCAAGAATTTTATTTAGTATTTTTGCATCTATATTCATCAGAGAAACTGGCCTGAAGTTCTCTTTCTTTGTTGGATCTTTTTGTGGTTTAGGTATTAGCGTAATTGTGGCTTCGAAGAATGAGTTGGGCAGTGTCCCTTCTGTCGATATTTTGTGGAATAGTTTGGAGATTATTGGTGTTAAATCGTCTTTGAAGGTCTGGTAGAATTCTGCACTAAAACCATCTGGTCCCGTACTTTTTTTGGTTGGGAGGCTTTCTATAACCCCTTCTATTTCTTTAGGGGTTATGGGACTATTTAGCTGGTCTACTTGATGCTGATTTAATTTTGGTATTTGATATCTGTCTAGGAAATCGTCCATTTCCTCCAGATTCTCCAGTTGTTTTGAGTATAGACCTTTGTAGTAGGATCTGATGATCTTTTGAATTTCCTCAGTTTCTGTTGTTATGTCTCCCTTTTCATTTCTAATTTTGTTAATTTGTATACTGTCTCTGTGTCCTTTGGTTAGTCTGGCTAAGGGTTTATCTATCTTGTTGATTTTCTCAAAGAACCAGCTCCTGGTCTTGTTGATTCTTTGTATGGTTCTCTTTGTTTCTATTTGATTGATTTCAGCCCTGAGTTTGATGATTTCTTTTCTTCTACTCCTCCTGGGTGAATTAACTTGTTTTTCTTCCAGGGCTTTAAGGTGTGCCGTTAAGCTGCTAGTGTATGCTCTCTCCAGTTTCTTTTTGGATGCACTTAGAGCTATGAGTTTTCCTCTTAGCACTGCTTTCATTGTGTCCCATAGATTTGGGTAGGTTGTACCTTCATTTTCATTGAATTCTAAAAAGTCTTTGATTTCTTTTTTTATTTCTTCCTTGACCAAGGTGTCATTGAGTAGAGTATTGTTCAGTTTCCATGTGTATGTGGGCTTTCTGTTGTTTTTGTTGCTATTGAAGACCACTCTTACTCCATGGTGATCTGATAAGAGGCATGGGATTAGCTCGATCTTCTTGTACTTGTTGACATCTGTCTTGTGACCGATTATATGGTCTATTTTGGAGAAGGTACCATGCGGTGCTGAGAAAAAGGTATATTCTTTAGCTTTAGGATGAAATGTTCTATATATATCTGTTAAATCCAATTGGTCCAGAGTTTCAATTAGTTTCACTGTGTCCCTGTTTAGTTTCTGCTTTCCTGATCGGTCCATTGAGGAGAGTTGGGTGTTGAAGTCACCCACAATTATTGTGTTAGGTGTAATGTGTGCTTTAAGCTTTAGTAAGGTTTCTTTTACGAAGGAGGGTGCCCTTGCATTTGGAGCATAGATGTTCAGTATTGAGAGCTCTTCCTGGTGGATTTTCCCTTTGGCCAGCAAGAAGTGACCTTCTGAGTCTCTTTGGATGATTTTAGGTTGAAAGTCAATTTTATCTGATATTAGAATGGCTACTCCAGCTTGTTTCCTGAGACCATTTGCTTGTAAAATTGTCCTCCAGCCTTTTACTCTAAGGTAGTGTTTGTCTTTAACACTGAGATGTGTTTCCTGTATGCAGCAAAATGTAGGGTCCTGTTTCCGTATCCAGTCTGTTAATCTATGTCTTTTTATTGGGGAATTGAGTCCATTGATATTAAGAGATATTAAGGAATAGTAATTATTACCTCCAGACATTTTTGAAATTATATTTATTTATCTTATTTATTTTTTATATTCGAGAGGTTATCTTCTTTTGGGTTTGATGAGAGGAGGTTTCTATCTTGCTTCTTCCCGGGTGTAGTTTCCGTCCTTGTCTTGGTGTTTTCCCCCTATTATCCTTTGTAGGGCTGGATTTGTGGAGAGATATCTTGCAAATTTGGTTTTGTCATGGAATACCTTGATGTCTCCATCAATGGCAATTGAGAGTTTTGCTGGGTAAAGTAGTTTTGGCTGAAGTTTGTGTTCTCTTAGAGTTTGCATGATATCTGCCCAGGATCTTCTAGCTTTCATGGTCTCAGGTGAGAAGTCTGGTGTTATTCTGATAGGTTTTCCTTTATATGTTACTTGGCCTTTTTCTCTTGCTGCCTTTAGTATTCTTTTTTGTTTATTACATTTGGAGTTTTGATTATTATGTGACGGGATGTATTTCTGTTCTGGTCCAGTCTGTTTGGGGTTCTATAGGCTTCTTGTATATTCATGGGCATCTCTCTCCTTAGGTTGGGGAAGTTTTCTTCCATAATTTTATAGAAGATATTAGCTGGCCCTTTAACTTGTAAATCTTCACTCTCGTCTATACCTATAATCCTTAGGTTTGGTCTTCTCACAGTGTCTTGGATTTCCTGGATGTTTTGGGTTACCACCTTTTTGCATTTAGTATTTTCTTTGACTGTTGAATCAATGGTTCCTATGGTATCTTCGGCTTCTGAGATTCTGTCTTCTATCTCTTGTATTCTATTGTTGATACTTGCGTCTATGGCCCCTGATTTCTTCCCCAGGTTTTCTATCTCCAATGTTGTCTCCCTCTGTGATTTCTTAGTTGTTTCTACTTCTGTTTTTAGTATCTGGATGGATGTGCTCAGATCTTTCGCTTGCTTGATTGTGTTTTCATGAATTTCTTTAATAGATTTTTGTGCTTCCTCTTTCCTAGCTTCTACTTGTTGGCCCACGTTCTTCTGTAGTTCTTTAAGTGACTTTTGTCTTTCTTCCTTATTGTCTTCTTCTCTTTGATCCATCTTCTCCTGCATTTCTTGAAGTGATTTTTGTATTTGCCTCGTAAAGGCTTCTAACTTTTGATCCATTTTCTCCTCTATTTCTTTACGAGATTTTTCTATGTGTTCAGCTACCAGCATCCTGACCAGTGATTTTATTTCCAAGTCTTGTTTTTCTGGTGTTTTAGGGTATCCAGGGATTCCTGTTGTTGGAGAACAAATGCTGTCATGTTGCCTTGATTTTTGTTAGTAACGTTCCTTCGTTTTCCTTTTGCCATCTGGTTATTTCTGGTTTTAGTTGGCCTTGTTGTCAGTGGCTGGTGTTTGAATCTCCTGTGAGGCTGGGCTCACCTGTTGTTTCTCTATTGGTGAATATGTGTGACTGCTGCTTTAAGGGATCATAAGCTGGCTGCCACCCATGCGATTGTAGCCCCTGTTGGAGTCTGTCTACCTGGGCTTCTCCAGCTGTGTCCTGGTTGCAAGGAACTCCGAGAGCCTAGCAGATCCCCCGTGAGGGTAGCCCTGGAAGGGGTGTTTACCTGGGCCTTTCCAGCTATGTCCTGGTTGCAATATGGAGGCCCGTTGCTACCAATGGTTCAGGGGCCGGCGAGCTGGTTGCAGAATGCAGCCTCGGTGCTCGCCAGAGGGCACGGGAATGTCCCACAGAGCCTGGGCCTTTCCAGCTGTGTCCTGGTTGCGATATAGAGGCCCGCCGCTACACCGCTGGTCTAGGGGCCGGCGAGCTGGTTGCAGAACGCAGCCTAGGTGCTCACCAGAGGGCGGGGATGTCCCACAGAGCCTGGGCCTTTCCAGCTGTGTCCTGGTTGCAATATGGAGGCCCGCCACTACTGCTGGTCCAGGGGCCGGTGAGCTGGTTGCAGAACGCAGCCTTGGTGCTCGCCAGAGGGCTCGGGGATGTCCCACAGAGCCTAGGCGGGACTCCGCCTGCTTGGCTCCGAGACCCTAGCAGATACCCCCGTGAGTGTAGCCCTGGAAGGGGTGTTTACCTGGGCCTTTCCAGCTGTGTCCTGGTTGCAATATGGAGGCCCGCCGCTACACCGCTGGTCTAGGGGCCGGGCGAGCTGTTTGCAGAACGCAGCTTAGGTGCTCACCCGAGGGCGGGGATGTCCCACAGAGCCTGGGCCTTTCCAGCTGTGTCCTGGTTGCAATATGGAGGCCCGCCGCTACACAGCTGGTCTAGGGGCCGGTGAGCTGGTTGCAGAATGCAGAGTATAAGCTATTGGTGTTCTGTTCAGGAACGTTCCCCCTGTGCCCATGTCCTCCAGGGTCTTCCCCAGTTTCTTTTCCATTAGTTTCAGTGTGTCTGGTTTTATGTGGAGGTCCTTGATCCACTTGGAGTTGAACTTAGCACCAGGAGATAAGAATGGATCAATTTACATTCTTCTGCATGCTGACCTCCAGTTGAGCCAGCACCATTTGTTGAAAAGGCTATCATTTTTTCCACAGGATGGTTGTAGCTCCTTTATCAAAGATCAAGTGACCATAATAATTCTGTGGGTTCATTTCTGGGTCTTCAATTCTATTCCATTGATCTACTTGCCTGTCACTGTACCAAAACCATGCAGTTTTTAACACAATTGCTCTTTAGTACTGCTTGAGGTCGGGATATTGATTCCCCCAGAAGTTCTTTATTGTTGAGAAGTATTTTAACTATCCTGGGTTACATACTTCTAATGGTGACCACAGACATTATTTTATCATTTTCTTAAACATGATATTTTTCTGGTATAATGTTTCTAGATTTGTACAATGATATAACATAATTTCATATTTAAATCCTAATACATAAAATTTCATAATACATGAAAAATTATATACATAAACAATATGCATGCTATATGTTGCAAGTATATATGATATACAGGTCCTGAGAAAAATAAAATCACATCAACTCTCCAAACATAGATGCATGAGTATATTGCAACATATTTCTTGAATCTTTACAATCTGTCTGAGTTTTCATTTTAAATATCTTTTGTTCTTACTATTTTCAGAAACAGTGTTGTTGGAGGTGCAGCAGCAATAAAGCTTATCAATAAATTGTGTTTTCAAATTGACCAACTTTATCCTTCCCTTGGATATTAATAAAAGGACAAACATAGTAATTCTGTTTCTCTTTTTTGCAGTAAGACCAAAAATAGCCAAAGGGGAGAAAAATTTACAAGAGGCACAAAAGTCAAAACATAATCCAGTTCTGAATTTGTGATGACTTGGTTGTGAAATCTGTAGCACAAACCCCAGTAGAAATGCCCAGGCAAGCACTTATAAACCCATGTGCCTTGTATGCAGCTTACTCAATAACATAAGAGAAAGAAAGGAAGAGAGTTGTTTACTTGAGGTCCCTTTGGCACAGTTCTTCAAATATTTTGTGCATAAGAATTACCTGGAAAACCTGTTAAATGTCCCATCCTCTTCAAATTATGTTATACTTGGCACTGATATTGCCCAAGCCATGCATTTTAACAAGTTCCCTAGTGGTTCTTATTTGATACCAGACCAGCGCTTGAGAAATAATACGAGAGCCAAACAAATAACCAGGACTTCAACATGTTCCTCAACCTTTCCTTCTGTTAACTGCCTATGTTCTTGGATGCAAAAATATTCTGCAGTTTGGGTGAATTTTTTTTAAATTAGAGTTGTAAACTATCTATAATGCATTTTATATACTTTACAAAGTTTAGTACATCAATTACATGCTCCAAGAAATTGGCAATACTTACCAGTGATGTGGAGCATATAACAATACATTTCAAGGAGAATTATGCGAATATGTCCCTTACTTACTACTTTGTATGCATACCTTTGAATTATGGTGCAAGGTAAAAGATTTGGCACTATTCTATATATCACGGTTAACCAGGAGTTGAGATGTGATAACTGATCCAGTAATTAGACGGCTACTAATGAGTTAACTGACCAGCGATATAAAATGAGTAGATGCTGTGAAAGTAAGAATGATTCACATCCCAAGTGGGACAGAAGTAGATAGCAAAGGATACCTCAGATGTTATTATGATACCCAAAATGATGGCCTGAATTTTAAAATTTGTGATTTTCCTAAATTTATGTATATCCTTCTTTAGTATTTACAGAATGTGATTATGGATAACTGGAGCTACAGTAAGTGAACTATAGGTAAAGAAAAGTGTGTGTGTCTGTGTGTGTGTGTGTGTGTGTGTGTGTGTGTGTGTGTGTATGTGTGTGTATTAATGTGTGTATATGCATGTTTCTGTGAGCAAATAAATCTGTATGTTCTTATAGGGGGCACATGTACTAAATGCACATGGGAAGGCCCAAAGTCATAGTTGGATATCATCCTTAGGAACTAACCACATCATTGATTATGGATGAACATAGCCAAGTTACACTGCAAAAGCCCAGGATAGCTAAAACTATTCTCAACAATAAAAGGACTTCTGGGGGAATCAATATCCCCGACCTCAAGCAGTACTACAGAGCAATTTTGTTAAAAACTGCATGGTATTGGTACAGCAACAGACAAGTAGATCAGTTGAATAGAATTGAAGACCCAGAAATGAATCCACAGACTTATGGTCACTTGGTCTTTGATAAAGGAGCTACAAACATCCAGTGGAAAAAAAAATAGCCTTTTCAACAAATAGTGATGGTTCAACTGGAGGTCAACATGCAAAAGAATGCAAATTGACCCACTCTTATCTCCTTGTACTAAGATCAACTCCAAGTGGATCAAGGACCTTCACATAAAACCAGACGCACTGAAACTAATAGAAAAGAAACTGGGGAAGACCCTGGAGGACATGGGCACAGGGCGAAAGTTTCTGAACAGAACACCAAAAATTCTCAAAAGAACTAATAAAAACAATAAAGCAATAAATACAATTGGAAAACAATAAAAATAAAGTAAAATTGGATAATATATATGTATATATGTATGTATATATTATATATGTATTTATATATTAAAATTGCACTGTAATAAAAATACAGTTGATCATTATGTTTCACTCTTTTCCAAATTTTAATTATATTATAATGGTATAATGAAGGACATAAAATAAAAGATTGGATAGTGGTTCGAGTAATAAATATGTACAAACATATATTCAAAACATTCATAGAAATACTAGAGGTAAGCATGGCAAGAGAATAATCTTTCCAAGAAATTATGCTAGGAAAAGTCCAAAGGACAAATGGAGGTCAGGATTGGGTATGGGAAGAGAAGTAGATGATGGATAAAGTGTCAGGAATTTGAACAGAGGTGTGCAGCAATGGGGATGGGGAAATGGGGGTAGCCACCAGCAATTTCCAGATGCCAGGAAAGCAAGATGCTCCCAGGACACAAGGGGGATGAGATTAGCTGAAATGCCCAACAAAGGGGTGGGAGAACCTATAGAGACCATACATACAGAGGTAAAGCAAGGTCGCTGGTTGGGAGATGTGGCCACCCATGCATCTCCAAATATTTAACTGATAATTTCTCCTGTCTAAAAGAAATATAGGGACAATGTGTGGAGAATAGTCTGAAGTAAAGGCCATTCAGAGACTGTCCCACCTGGGCATCCATCCCATATACAGACACCAAACCCAGACACTATTGCAGATGCCAAGTGCATGCTGACAGAAGCCTCATCTAGCTGTCTCCTGAGGGGATCTGCCAGAGCCTGACAAATACAGAGGCAGATGCTCACAGCCAACCATTAGACTGGGCACAGGCACTCCAAAGGAGGAGTTAGAGAAAGGACTGAAGGAGCTGAGGGGGTTTGAAACCCCATTGGAAGAACAACAATATCAACCAACCAGATCTCCGCAGAGATCCCAGGGACTAAACTACAAACCAGAGTACACATGTAGAGCCCCATGGCTTTAGCCACATATATAGCAGAGGATGACCTTGTCAGGCATCAATGGAAATAGAAGCCCAGGTCCTGTGAAAGCTTAATGCCCCAGTGTAGTAGAATGCCAGGGTAGTGAGGTATGAGTAGATGGGTGGGTATGAGAGCACCATCATAGAATCAGGGGGAGAAGGGATGGGATTGGGGGTTTCCTGAGGGCAAACTGGGAAAGGGGATAACATTTTAAATATAAATAAATAAAATATCCAATTAAAAAAATAAAAAGCTAAACTGAATCTAGAACTTGGCCATTTAAACTCAACTCAGAATAGATGAACATAGGGGAATTGGACAGACACCTTAGGCATTGTTGTTGAGAGCATAATAGTCTGTCCACTGTGAAAATTAGTATAAATTTTTCTCAAATCTGTACATACTCTATATAATATTCTGTACTGGTAATTGTGACATTTTAAGAGCAAAAAGGAAATTAATATTTCCTATTAATTAATTAATATTCCTATTAATTAATAGTTCCTATCTCGTATTTGCATTCCAATTAATATATATCACTTTCTCTTATGTTGAGAGCTATCAACTATGGCATGAATTGTAAGTAAAAGGAAATGTATAAGTAATCAATGCTAACTCAAACAAAATATCACAACTTTTCTGTCTCTGCATGAACTATGTCTATTTATAAAAAATATTAAAGACATTAAGTCTGTATTTATGATTTAACATCATTGAAAGTTGTGTTTCAAAGTAGAAACAATTTTATGAATTCCACTAAATAACTGTATAATAAAAGGATATTCCATTTTAATAGTGAAGAGAGTGTAAGGTATAATTATGGTAAAAGATTTTTGTTTCATAGTTAAGTTGGAAGAACATTGTATATTCTAAACATTGTTAAAAAGATCTCAAATGACATGAGTTTCTTTATAAGTATATTTTGAAAATACATATTGTTCCTTACCATTCTATAAAGTTGTCACCAAACAAATGGTCTAATTTTAAAGATAAATTTCAAAATTGGTATTTATAGCTTCCTTTAAAATACAAATACTTCATTTAATACATTACAACATAGTGTTTTCATAAAGCATTCATTCATACTGAATCACAAGGGCACTGTGCTCAAGGAATGCAAGATGTATATTAATCTATATTTGAAAAATCTGTCAATATTATTTGAGTTTCTTTTAAGGGAAATTTGTCTCATTTCATCCAGTTTCTCTTGTAAAACTGCTCACATTTCAAAATGTGCAGTCAGCCTAGGTAGCATTTCATACTATAACCTAAGGTGATTTGATTTAATCATACAATCACAATTTTCCATTAATGATGAATTTCTTATTATTCTCTCTTTGGAGAAATGACAAAATGCATTAGGGATGTCACCATTTCTGTCATACATAACTGCAAAATGGTTAGCATCATTCCTCTCCCTGATGTCCCTGAATATTCTCACCAAGGGAAGGTTATGTTACTGCTAATTCAGCATCCTGAATTTCCTAATAGAATTCAGTAGGTGTGATGAGTTAGTCCTGAACCTTAAGAAATGTGCATATTTCAATTTTTTAACACAATTTTATTTCTCTCCATCTAACAATCTTAGGAGAGGTCATAGAAAAGGAATTATTCCTATATTTCAGGTAATATGTCACTGTACCTATATCTCAGGTAATATGTCACTGTATTTGGTAAAAGAGAGTTACCAAAATCTCTATATACAGCAATAAGTCTACATTGGAGCAACTAAGGCCTGATATCTTAACTTCTTTTTTTTTTTTTTTTTTTTAATTTTTATTTTCTATGTTCTATGTTTACATTCAAAAGGCTTTCCCCTTTCCCAGTTCCCACCCACCATAGTTCAGAATGGGATTAACTGTAGATGGTTCATTTCTACTCAATGTCTGCTTGTTTGAAATTCAGTAGCTGCATTTGAGTAGTGGTTTGAAATCACTAAACTGTCTATGGGTTTTCAATCCAATCATAGCAAACTGATACAGCCCATTAGAAGGCTGTGTAATCCTTGCTGTGGCCCACCTTCAGGCAGAGAAGAACAAACCACCATCGATTCTGTGTCATGACCTACTTATGGTAAACTTGGAAGTGTATGTAAGCTTGGCATAAAATTATAAATGTGTTCACATACTTGATAATACCCCAAATTTTGGTGAAATTGTGATGCAAAGCAAGTATATATATATATATATATATATATATATATATATATATATAATTCGATTAGATTCAAAATTAAATGGTAAAATTTAAGAAGTAATAGTTTAACAAATCACCAAATCACAAATTAATTGATTGCTTGAGTTAATTTAAACATAAATAAAAAATGAGTTTAATAATGAACTTTATATACTAGAAAATTATTGCCATTAGATATATTATCACTGCATTTTAAGATTTTTATGATATATAAAATAAATTCAAAATTACATTTAAATTAGTATTTTATTATTTTGTTTGTGGGAATTTTGTTTATTTATAAGTCTGCATGCAACAGGCTTATAAATACCTGGTTTCTAAGAAGGCCAGGAAAGGGCTTCGGATACCATGGAACTGAAGTTAGAAGCAGTTGTGAACTACATTACGGATGTCAAGAATCTATGTCCTTCGAAGTGTTGTTAAACATAGAGACACTGTTGTGAAACATAAAGATATCTTTCCAGGCCCGAAAAAGCAAAATTTATGTGTTCTTATCTAACACCGAACAATTTCTATTCACTATTAATTTTCTAGCTGTCAAAAATGGTGCTGAAACAAGGAAAGAAAATATTACTCTGGTTAGATAACATATCAATAACTGTTAACATAATAACATATTATACTTATATTAAATATTAATCGTATAATAGGATTTAATATAATTTATTCAGTTTGTGAGTATATGCATGTATTAAATGGCACCCACATAGGTATACATTCTAAATAGATGAATTTATATTCACAAACATTACATATGGCTTTTATATATAAAATATATAGATCTTTTTTCTTTTTTAAAAATCTTTCAATTAGATATTTTCTTTATTTGCATTTCAAATGTTATGCCCTTTCCTTGTTTATCCTCCTAAAACCCCCTATCCCATCCCCGCACCCCCTGCTCACCAACCCACCCACTCCCTTTCCAATGTCCTGTCATTGCCCTATATTAGGGCATTGCGCCTTCACAGGACCAAGAGTCTCTCCTCTCATGATATCTGATAAGGCCATCCTCCGCTACATAAGCAGCTGGAGCCATGGATCCCCCATGTATACTCTTTGGTTAGTGGTTTAGTCCCTGGGAGCTCTGGGGGTACTGGTTGGCTCATATTGTTGTTCATCCTATGGGGCTGCAAACCCCTTCAACTCCTTGGGTCCTTTCTCTTAACTCCTCCATTGAGAAACTTGTGCTCAGTCCAATGGATGGCTGAGAGCATCCACCTCTGTATTTGTCAGGCACTGGCAGAGCCTCTCAGGAGACAGCTAGAACAGGATTCTGCAGCAACCACTTGTTGGCATCCATAATAGTGTCTGGATTTGGTGTCTATATATTGATGGATGCCCAGGTATAACAGTCTCTTTTCTTCAGAATCCGCTCCACACTTTGTACCTATATTTCCTTTAGACAGGAATAATTCTGAGTTAAATATTTTGAGATGAGTGCTTGGCCCCATCCCCCAACCAGAGGCCTTGCATAACCTCTGGATATGGTCTCTACAGATTCTCCCTCCTCTTGTTAAACATCTCAGCTAATATTGTTCCCCATGGATCCTAGGAAACTTTGCTTTCCATCTAGGACTTGCTGATGGCTACCACCAGTTTCCCATCCCCGATTGCTTCACATCTCTGTTCAAATTCCTGACTCTCTGTCTATCATCCCTGTATAGTCCCATAGCTTCTCCCCTTTCTGCCCACCTCTCTTCCTTCCAGGTCCCTCCAACTCTTTTTCTCTTGTGATTATTGTGTTTCCCCTTTCTAAGAAGGATTGAAGCATCCACATTTTGGTCTTCCTTCTTGAGCTTCATGTGGACTGTGAATTATATATTGGGTATTCCAAGATTCTGGGCTAATATCCACTTATCACTGAGTGCATACCATCTGTGCTCATTTGTGACTGGGTGTCCTTACTCAGGATATTTTCTAGTTCCATCCATTTGCCTGAGAATTTCATGAATTCATTGCTTTAATAGCTGAGTAGTATTCCATTGTGTAAATGTACCACATTTTCTATATCTGTTACTCTGTTGAGGGACATCTGGGTTCTTTCCAGCTTCTGGTTATTATAAATAAGTCTGCTATGAACATAGTGGAGCATGTGTCCTTGTTATACATTGGAGCATCTTTGGGGTATATGTCCAGTACTGATATAAGTGAGTCTTTAGATAGAACAGTTTCCAATTTTCTGAGGAAATGCCAGATTGATTTCCCAAGTGGTTTTACCAGCTTGTAGTCCCACCAGTAATGGAGGAGTGTTCCTCTTTGTCCACATCCTGGACAGCATCTTTTGTATCTTGTGCTTTTGATCTTAGCCATTCTGACTGGTGTGAGGTGAAATCTCAAGGTCAAGGATGTTTTGATTTGCATTTCCCTGATAACTAAGGATTTTTAACATTTTTTAAGTGCTTCTCAGCCATTTTGGTATTCCTCAGTTGAGAATTTTTTTTAGCTCTGTACCCCATTTTTAATAGGGTTATTTGGTTCTCTGGAGTCTAACTTGAGTTGCTTGTATATATTGTATATTAGCCCTCTGTTGGATGTAGGGTTGGTGAAGATCTTTTCCCAATTGGTTAGTTGCCATTATGTCCTATTGACAATGTACTTTGCTTTACAGAAGCTTTTCAAGTTTATGTCATCCCATTTGTCAATAGTTGATCTTAAAGCCCGAGCCACTGGCTTTTTGTTCAGGAAATTTTCCCCTGTGTTAATGTGTTCTAGGCTGTTTACCACTTTCTCTTCAATTAGATTCAGTGTATCTGGTTTTATATTGAGGCCCTTGATTCTCCTGGACTTGAGCTTTGTACAAGTTTCAATTTGCATTCTTCTACATGCTGACTGGCAGTTGAACCAGCACCTTTAGTTGAAAATGCTGTCTTTTTTCCACTGGATGATTTTGGCTTCTTTGTCAAAAATCAAATTACCATAGGTGTGTGGGTTTATTTCTGGGTCTTCAATTCTATTCTATTGATCTACTAGCTGGTCTCTGTACCAATACCATGTGATTTTTATCACTATTGCCTTGTCGTAGAACTTAAGGTCAGGGATGGTGATTTCTCAAGAAGTTCTTATATTGTTGAGGATAGTTTTCTATATTCTGGGGTTTTGTTATTCCACATTAACAAAGGCATGCTCTTCCTATCTCACTGAAAAATTGAATTGGAATTTTGGTGGGGATTGCATTGAATCTGTGGGTTGCTTTTGGTAAGCTGGCCAGGTTTCTTCCATCTTACAAAGAAGGCAGAAAAAAATAATCACACTCTGTAGAGGGAGGGAGGGATCTTAGAGGGAGAGAAGAGGGGAAGGAAGAAAACTGGGGGAAGGGTCAGATATTGGAAGGGACAGAATAGAAGTACAGTGGGTTAGGAAATCCAATAGAAATATGTAGCAGTGGGGGATGGAGAACTGGGGATAGCCACTATTAAGTCCCAGATGCCAGGGAAACAAGAGGCTACCAGGACCCAACTGGGATGACTTTAGCAGAAATAATCAACAACAGGGAGATAGAACCTGTAGAGACCACTTTCAGTAGATAAGAATGGGCCCCGGTGGACAGATGAGGCCACCCACCCATCTTAAAATTGTTAACCCAGAAATATTCCTATCAAAAGAAAAGACAGGGACAACAAATGGAGCAGAGACTGAAGAAAAGGCAATCCAGAGACCACCCTACCTATGGATCTGTTCCATCTGCAGACACCAAATCCAGACACTATTGTTATAACCATGAAACGCTTACTGACAGGAACCTTGTATGGCTGTTCCCTGAGAGGTTCTACCAGAACCTGAAAAGGAAAGACGCAGATACAGACAGCCAACCATGGGACTGAGCCCAGGGACCCCAATGGAAGAACAAGAAAAAGAACTGGAGGAGTTGAAAGGGATTGCAACCCCACAGAAAGAACAATATCAACTAACTAGACCACCCAGAGCTCCCAGAGACTAAACCACCAATCAAAGAGTATATACAAAGAAATTCATGACTTTAGAAAAATATGTAGCAGAGGATGGGCTTATCTGACATCAGTGGGAGGGGAAGTCCTTGGTCCTTTGGAGGCTTGATGCCCCAACAATGGGGGAGGAGAGAGGAGAGAGGAGGAAGTGGATGAGTGGGTGGAGGAGCAAACTCATAGAGGTAAAGGGGAGAGAGAGAGGGGGGATAGGATAAGGGGTGTGTGGAAGAGTAACCTGGAAGGGGGATATCATTTGAAATGTAAATAAATAAAATGATTAATTTTTTTTTTAAAAAAAAAAGCTCTGACAACCGAGAAAAATGCATACAAATGAATGAATGGAAGAATGGATGAATGTGTAATGTTATAGATTGTTTTTAAACCTTTATTGTAAAATTAATTTCCCAGAGGAGAAGCTATTTCTTATATTTTAAATGCATAATTTCAGAAGGATATGTGGTTAATATAACTTTTATCAAACCTTATATAAGAGAGAGATTGTAACTTGACTTTTAATTTGCTTCTTTCTCACAATGTTAAAGTCAAACACAAATGTACTGAATTGAAATAAATATGAGAAAGGAAAATAAGTTTTTGAATAAACAGTTAGATGTTCAATTGTTTGCACTGTTCCTATGTTTGCTTTTAACTTGCTTATAAAGGTTAACTTTATTTCAAAAGTTAATAACTACATATGCATACATACTTCTCTTTTGTTTATAAATAGGTACAGAAATGGAGCAAAGTCAAAATTGAAATTACACATTTGGATATTATAGAAAAACATTTCAGAGAGCAAAATAGAAAATCTATACTCTCAAGGAAACAAAAACACGATTTTCTTATGCTTCCATTTTAACAAACAATAAAAAATTATAAGTTGCTTGATTTCTTTCTGCTTGAGGTTAGAAAAGTTAGATCCATTTTCTTTTCCTTGCTTTTTGTGAATCTGTAAATGTGTGCTGCCTTTGGGATTTATACAAATCTTTTGAATAATAATATTTCCATTTAAAAAATTTATCACACAGGGATAAGCTTTCCCAAGAGCCTGGAATATTTCTCGGAAATAAGCATAAGGAGATGCAATACTCCTGGCTCTAATGTCTCTCTATACCTTTCACCAAGTCACAAAGCTACATTTGCAAATGTCTGAAATTCCCCAGTCAGTCAATAACTTCTACATAGTCAATAAACTTCTATATAAAGCTGTGATCACCTGCATCTGACAGAGGGTTTCTTTTTGCTGGAGAATTAATTACTGCTCACCATGTAAAAGCTTATCAGTTGCAACTATTTAACAAGATCAAAGTTTGCAATTTCAGGAGGCTCCCTGTGATGTTCATCACATATACATTTTTATAGTTTTTCATAAATAAAACTGTTTTTTTCTCTATTATGGAGATTTCTGGGTTGGGAAAAGATTTGCTTTTAACCCATCTCCATAATTTACCTAGTGATTTAGTACCAATTTAAGATCCTCACTTATAGGAGTCATGGGGGTCTTTGTGTTCACAAAAAAGCACTAGGGTCCTCAGGAAGTGTCCAGAGCTGTTGTACCATCCTGCAATCCCACCAACAGTGGAGGAGTGTTCCTCTTTCTACACATCCTCTCCAGCACTTCTTGTCTCTTGAGTTTTTAATCTTAGCCATTCTGACTGAGGTGAGGTGGAATCTCAGGGTTGTTTTGATTTGCATTGATGACTAATGATGTTGAACATCTCTTAAGGTGCTTCTCAGCCATCCGAATTTCTTGTGGTGAAAATGCTTTGTTTAGCTCTGAAACCTATTTTTTGATAGGGTTATTTGGTTCTTTGGGGTCAAATACTTGAGTTCTTTGTATATATTGGATATTAGCCCTCTGTCGAATGTGGGGTTGGTGAAAATCTTTTCCCAATTTGTTGGTTGCTGTTTTGTCCTTCTGACAGTGTCCTTTGCCTTACCAAAACTTCGTAATTTTATGAGGTTCCATTTGTCAATTCTTGATTCCCAAGAAGAAGGAAGAAGAGGACCCTGGTCCTGAAAAGACTAGATCCAGTTTTGTAGGAGAGTACCAAAACAGAGAAATGTAAGGGGGTGATTGGGGAATGGGGGGAGAGAACTTATGGGACATATGGTGAGGGGGGAATTGGGAAAGGGTAAAGCCTTTGGAATGTAAACAAAGAATATAGAAAAGAAAAAAAGAAAAGAAAAGCACAAGGAGAAGGTGGGATGTTATGCACATAGAATCATTCCTTTGATGGAAGGAATGCCATAACTATCATCTCACCAGAAAGCTGGAGAGGAAGTCTTTCCTAGTCTGGAGAACTTTGCTCTATCTATGTGGCCATAGACTTTCCTGGTGTAAGACCCTTCCCTTGACCCTTATTGTAAATTTGTTTTTCTCTGTCCATCTATAAAACTTTTGTTTATACACAAAGACTTTTGGTATAGTCTTGTCACATCTATATTTACCTTACTTTTTTCTCAGGGAGATTTATGTATGCTTTATTGTACACATGAATGTAGTTAATTATCACCAAAATCATTTTCACCAAATTGTGCTTTACTTAAATCTGCCTTTATAAAGGCATATAAACTCGATGTCAGACTCCTGAAGTTTGAATCAACAAAGGCTGCTGATCTTGTTGAGTTGAACTGCCTCCTTGCCTCCTATGACTGGTCATTTAGGGAGGCAGGTTGAAGAGGCCCCTACACTCACTAAAAATGCACATTACTTAATGAGTTAAAAAGGGAAGGACAGGAATGATGAACAGTGATGAGAGTGATTCTAAGGAAGAGTTCCCACAGTTCACCAAAATTCACCTGAACAAACATCATCCCCGAAATAGATAGTATAAGAAGTGGGACTTTTGAAGAAATGATTGTATTTGGATCTCTCTGCACTGCTGAATGGAATAAGTACCTTTACAAAAGGAAACCCTGAGAGATATCCAGGCCTTTGCCATTGGAGTACAAAGAAAAGGAATTATCCCTGTGCTGCCAATCTCTAGAGCACAGAATTCCTAGCCTCTATAAATGTGAAATGAAAAGTCTACTTATATAAGCCACAAAAGTTATAGCATTTAGTATAGCAAACAAAGTGAATAGACAAAGAGGAGAGAGGAAAGTTTATGCCTTTACAAAGCATGGTGAGCCCATTGGAGAGAGGGCTGCCTGTGCATGATACACAGTCAAAAGTGAACCCAGTGAGGACGAAAATAGAGTATTTTTTAGAATACTCTCTATATATAAATTATATATATATATATATATATATATATATATATATAAATTATATATAAATTCAGTATGTTCTAGCTTTATAACTATAATGTTATATTTTTAGTATTGATATCCTTACATTTATGGTAAGAAAATATAAAAAATTGAATTTATCATTATAACTTACTGAAATTATTCCAAGTTTGTGAAGGGTAAATTGACAACAAAGAACAGTATTTGGTCTAAGCAGTCTTTCTAACTTTGAAACATAAAAAGCTATCAAGCAACATCATGCACACACACACATACACACACACACACACACACACACACATACACACACACACACTCACTTCAAAGCATAGCTATTTTTCTGTTCGTTCACCTCTATAACCCCAATTTTATTGAAACACAGCAGCTTCCTTTCTCATTTTCAAATGTCAAAGACCTTCTTTATTACATTAGATCAAAACTATAGATTGAGTTTGTTCAGGTATGTTAACGGGTTGGACTTTAACTCTCAGGGCACATTTTAAATTATTCAAATATATTTAAAGTAAAAAGTTTACATTCATATCAACAAAATCAAAATTAAGAAATTACCACAGATCCTTAAATAGGGAATGGAATTAATGGTAATGCCAGTGCATGGTTAAATATTGTCATACTAGGAAGAACACAAGTTCTCTTAAGAGTCAGCAAAGTCCATTGGTCATATATAGAGGGAATCTTACTTTGATAAAAATATACACCATATGACAATTATAGTGTTTTAAAACAACTTATATTTTGTAACTGATTGAGCATTTATAGAATTAAAATCTCATCAATATATTTCCAGCTTATTCACATCATTTTGAAGGATGGTTTCATTTAATCTATCTCCTAATTGAGACTTTGATTTACCAAAATTATAATGCATAATTTTAATTATAAACATAAATAAGAGTTATAATAGTGATGTAATCAACAGGAGAATGCTATGTGTATTGATACATTGAGGTTACTATGGAATACAACTGAGAAGAAATAAGATTTTTATTTGTAGATTCTTTTTATCCATGTTGACTGTTATCTTGTTTCAAGAATTACACAGCAAAGGGTTCCTTCCCAAGAATTGTCAGAGAAACCCAAAAAGTAATTTTTTTTTTCAATACTGACTTTAGCAGAGCATGAATCATGGAGGACAATGGGGTTGCAGTAAAAATAAATCCACAGAGGATTAAAGTGTACTTAATAATTTACTTCCTAAAATAATACCAGACATCAAATTATTTCAGCAAAAAGAATGATTTAAGTATATCTTCCATTCATGTAGATTGTATCATTGTTTAGGTAAAAGTTTAGTACTTGATTAATAATCATATTGGTTGGCTAATTCAACAAAACAAAAACAAAACTAGCAACAATAACAAAATAATTGATGAAATATATTTATCTTCTGAGAAACATTTCTTCTGTAAAGGATTTTGACATCCAAAATTTTCCCATGCTGTGTGTGATAACTGAAAAATCTTTTGAGGATCCAGTACATTCTGAGATAGATCTATATTTCTGTCTGCCTCTCTCTCTCTCTCTCTCTCTCTCTCTCTCTCTCTCTCTCTCTCATATTAAGAGAAATTGTAGGGGTTGATGTAATCTGCAGAAATGGAACTCAGTTGTTTCATCTTCCAGCACCAAGTGCTGTTGGATAATATCTGCAAGTCTTCCTTTTTTCTGTATTCAAAAGCGTTGTCTTTGGGTTTTCTAGACTGGTTTTATTATCATTCATCTTTAAGAAAACCTTGAAGTGACAGGAAAATCGGCTCTCCTCTACTTTTCTCCATCGTGGTATTTACTGATTCACGACTTTTCTTTGATGCCATCTATCTATAGTCAGAGCAGAATTGAATGCCTCTCATCTTGCTCAGAACAGGGACTTTCCATCACATTGCCTCTGTATTTAGTGAATCCCACTAGGTCTAAATAAAGCAGGGAATTGATTTTTCAGATCTTGATGTTAACTCTCAGGATTCATGCTACATCAATCTCTCATCTCTTTTTCACACTTACTTTCCTGTGTTTAGTCTTCTTTGCACTGGTGCTAGGACTTGCTTTCTGAACAGTCTTTGCTGGAATTAACCTGGCTTTCTTGAGGTGCTGAATGAACCACAAGCAGGAATAATATCTTTTCATGAATTTTAAATGTTATGCCAAGTAATGCATGGTCTGCTTACCTCATTTAGAGAAATCTATTCCCCTTGAGTAACACTGAAATCATAAAGATTATCAATGAATATGGAGGCCATATTATCAGGTAGAAATCTTGTGTTCAAAACAACTCCAGCATCAAAATGAGTTTGCTTATTCCAACTCTGTGCCTGCCTAGGGAACAGTTGACATCATCCAGTCTGCTAAATAGTAAGACCGGAAAAGTTGTCTTTCACTCACGTTAATCAACCAGTTAGATAGGACAAGACTTTTCAGTGAAACCCTTAGCCTCTGCCTGAGAAATTTTTGTAGATCCAGATTATATAGATACCTAAAACAAATGCAGAATTAAGCCCTGATAGTGAATCATGAATAAATACATTTTAGTACATAACTTTATTATATGCGTAGTTTTACAATCAATTAAAGAAATAAGCAAATAGTTATACAAGGAGATGATATGCTTATTTTACATGATAAATTAATCTTGATGAATATTTGATACTGCACAAGTCAGATAATCCTTAATGTCTTAAAGTGTTTATTTGATTATATAATAGCTGATGGTGATCATTCTGCTTCATATAAATTCAGAATAAAAATATAAGAGGCCATTTCACAAATTGGAAAGTCTGTCTTCATCCCAAGCTAAAATCCATTTATTGGTACTTTATTTCTATTTTGAGATAGCAAATTAAACAGCAACTTTGGAAATCTAACACTCTAACATAATTCAATCCATATATAGAATACTTTGATACTTGCATGCAGATGGATCTTCTGTAATAGTCATTCCAGTGTTCAGAAAGTAAAGTTCAGTATTGTTTTATATGTAGATGCAATAGCATCTCTTCTTCCAATAGCAACTGTTCTATCTTTCATTACAACCGCATCATCCTCAATGACTTATGCTATGCTAAAGTTAGTTATGAAAACTTACTGTTTGTATATTCTCTATTCAATTATCTATTTTGTCATTCATAACTAGGGTAATAATATGAATGCTTTTATTTTTTTTGTGCTGTTACATTTCCCAAATTTATCTGAGTTCATTTCATTTTTGTAATTATTACAGTGAAGTAATAGACCTTGTTTACTTCTTCACAACCACCTACAGGTAAGAGATATAGAGTCATATAGATATATGATAGAAATAAGGCAAGTATATTTTGTCAGCCTTTTTGTCAAAATCATAGTATTCTACATTAATATACCTACCTAGACCTTAAGATAAAACAAATAATTGAATCATCAAATAAAATTATGAGCTAAAAACCTTGATCAATGTGAAATCTCCGTGGTAATTTGAAATGTATTGATATTCTACAAAGCAGGAAAATTTATGGGATATTGAGATTGGCATCATAGACATGTTCTATCTATCGCAAAAAAAAAAAAATAGATGGGCTGTCCAATTGTGATTCTTTCAGACTGTGAAAAGTAATACAATTTGTGTCCCCCAGATACATGTACAACTGACTTTAATTTTGTCGAGGATCCAGGATTTGGGATCTATAGATATGAGCTCACTTACAGGCAGGTCCTAACAAGAGACATTCTACTAACAGTATTTAAGATACAAGTTCTCTTAAGAAGTGCCCCCTTGAAGGTACAATTCCAACTGACAAAGAGACTAAATTTTCTCGTCTGTCTTTGCATCCTTTGGAGATGACCATGTGAAGAAAATAGATGCATGTAAGACAAGCTACTGTTACTTACTGTCTTCACAAGAATGATGATTTTCTATGAATGTGATCTATTTTCAACAAGTCTTTGATACTGTGACACCTCTTTCATGTCTCCGCTCTCCTCACTTTATCCTCTTTCACACCACAAAATGTCTTCTCTATTTTCATCTTCCACAAAGAGTGTCACATTTTCCTTGCTTGCTTAATTTTCTTATTCTCTCTCTCTCTCTCTCTCTCTCTCTCTCTCTCTCTCTCTCTCTCACACACACACACACACACACACACACACACATACACACACACGGACACACAATCATCTTTCATCAGTTTTATTCATAATAGTTAATCAGTTTTTCTTTGAGGATTCATCGTGAGCATCACCTAATTTGAAATTTTCTCTGCTTCAGTTTAGTGTAACAAATGATGACCTATCTTTTTTTCTGTTCCATGTACCCTATGCCTCATCTAAGGAATTATTTAACACACTATTTTAGTAATTTCTAATTGTGTCTTTGTGAGATTCTTTGTTTACTTCTATGTAGCCCATGATGTCCTTGAACCCATAAGCCTCTTGTCTTCACCTCACAAATTTTGGAATTTTGTGAATACTATCATAGCCAGTTATAAAACCTTGTTTAAAATACACATTATAATTTCATTAATAAAAATAAGAGCACAAAAATTAATAAATATGTTTAATCAATTGAGCCATACTTTTAAAGAATCACATTTTTATATTTTTTTTCTTTTTATTGAAAATAGTTCCTCTTTGGTTGGTGGTTTAATCTCTGGGAGGTCTGGGTTGTCTGGTTAGTTGACATTGTTCTTTTAGTAAGGTTGCAGTCCCCTTCATCTCCTTCAGTCCTTTGCCTAGCTCTTCCATTGGGGTCCCCTGGCTCAGTCAGATGGTTGGCTGTGAGTATCTGCATCTGTATTGGTCAGGTGCTGGTAGAACCTTTCAGGGAACAGCCATACCAGGCGTTTCTTGGCATCAGCCATAGTGTCTGGGTTTGGTGTTGACAGATGAGGTGAATCCTTAGGTGGGGTGATCACTGGATGGCCTTTCTATCAGTCTCTGTTCCATTTTTTATCCCTGCCTTTCCTTTGGGAAGGAATATTCTGGGTTAAAATTTTTGAGTAGTGTGGGTATCCCAGTTCCTCAATTGGGGGCCGTGCCTATCTATTGAATGTGGTCTCTCGAGGTTCTATTTCCCTTTTGTTGCATATTTTGGCTAAAGTCATCCCTGTAGAGTCCTGGGAGCTTCTCACTTCCCTCGCACCTGGGACTTTTGTGGCTCCCCCCAGCTTTCCATTTTCCATTGATACATATTTCTATTGGAAAGAGTACATATGGACGGTTCCATGGCTCCAGATACATATGTAGCAGAGGATGGCCTAATCTGAAATCAACAGTAGGAGAGGCCCTTGGTCCTGTGGACATTTGATGCCAGAGCAAATGGGATTCTAGAAGAAATGGGTTATTAGACAGAGGAAAACCCTTATAGAGGCAAAGTAGAAGGGGGGAAGGAGAATGGGATATGTGCTTAGGGAGGAGTAACTGGGAAGGGGATATCATTTGAAATGTAAATGAATAAAATTATTAATAAGAAGAAAAAAATAACTTTCTAGTTCAGTGTGTGAACTCCATAAACTCTTGGTACTTCTAGATTTCATGAAACCTGATATAATAATGTATGATTTTTTTTTGTCCAAGAGGATTTTAAATTAAGACAACTTAAATTTGATGTCATCCAAAAAATAGTTAACAAGACTTTTTTTTAATGAACTTGATGTTACTATTTAACAAGTTCTCACTGTGACAAAGATATTCACTTTCAGACTTAAAAATCAGAAATGTAAATATTATGTCTATATTTTCCATGTCATATTAGGATTTCTGTTAACACCATGAATCTCAAGTCCTAAAGAAAAACAGAGAAGGAATATAAATATTGGAAACCTATATATAAAAGACATCCAGTGGGCTGAAAGTTACAGTGTAAAATAGAAAACACTCAAGGGGTCCTAAGATACTAGAATGTGAATGAAGATAAACTATGTGTCATAGAATTTGTTTCTGATTGTTAATTGTTTTATATTTTTTTCTTTTTTTTAATTTTTATTTTCTATATTCTATGTTTACATTCTAAAGGCTTTCCCCTTTCCCAGTTCCCCCCCACCATACATCCCATAATTCCTCTCCCCCCCAACTATTCCCCAATCATTCCCCCTCCCCCATGGTTTCTCTGTTCTGGCTCTACAAAACTGGATCCAATCTTTACAGGCCCAGGGTATATTTTAATTTCTAGATTTGAAAAAATAGAACACTGATATTGCTTTAAAAAGTTGTAATAGTATAGGTTTTTACAAACAAAATTTTATAGTCTTCCTTTTAATACTACAAGTGGTACTAAAAACCACTATTGATAATATTTGAGAAATCTTCATGAAAGCAAGAGTTGGACATGAAACAAGGGTGTGTGTGTGTGTGTGTGTGTGTGTGTGTGTGTGTGTGTTTGTATGTGAGAGAAAGATTATTGATATTTATTTAAAAACGTATTTACTAAAATAATATGAAATTGTTTTAGCCAAAAAATATACTTCATTATCAATAATATCTATAGTGGTTTATTATTAGGAACAACTCTTTATTGGATTTTGCAACTTCACAACTTTTATAAAACAGTAGTTATCTACTTGCTCTGTTATATATTAACATATTGGTTCTCTCTCAAAATGAATACTAGGCAAATTAGTCAGTACTATAAAATTATATACCCAGGTAGAATTAAATAATGAAAATCTTAGTGACAGTCCAAATAAGAAATTTATTAACATGGTAGGATGATGTAATCACATTAACAATTGCCAGTGAATTAAAAATTGTGATCATTTTAAAATGAGTTTTATTTAGTGTGAGACATGGGACAAAATTTCAGTCATGGATATGTGTAGACTCAGTTTTCAATAATAATTTTTAACAAAGATATATTTATTCTCCCAACATCCCTTTTGGTTCCTTTGGTAATTAGCAAGAGGTTGTAGTTGCACAGAATATTTTCTGGATCTTTATTTTAGATTGTTCTCAGAAAACGAAATTATTTTCTCTTTATTCAGATTCTAGGTAATGAATCTGACAGATGACTCCAAAATAACTTGTCAAAGGTTAAGCAATGTGAATGGCCCTGGAATTGTATAAAGATATTTCAGCTTCTACATGTTCTGTCTTTGGCCCATGGTGTTATGATAACATTATATAACGTACCATTTTTGATGACTATAGAGTATCAAATTTCAATAATATGTACTGTGGTAGAGCTATGTATGTCCAAAGAATAGAGGTTCCATGCACTGTGACATAGGACCATACCTGGTGTCCACTAGATATACTTTTAATATATTAACATATTTATTATAATTGACATTTCTTTTTTTTATTTTCTATATTCTATATTTACATTCCAAAGGCTTTCCCCTTTCCCAGTTCCCACCCACCATAGTTCCCATAGTTCCTCTCCCCCCCAACTGTTCCCCAATCATTCCCCCTCCCCCCTCGGTTTCTTTACTAAACTGGATGCAATCTTTACAGGCCCAGGGTCCTCTCCTTTCTTCTTCTTGGGAATCATTTGACTTGCTATTTGTGTCTTGAGTATTTAGGGCTTCTGGGCTCATTAATATCCACTTATCAGTGATTGCATTTCATGTGCATTCTTTTGTGATTGGGTTAATTCACTCAGGATGATATTTTCCAGGTCTAACCATTTACCTACAAATTGCATGAATTCATTATTTTTAATTGCTGAGTAGTATTCCATTGTATAAATATACCACATTTTCTGTATCCATTCCTCCTTTGAGGGATATTTGGGCTCCTTCCAATTTCTGGCTATTATAAACAAGGCTGCTATAAACATAGTGGAGCATGTGTCCTTATTGCATGCAGGGGAATCCTCTGGGTATATGCCCAGGAGTGGTATGCCAGGGTCCTCTGGAAGTGACATGCCCAATTTTCTGAGGAACTGCCAAACTGATTTCCAGAGCGGTTTTACCATTTTGCAATCCCACCAACATACTAATACAGTGTGATTCTCGTCATATGTACTATTATAATAATGCACCAAGCACAGAAAGATGTGAATTTTCTTAACATCCACTGAGAGCTTTGCTTAATATATTTTATCTGAAATGCACAATATCAGCCTTTTGTTTTTCCAGCTCTTAACACATGAATGAAAATTTTTGCTGTCCTAATAATTTAAAAATAAAAATATTGTCACATGACACTAATATGACACTTCTAGAAGAGTAAAGAATCAAGGACTGTGGCAGGAATCTCCACTCTCAGAACAATATACCTAAGTTACAACCATTTTTAACACCAAATCTTTGGTCTGGAAACTTACAAATGCATATAGTCAAAAGGAGCTAAACTATGGATTTTTATTGTAAAAGCCTATTACTCTTTGAGACTGATAAATTAATGTTAAAATCAATATGATAAAGGCTACCATATGATAGACCAAAATATATGTGTTTGTATTTCTGTATGTGTAATGTTGTTGGTACTTACTCTCATAAGGTGCATAAACAAACTTGAAAAAAATTGCTCACAAATTTTCAGTAGATAAACATTTTTCCATATGTGCACAATTAGAGGGTATAAGAACAACATGGAAGCTTGATTTATGTAGTAAACAAATACTTATCTCTAACTTGTACATTAGGCTTTTATTTTTACAGTTTACATATTGAGAAGTATACATAATTAATGAAATTTTAATAGTTTTTTCTGGAAAATAAACATTAACATAATTAGATGGTGATGGGTTTAGCACTGAAGTTTACTTTTTCATATTTGTTGATTTTTCATGAACTGTCCTTGTTTTAATATCTTTTGAAAATGACTTTTACCATTTTTGACTGCCTGATCCAGGACCTAACTCAAAGGGAGACAATGAGATATTGGCTCACTGAGTCACTTTCAAAGGCCCTGAATTAAAAGGGATGGGCAGGATGTCTTTCTTTCCCATTCCTTTTCCACTTTCTTCCTATACTGGGACAAAGAATTTTATTCAAAGAAACTTACAAGGCACCAGATCTGATGAAATCAGATCGATCTAGCTTTTCTTCTTTTTCCAAATCCCATAAAGCATGAAGTTGTTGTTAACAACATCATTATTTGGGGTCAGCTCTGTACAAATCTGAAGCTCATGTTGGTCAGAGTATGACTTCAAATATAGAAATCATCTTTACTGCTTGTGCTTTAAAGAGAATAGAGACCTTAAATTTTAAGGTGTCCAGAATATATGTCCAATACTTCTTTTGTTGATTTCATATTGCCTTTGAATAATAAAAAATAAAAATTATTGTTAAGAAAAGGATAATAATTCTATGGATTTAAATAATCCTTTCTATGCTTTAACTTGTCAGTAATTGTAAGTAGGATATATGTACTTATATTAAAAATAATTACAGCTTACTATTATGTGATAAGGCTGCAATTAATAGATATTGATGGATCCAAAGTAGTTATATAAGCATTTCTCCTATCATCAGAGTCTTTTTCACAGAGCCAAAGATTAGTTTATTTCTATTATCTCACTGTTATAAATATATAGACAAAAAGTAGATATACTTAGTATATTCTCCAATTAAGGGAAATACACACACACACACACACACACACACACACATACACACACACACACACACTATATATATATATATATATATATATATATATATATGAATATATACATATAAATATTTAGTCCATAAATAAAATGGTAGTCCTTATGAATAACTTAAACTGCATGCTAAAGATATGAGACTAAGAGTTTATGTAAACATGACTAGTATATTAAGAGTGAAGAAAGGGATGTTTTCTGATGCAGATATAACATGTAAAAGCTAAATTTTAATTCAACAATTGAAAATTATAAGGACATAATTCTAGACTTTAATAACAGAAAACAGACCATGTAAAGAAAATAACTCAACTAGGAATTAAGAAAAGAAATATCAAGACTTAAAGACAGACATGAACTATATTCAAAAAATAAAATAAAAATCTCTATATGTGAACCATTAACAAATAACTGATATTTGGATGCTGCAAATTCCAAAAATGAAATGGTGGAAAATAAATAAATAAAATTCAGCAAGCCATATACAACAAAATTATCTCTACAAAGTGCTTGAAAAGATAATTTCTTATAATGTTCTCTTTGGAAATGAATGCATTATACAAGATTTTAATAATAATTGAATAAAACAAAAATTTACTGAATGAGCAATAATCAGATGTACTAGCTATAAAAAGGAAAGGGATAGAAACAGGCATGCATTTCATGCAAATATATAAGGAACAAAAGTCAGTCTATGAGTTGGAGAGATTACCTTGTAGGTAAGGGGACATGCTGAACATGCATGAGAATTTGAGGCAGCACTCATATAAAACATAGATGTATCTCGGCAAAAGAATGCAACTTCTGTACTGAAAGGGGAGGAAACAAGAAGAAGCAGACTTTCTGAAACCAGAAAGCTTCCAATTTCAATGAGGGATGCTGTGTCAAAAGAATAACACAGAAAAGATAGAGTAAGAAGCAAGAAGTATACACACACACACACACACACACACCCCAAATCAAAACATTAAGAGAAAATATGCCGTCAGCTGGGGGGGAGAGGAATTATGGGACATATGGTGGGGGGGAACTGGGAAAAGGGGAAAGCCTTTGGAATGTAAACATAGAATATAGAAAATAAAAATTAAATTAAAAAAAGATAATAACTAGATCTTTTTTCTTTTCTTTGATGGTTGTTTTTTAATAAAATATTTCCTAATATCCATAAAAAAAAAAGACATTCAATAGGCTGGGGACCGGCTCGCAGGCTTGCAGTCAGACTGCCATCTTCCCTTGGGTCACTGCAGACTGCCAGCAGCTGGGTTCAGGTGCATGGACAGAGACCTAGCCTAGCAACGACTACCCAGTCAGGCTCTTGCTCGCGCCCAGAGCCAGAGCAGGTCGGCGGGAGGTCTGTGCACATACAGCTCGGAGGCTGTCTCTGACCGCTGGGGACTGGCTAGCAGGCTTGCAGCCAGGTCACCATCTTCCCTCAGTTCACTGTGGACTGCCTGCCAGTGGCTGGGTTCAGGTGTTTGGACAGAGACCTAGCCTAGCATTGAGGACCCTGTCAGGTTCTTGCTTGCACCAAGAGACAGAGCAGGTCTGCAGGAGGTCTGTGCACCAACAGCTCAGCAGTGCACCCAGAGCCAGATCAGCTAGGCAGGCGGTCTCTGCACCAACCCATGTAGGCACCAACCTGCTAGTGGGTCTGTGCCTGGAGTTCAGCCAGAGGCTGACATCTTGCCTCAGGACACCACAGACAGCTAACAAGGCAGAGCCCTGTGGACTGAGAGCACCACCATCTAGGTTCTAGCAGCCCAACCAGGGAACCTCCTGTCCTGAGGGAATCCCGTGGTTAGACAGAGCCCTGAGACCTGACATCATCTTGGAGCTGGTGGCATGAACAGGTCACCATAGAGAACCAGCAGAGGAGCCCAGGTCACCATAAAGATCTAAATGATGAGCCCAGATCGGTGGAGGAAAAAAAAAAAAAAGATCTGATTCTTAAGAGCTGGCAACTAGGCAGGCCAGGAGGAGACCACATGAGGCCAATTGGAGGTCCAGCAGTGAGCCTGGGGAAGACTTGGATCTGGCCAAGTAGAGCTGAGGGGGTAATTCAGAGCCCAGTAACAGAAACCTCCACCTCAGGAGTTCAGATGCCCTCTACGACAGCAGTGCCAAATGCCAGGCTCACAGGAGCTTCAAACACCAACCAGTAACAACAAGACCAACTAACTTCAGAGATAAACAGATGACAAAAGGCAAACATAGGAACGTTACTAACAGAAATCAAGGCAATATGGCAGCATCTGAACCCAATTTGCCAACCACAGCAATTCCTGGATTCCCCAAAACACCAGAAAAACAAGAGCTAGATTTAAAAGCACTGGTCATGGTGCTGCTAGAGGAACACAAAAAAGACATAAACAAATCTCTTAAAGAAATGCAGGGGAACATCAATAGGTTAGAAGCCCTTACAATGCAAACACAAAAATCACTTAAAGAATTCCAGGAGAATATGGACCAACAGACAGAAGACAATAAAGAGGAAATGAGAAAATCACTTAAATAAATGCAGGAGAAATTGAATCAACAGGCAGAAGTTATGAAAGAGGAAACACAAAAATCTCTTAAAGAATTGCAAGAAAACACAAACAAACAAATGAAGGAATTGAGCAAAACCATCCAAGATCTGAACACAGAGGTAGAAACAACTAAGAAATCACAAAAGGAGATAACTTTGGAGATAGAAAACCTTGGGAAGAAATCAGGGGTTGTAGATGCAAATATCAACAACAGAATACAAGAGATAAAGGTAAGAATCTCAGATGCTGAAGATACCATAGTATCCAAATGCAAAAGGCTTGTAACCCAAAACATCCAGGAAATCCAGGACACAATGAGAAAACCAAACTTAAGGATTATAGGGATAAATGGGAGTGAAGATCTACAATTTAAAGGGCCAGCAAATATCTTCAACAAAATTATGGAAGAAAACTTCCATAAGCTAAGGAGAGAGATGCCCATGAATATACAAGAAGTCTACAGAACTCCAAACAGACTGGACCAGAACAGAAATACTTCCGGTCAATAATCAAAACCCCAAACGTACTAAACAAAGAAAGAATATTAAAGGCAGTAAGAGAAAATGGCCAAGTAATATATAAAGGATGACAGATCAGAATCACACCAGACTTCTCTCCAGAAACCATGAAAGCTAGAAGATCCTAGGCGGATCTCATGCAGACCATAAGAGAACACAAATATCAGCAAAGACTACTATACCCAGCAAAACTCTCAATCAACATAGATGGAGAAATAAAATATTCCATAACAGGACCAAATTTACACAATATCTTTCCACTAACCCAGCTCTATCCTTAAAGGATAATAGGAGGAAAACTCCAATACAAGGAGGGAAACTACACCCAAGAAAAAGCAAGATAGTAACCTTCTTCCATCAAACTCAAAAGAAGATAAACACTCAAAAACAAATATAACATCATAAATGACAGGAAGAAATAATCACTATTCCTTAATATCTCTTAACATCAATGGACTCAATTCCCCAATAAAAAGACATAGACTAACAGACTGGATACGGAAACAGGACCCTACATTTTGCTGCATACAGGAAACATACCTCAGAGTCAAAGACAAACACTACCTTAGAGTAAAAGGCTGGAAGACAATTTTGCAAGCAAATGGTTGCAGGAAGCAAGCTGGAATAGCCATTCTAATATCAGATAAAATTGACTTTCAACCCAAATTCATCAGAAGAGACACAGAAGGTCACTTCTTGCTAGTCAAAGGAAGAATCCACCAAGAAGAACTCACAATTCTAAACATCTATGCTCTAAATGCAAGGGCACCCTCATTAGTAAAAGAAACTTTACTAAAGCGCAAAGCACACATTGCCCCAAACACAATTATTGTGGAGGACCTCAATACTCCACTATCCTCAATGGACAGATCAGGAAAACAGAAACTAAACAGGGACACAGGGAAACTCATTGAAACTTTGGACTAATTTGATTTAACAGATATATATATAGAACATTTCATCCTAAAACAAAAGACTATACCTTTTTCTCAGCACCTCATAGTACCTGCTTCAAAATTGACCATATAATTGGTCACAAGACAGACATCAACAAATATAAAAAGATTGAACTAATCCCATGCCTCCTATCAGATCACCATGGAGTAAGAGTGTTCTTCAATAGCAACAAAAACAGAAGAAAATCCTCATACACATGGAGGCTGAACAATATTCTACTCAATGATACATTAGTCAAGGAAGAAATAAAGAAAGAAATCAAAGACTTTTTAGAATTTAATGAAAATGAAGGAAAAAAATACCCAAATCTATTGGACACAATGAAAGCAGTGGTAAGAGGAAAATTCACAGCCCTAAGTGTCTCCAAAAAGAAACAGGAGAGAGCACATACTAGCAACTTAATGGCACACCTGAAAGCTCTGGAACAAAAAGAAGTTATTTCACCCAGGAGGAATAGAAGACAGGAAATCATCAAACTTAGGGCTGAAATAAATCAAGTTGAAACAAATAGAACCATACAATCAACAAAACCAGGAGCTGGTTCTTTGAGAAAATCAACAAGATAGATAAACCCCTAGCCAGACTGAACAAAGGCACAGAGACAGTTTTCAAATTAACAAAATTAGAAATGAAAATGGATATATAACAACAGAAACTGAGGAAATTCAAAAGATCATCAGATCATACTACAAAAGCCTATACTCAACACAAATGGAAAATCTGAAGGAAATGGACAATTTCCTAGACAGATGCCAAATATCAAAATTAAATCAGGATCAAATAGATCATCTAAACAGACCCATAACCACCAAAGAAATAGAAGGGGTCATAGAAAGTCTTCCAACCAAAAAAAGTATGGGACCAGATGGTTTTAGTGCAGAAATTCTATCAGACCTTCACAGAAAACATAATACCAATACTCTTCAAACTATCCCACAAAATAGGAACACTACCCAACTCATCCTATGAAGCAACAATTAAGTTGATACCAAAACCACACAAAGATCCAACTAAGAAAGAGAACTTCAGACAATCTCCCTTATGAACATTGATGCAAAAATACTAAATAAAATTCTTGCCACCCGAATCCAAGAACATATCAAAATGATCATTCACCATGATCAAGTTCGCTTCATCCCAGGGATGCAGGGATGGTTCAATATATGGAAATCCATCAATGTAATCCACTACATAAATAAACTCAAAGAAAAAATACATGGTCATCTCATTGGATGCTGAAAAAGCATTTGATAAAATTCAGCATCCTTTCATGCTGAAAGTCTTGGAAAGAGCAGGAATTCAAGGCCCTTACCTAGAAATAGTAAAAGCAATCTACAGCAGACTGGTAGCCAACATCAAAGTAAATGGAGAGAAACTTGAAGCAATCCCACTAAAATCAGGGACTAGACAAGGCTGCCCCTTCTCACCATATCTCTTCAATATATACTTGAAGTACTAGCTAGAGCAATTCGACAACATAAGGAAGTCAAAGGGATACAAATTGGAAAGGAAGAAGTCAAACTATCACTATTCGCAGATGCTATGATAGTATACTTAAGTGATCCAAAAAACTCAACCAGAGAACTCCTACAACTGATAAACTACTTCAGCAAAGTGGCTGGATATAAAATCAACTGAAGCAAATCAATAGCCTTCTTATACTCAAAGGATAAGCAGTATTAGAAAGAAATTAGGGAAATGATACCCTTCACAATGGCCACAAACAATATAACATATCTTGGTGTGACTCTAACCTAACAAGTGAAAGATTTTTATGACGAAAACTTCAGGTCCCTGAAGAAGGAAATGGAAGAAGACCTCAGAAAATGGAAAAAACTTCCATGCTTGTGGGTTGGCAGGATTAATATAGTTAAAATGGCTATCTTGCCAAAAGCAATATACAGATTCAATGCAATCCCCATCAAAATCCCAACTCAGTTCTTCATAGAGTTAGAAAGAGCAATTCTCAAATTCGTCTGGAAGGACAAGAAACCCAGGATAGCTAAAACTATCATCAACAGTAAAAGAACTTTTGGGGGAATCAGTATCCCAGACCTCAAGCAATACTACAGAGCAGTAGTGTTAAAAACTGCATGGTATTGGTACAGTGACAGGGAGGTGAATCAATGGAATAGAATTGAAGATCCAGAAGTAAACCCACACATCTATGGCCAATTAATCTTTGACAAAGGAGCTGAAAACATCCAATGGAAAAAAGATAGCCTTTTCAACAAATGGTGCTGGCTCAACTGGAGGTCAACATGCAGAAGAATGATAATTGATCCACTCTTTTATCTCTTTGTATTAAGCTCAACTCCAAGTGGATCAAAGATCTCCACATAAAACCAGACACACTAAAATTAATAGAAAAGAAACTGGGGAAGACTCGTGAGGACATTGGCTCAGGGGGAAAGTTCCTGAACAGCACACCAATTGCTTATGCTCTAAGATCAAGAATAGACAAATGGGACGTCATAAAATTACAGTTTTTGTAAGGCAAAAGACACTGTCAAAAAGACGAATCAGCAACCAACAAATTGGGAAAAGATCTTCACCAACCCTACATCTGACAGAGGGCTAACATCCAATGTATAGAGAGAACACAAGAAGTTAGACAGCAGAAACCCAAATAACCCCATCCAAAAATGGGGTTCAGAGCTAAACAAAGACTTTTCACTTGAAGAAATTCGGATGGGTGAGAAACTCCTTAAAAAATGTTCAACATCATTAGTCATTAGAGAAATGCGAATCAAAACAACCCTGAGATTTCACCTCACACCAGTCAGAATGGCTAAGATTAAAAACTCAGGAGACATCAGGTGTTGGCAAGGATATGGAGAAAGAGAAACACTCCTCCACTGCTGGTGGGACTGCAAGCTGGTACAACCACTCTGGCAATCAGTCTGGCGGTTCCTCAGAAAACTGGACATGATAATTCCAGAGAACCCAGCCATACTACTCCTGGGCATATACCCAGAAGATTCCCCAACATGCAATAAGAATACATGTGCCACTATGGTCCTATCAGCCTTATTTATAATAGCCAGAAGCTGGAAAGAAGCCAGATGTCCCTCAACAGAGGAATGGATATAAAAAATGTGGTATATATACACAATGGAATACTATTCAGCCATTAGAAACAATTATTTCATGAAATTCTTAGAGAAATGGATGGAGCTAGAGAACATCATACTAAGTGAGGTAACCCAGTCTCAAAAGAATATCCATGGTATGCAGTCACTGATAAGTGGATATTAGCCTAGAATCTTGGGACACCAAAGACATAATTCACATACCAAATGGTGTCTGACAAGAAGAAAGGAGTGGACACTGGTGCTGGAAAGGATGAAAGCATCAGTGTAGGGAAATACCAGAACAGAGAAGTTGGAAGGGGTGAATGAGGGAGCAAGGGGAGGGAAAAAGGCACATAGGACCTTTGGGGGGGAACCAGAAAAAGGGAAATGAAATGTAAATATAGAATATATCCAATAAAAAAGACATTCAATAATTAAAATAACAATAATGTGATACTAAATACAATTAAATTAACTACCAAAAAATTTCATTGTATATGCCCATCTACCACCATAAAAGAATCAATAAAAAAAAGGCAATTTCTTTGTCTAATAGAGGAATGAACTTATAATTTGGGGAATTAATAAAGCTAATAACTTGGAAAACAGTGAAACATTTTAACCTAGCCACAATTACTTATAGAAAAATTTATAATTCGTGTATTTTTGAAAATGTTTCATGTCATTCCATCCGGGGCTACCATGCAGGGGGATCTACTTGCTCTCCCTGCCAGGCAGGCCCAGCTCTGCCCACCGAGGCTCTGCTGGACTTCCCCACGACCTCAGGCCATGCACAGAGGCAGCCGGTGTCAGCCAGCTCCCAGGACTCTGGATCAGCGGTAGCTGCAGGCCTCCATATTGCAACCAGGACACAGCTGGAGAGGCCCACATAGACAGATTCCATCTGGGGCTTCCACAAATTTCAACAATAGAATACAAGAGATAGAAGACAGAATCTCAGAAGCCAAAGATACCATAGGAACCATTGATTCAACAGTCAAAGAAAATACTAAATGCAAAAAGGTTGTAACCCAAAACATCCAGGAAATCCAGGATACAATGAGAAGACAAACCCAAGGATTATAGGTATAGACAAGAGTGAAGATTTACAAGTTAAAGGGCCAGCAAATATCTTCTAAAAAATTATGGAAGAAAACTTCCCCAACCTAAAGAGAGAGATGCCCATGAATATACAAGAAGCCTATAGAACCCCAAACAGACTGGACCAGAACAGAAATACATCCCGTCACATAATAATCAAAACTCCAAATGTACTAAACTAAGAAAGAATATTAAAGGCAGCAAGAGAAAAAGGCCAAGTAACATATAAAGGAAGACCTATCAGAATAACATCAGACTTCTCACCTGAGACCATGAATGCTAGAAGATCCTGGGCAGATATCATGCAAACTCTAAGAGAACACAATCTTCAGCCAAAACTACGTTACCCAGCAAAACTCTCAATTGCCATAGATGGAGACATCAAGTATTCCATGACAAAACCAAATTTGCACGATATCTTTCCACAAATCCAGCCGTACAAAGGATAATAGGGGGAAAACACCAAGACAAGGACGGAAACTACACCTGGGAAGAAGCAAGATAGAAACCTCCTCTCATCAAACCCAAAAGAAGATAACTTCTCGAATATAATTAAATAAATTAAATAAATAAATAAATAAATATAATTTCAAAAATGTCTGGAGGTAATAATTACCATTCCTTAATATCTCTTAACATCAATAGACTCAATTCCCCAATAAAAAGACATAGATTAACAGACTGGATACGGAAACAGGACCCTACATTTTGTTGCATACAGGAAACATACCTCAGAGTCAAAGACAAACACTGCCTTAGAGTAAAAGGCTGGAAGACAATTTTACAAGCAAATGGTCTCAGGAAGCAAGCTGGAGTAGCCATTCTAATATCAGATAAAATTGACTTCCAACCTAAAATCATCAAAAGAGACTCAGAAGGTCACTTCTTGCTGGTCAAAAAGAAAATCCACCAAGAAGAGCTCTCAATACTGAACATCTATGCTCCAAATGCAAGGGCACCCTCATTCGTAAAAGAAACCTTACTAAAGCTTAAAGCACACATTACACCTAACACAATAATTGTGGGTGACTTCAACACTCCACTCTCCTCAATGAACCGATCAGGAAATCAGGAACTAAACAGGGACACAGTGAAACTAACTGAAACTCTGGACCGATTGGATTTACCAGATATATACAGAACATTTCATCCTAAAGCTAAAGAAAATACCTTTTTCTCAGCACCGCATGGTACCTTCTCTAAAATAGACCATATAATTTGTCACAAGACAGATGTCAACAAATACAAGAAGATCGAGATAATCCCATGCCTCCTATCAGATCACCATGGAGTAAGAGTGGTCTTCAATAGCAACAAAAACAAGAGAAAGCCCACATACACATGAAAACTGAACAATACTCTACTCAATGACACTTTGGTCAAGGAATAAATAAAAAAAGAAATCAAAGACTTTTTAGAATTCAATGAAAATGAAGGTACAACCTACCCAAATCTATGGGACAAACTGAAAGCAGTGCTAAGAGGAAAACTCATAGTTATAAGTACATCCAAAAAGAAATTGGAGAGAACATACACTAGCAGCTTAATGGCACACCTTAAAGCCCTGGAAGAAAAAGAAGTTAATTCACCCAGGAGTAGTAGAAGGCAAAAAATCATCAAATTCAGGGCTGAAATCAATCAAGTAGAAACAAAGAGAACCATACAAAGAATCAACAAGACCAGGAGCTGGTTCTTTGAGAAAATCAACAAGATAGAAAAACCCTTAGCCAGACTAACCAAAGGACACATAGACAGTATACAAAATAACAAAATTAGAAATGAAAAGGGAGACATAACAACAGAAACTGAGGAAATTCAAAAGATCATCAGATCCTACTACAAAGGTCTATACTCAAAACAACTGGAGAATCTGGAGGAAATGGACAATTTCCTAGACAGATACCAAATACCAAAATTAAATCAGCAACAAATAGATCAGCTAAATAGTTCCATAACCCCTAAAGAAATAGAAGGGGTTATAGAAAGCCTCCAAACCAAAAAAAGTATGGGACCAGATGGTTTTAGTGCAGAATTCTACCAGACCTTCAAAGAAGACTTAACACCAATACTTTTCAAACTATTCCACAAAATAGAGACAGAAGGGATACTGCCCAACTCATTCTTTGAAGCCACAATTACACTAATACCTAAACCACAAAAAGATCCAACAAAGAAAGAGAACTACAGGCCAATTTCTCTTATGAATATCGATGCAAAAATACTAAATAAAATTCTTGCCAACCGAATCCAAGAGCACATCAAAACAATCATCCACCATGATCAAGTAGGCTTCATCCCAGGGATGCAGGGATCGTTCAATATATGGAAATCCATCAATGTAATCCAGTACATAAACAAACTAAAAGAAAAAAAAAACCACTTGGTCATCTCATTAGATGCTGAAAAAGCATTTGACAAAATTCAGCATCCTTTCATGCTAAAAGTCTTGGAAAGAGCAGGATCAAGGCCCATACCTAAACATAGTAAAAGCAATATACAGCAAACCAGTAGCTAACATCAAAATAAATGGAGAGAAACTTGAAGCAATCCCACTAAAATCAGAGACGAGACAAGGCTGCCCTCTCTCTCCATATCTTTTCAATATAGTACTTGAAGTTCTAGCGAGAGCAATTAGACAACATAAGGAAGTCAAAGGGATACAAATTGGAAAGGAAGAAGTCAAACTGTCATAATTTGCAGATGATATGATAGTTTACTTAAGCGACCCAAAAACCTCCACGAGAGAACTTCTACAGCTGATAAACAACTTCAGCAAAGTGGCTGGTTATAAAATTATCTCAAGGAAATCAGTAGCCTTCTTGTTCTCAAAGGACAAGCAGGCTGAGAAAGAAGTTAGGGAAACAACACCCTTCACAATAGCCACAAACAACATAAAGTACCTTGGCATAACTCTAACCAAACAAGTGAAAGATCTGTAGGATAGGAACTTCAAGTCCTTGAAGAAAGAAATCGAAGAAGACCTCAGAAGATGGAAAAATATTTCTTGCTCCTGGATTGGCAGGATCAATATAGTAAAAATGGCCATCTTTCCACAAGCAATATACAGATTCAATGAGATCCCCATCAAAATCCCAACACAATTCTTCATAGATCTAGAAAGAGCAATTCTCAAATTCATCTGGAGCAACAAAAAACCCAGGATAGCTAAAACTATTCTCAACAATAAAAGGACTTCTGGGGAAATCAATATCCCTGACCTTAAACAGTACTACAGACCAATTGTGGTAAAAACTGCATGGTATTGGTACAGCAACAGGCAAGTGGATCAATGGAATAGGATTGAAGACCCAGAAATTAACCCACAGACTTATGGTCACTTGATCTTTGATAAAGGAGCCACAACCATCCAGTGGAATAAAGATAGCCATTTCAACAAATGGTACTGGTTCAACTGGAGGTCAACATGCAGAAGAATGCGAATTGACCCACTCTTATATCTTTGCACTAAGATCAACTCCAAGTGGATCAAGGACCTCCACATAAAACCAGACACACTGAAACTATTAGAAAAGTAACTTGGGAAGACCCTGGAGGACATAGGCACGGGGGAAAGTTCCTGACCAGAACACCAATAGCTTATGCACTAAGATCAAGAATTGACAAATGGGACCTCATAAAATTACAAAGTTTCTGCAAGGCAAAGGACACTGTCAGAAGGACAAAACGACAACCAACAAAGTGGGAAAAGATCTTCACCAACCCCACATCCGACAGAGGGCTAATATCCAGTACATACAAAGAACTCAAGAAGTTAGACCCCAAAGAACCAAATAACCCTATCAAAAAATGGGGTACAGAGCTAAACAAAGAATTTTCACCAGAAGAAATTCGGATGGCCGAGAAACACCTTAAGAGATGTTCAACATCATTAGTCATCAATGCAAATCAAAACAACCCTGAGATTCCACCTCACACCAGTCAGAATGGCTAAGATTAAAAACTCAAGAGACAATTAGTGCTGGTGAGGATGTGGAGAAAGAGGAACATTCCTCCACTGTTGGTGGGATTGCAAAATGGTTAAAACCACTCTGGAAATCAGTTTGGAGGTTCCTCAGAAAATTGGGCATGTCACTTCCAGAGGACCCTGGCATACCACTCCTGGGCATATACCCAGAGGATTCCCTTGCATACAATAAAGACACATGCTCCTCTATGTTTATAGCAGCCTTGTTTATAATAGCCAGAAATTGGAAGGAGCCCAAATATCCCTCAATGGAGGAATGGATACAGAAAATGTGGTATATTTATACAATGGAATACTACTCAGGAATTAAAAATAATGAATTCATGCAATTTGTAGCTAAATGGTTAGACCTGGAAAATATCATCCTGAGTGAGTTAACTCAATCACAAAAGAATACACATGAAATGCAATCACTGATAAGTGGATATTAATGAGCCCAGAAGCCCTAAATACTCAAGGCACAATTAGCAAGTCAAATGATTCCCAAGAAGAAGAAAGGAGAGGACCCTGGGCCTGTAAAGATTGGATCCAGTTTTTTAGAGAAACCTTGGGGGGAGGGTGAATGATTGGGGAATAGTTGTGGGGGAGAGGAATTATGGGATGTATGGTGGAGGGGGGAACTGGGAAAGGGGAAAGCCTTTGGAATGTAAACATAGAATATAGAAAATAAAAATTAAAAAAAAATTAGACAATAAATAGGAAAACAAACAAGTTCCATTGCTTCTTTTTTATTGTCAGCATCACTCCCTGAGGTGGGGGCAGGGAAAGTAGGAAAGGGGAAAGAACAAATTCATTTCAAATAGGAGAAATTTAAATTACAAAGGGACAAAAACCTCAGTTATTATATTTTATCTTAAGTTAATTAGAAATATTCTATTCCTTTTAGGTAAACTGGAATATTTGTAAATAAAGTCTATTCAAATGTCTGTTATTGCCAAAAATATTCATGATAGTTTTAATCTTAGTTGGAACTTTCTTCGTACTCAGACAAATAATATAGAATATGGCTTTCGTAGTAGGACTGTGTGGGGTTATAGAAAGCCTCCCAACCAAAAAAAGTACGGGACCAGATGGTTTTAGTGCAGAATTCTACCAGACCTTCAAAGAAGACTTAACACCAATACTCTTCAAACTATTCCACAAAATAGAGACAGAAGGGACACTGCCCAACTCATTCTTCGAAACCACAATTACGCTGATACCTAAACCACAAAAAGATCCAACAAAGAAAGAGAACTACAGGCCAATTTCTCTTATGAATATAGATGCAAAAATACTAAATAAAATCCTTGCCAACCGAATCCAAGAGCATATCAAAACGATCATTCACCATGATCAAGTAGGCTTCATTCCAGGAATGCAGGGA
The DNA here is from genome assembly GCA_964023405.1 of Apodemus agrarius. Classification (NCBI taxonomy): domain Eukaryota; kingdom Metazoa; phylum Chordata; class Mammalia; order Rodentia; family Muridae; genus Apodemus; species Apodemus agrarius. The sequence goes on along the minus strand of OZ030018.1, from coordinate 36,838,258 downwards.
TGGTTCAATATACGGAAATCCATCAATGTAATCCACTACATAAACAAACTACTGATAAGTAAGATTGCTTCCAGTTTAGTAAAGAAACCGAGGGGGGAGGGGGAATTATTGGGGAACAGATGGGGGGGAGAGGAACTATGGGAACTATGGTGGGTGGGAACTGGGAAAGGGGAAAGCCTTTGGAATGTAAACATAGAATATAGAAAATAAAATTAAAAAAAAAAAAAAAAAAAAAAAAAAAAAAAAAAAAAAAAAAAAAAAAAAAAAGACATTTTTGAGTCAATTTAATTAATCAGCAAAGTTCTTATCATTTCAAGGACATATTATGATATGTACTTCATCCATATCTTGGTCATAATATGCTTGGAGATATATGTGAAAATTATTTTTAGACATTTTAGAAGACATAAAGCAACTCTTGTAAACAACAAATTCTATAATAGTAAAATGCTGTAATCTGAAACACTGAAAAGTGTATTTATTTCAGGGACATTAAACAAAACTATATGCAGAGAGAAAATCTACTAAGTATCCCTATGCGATGATTGAATTTACCATAAAGACAGTACTTTAAAAGTTAAAAAAAAAGAAAATGTTTCATGTAAGTTTACCCTTGAAATTGTGACATAAATGAAATCAAAACAGTATTAGCAAATTTCTAGCTTTTATTTAGTGTGATAAAATATAATCTCTACATAGATTAGAAGAAAATTGACAGGTAGGATCCCTAACACCTTGAAGTAAGATAAAATTCAAGGAAAGTCATTAAAATTAACTTGGAATCAACTGAAACATATGTTAGAGCAAAACAACAAAACAAATTTAAAACAAAAGAAAAATGGAATCAAATCCTAAATGATTGATGTAAGTCAATCATAGTTACATTCAATGCTGATGTTTTAAACCCCCAAGTTAAAAAGCTTGAATTATAAATTAATAAGCAATGTTACCTATGAAAAACAAGATAAATACAGTAACAAGTTAAAAGTAACTGAAAGGGAAAATATTGGTATTTCTTAGTGTTAAAAAGAGTGGGTTTGCTACTTTACCACCAATTAGAATACATGTAAATTCAAATAATATACAAATCAACATTTTAAGTTGATAAGTAAATTCAATTGCAAAGACATGAAACCCTGATTATATTACTGTGAATAAAGCATAATTTCTATAAAAAATGAAGAGAAGTCTGAAAAATTAAAAAAATATATATAGAAAAGGCAACAATTATATAAAACTATATTATTATTTGCAGTAGGAAGATGAGAAATTGATAGCGACATAGAGGAATCAAAATATTATAAATCATGTTTTTCTAATCAACTTTCATAAGCTATATTTGAAAATACACCATGCAAATTCATTTTAGTCATACAAAAATGTGCATACTAGAGCATAAAACAACTGCTGGTAAATTCACTTGGTTAAAATCATAGACGATGACTTCCCTGGCTACACAGATATTGAATTAGAGAGGAATGTTGGCAGAGCTACAGAAAAGCTCTACATATTAAATCTGACACAGAAAATAAATAATCTGTAAGTGAAAATGATAAAGCAAATTAAAGTACTTGAAACTGAATGATACTAAAATTATATAAAAATGCATACATTGACAATAGAGAAGACCAATCAAAACGGAAAACATAAGAAAGGCAATAAACAAGAATGGAATTAGAGAAATAGCTGGGGTCAATGTCGGGGGAAGAATCAGGAGACAGGAAATTCAGTGGTACCTTATTCCCATCACCACATGGTACCTTCTCCAAAATTCACCATATAATTGGTAACAAAACAGACCTCAGCAGATATGAGAAGATTGAAATAATCCCGAGCTAATCATTTTTTATAGTTTAGCAACAAGTCTGACCCTTCATAAAACTGAGCAACAATGTGTTCTCTTGAGACACATTTTCAGGATTACATTGAAACAGAAACCCAAAACATAGTACACATGTATTTAAAAATAAAAATATAAAATATAAAAAAAACAACATTCCTTTGCTACAACCAACTGCTCTGTTGTGTGTATTTGTGGTTATTTGTGTGTGTGTGTGTATGTGTGTGTGTAGTCTTCCATACATATCTTTAAGTGCAGTCTTTTATTATTGTCCAATTAACTTTTTACCTGTAAGAATATATTGAATTATCACTTATAGTAAGCATATGTGTTTATAATAAATTGTGACTTGTTAGTACTGAATCAATATCTAGGAATATTTACCTGAGACCGTATTTCAAAGAAAACTACAAAGTAGCAAATATTTATAGATTCATGATACGATAAGAGCCAAGTATTGCAATACTGATATAGAGAAGTCATTTAAAGCTTGATAGTAAAAGCCATTGTGTTATCTGTAACAGTCAAATTTATTAATAATTATCTGAATACACATTGCATTACATGTGAGAAACACATTTGCATAATGATAGTATTACTAACTCCCTTGTATCATAATTCTCATCCAGCAACAATAATTCTGAGCAGTAGTTGCCTCGGCTGTGTATGTGAGGTCAATCTGACAGAAGAATCACTAAAGTGGACTGCTTATATAGACATACATCCCTCTCTTTCCTGAAGAAGGAAGAAAAATATGGAAAGATTCTGAGTTTGGACTTCTGAAAGAGACTCTCTTCTTAGTCCAGGATCATGCCTTCTTTTTAAGATATTTATCTTTTAAAATTAATTAATTCATTTAAATTACATCCCATTCACATATGGTTCAACTTGCATTAAGTCTGTTGTCAATGTAATCTTTTGGAGTGTATGTAAATTAGGCTGAGAAAACATGACACAGATTTCAGTATTAGAATCACAGATATTTCCAATTGTCCCATCAACAAAACCTTAACATAAAAAATCACTGCTGCTAGAGAAATAAAAATAAATGGTACCACAACATCATTTATCTCTAATCTTTCAAATAATGGTCATAGTTTCTCCAACTACATTAAATTGGAAGTAAAGATTCTTTATTCCATGCAGAGCATAGTGGTATTTGATAGCAATGTGTAACTGGTATTTAACAGAATAACAGTGACCTGGTACTGAAGCTTAGACTCGATGTTTATTACTTTATACTGACCAGGTTAGAATTTCAAAGTATTTAGAAAACCCATCTCATGCACAATACATTAAGAGTTAGAAACTTTCATAATTATATCCCAACAGAATGGAATTAACTCAGTGCAAAATTTTCAAAGCTGTTAATGAGTGTGAGGTGAGGTAGTTTTATTGTTTTAGCAAACAATGATAGAGTGCCTTTAAATTCCATTTTCCTTTTCTTTGATTAATGTAAACCTAATGAAAAAAAGCTTCATTACCTTTGAAGGTAATTAGTTTTCATTTCCTTGGGTTAGAATTTTAACATATTAGAGAAGCCAAGTTTCATAACTTCTGCTAAAGTCCGTAAATAATTAATGGTTTACTATGTATAGTCTAAGTCTTGTGTCTAAAGAGAGTATGAAGAAATGGTTTTTGTGTACCAATTCTCTGGTATTTTAAAGACTTAAATTTGAATAATGCTGTATTTGGGGGACTTTGTTATTCCCTATAACTTACCTCATTATTGTTATGTTCTCAGCTTTTGTAGTCTGGCTCATAGCTTTCCCACTTCCTCTTCCAAGGTGTTCCTTGAGGAGTAGATTCAGGAGCTGTCATTTAAATTCATCCACTGAGGTTCTCCCTAAATATCCATTGGTCCCTGAACTGGATCCATTTGTGTTTTATGTGATAGTCTCCATGAGAGGCTTCTTTCATGGGAGGAGGTAGCTATACAATTCTATAGGTATAAGGATACGATTTAGACTGTAATAAGAACGTATGCAAACCTTGCAAAGTAGCAGCAGTAGATTCCTTTCTAGGCATCTTGAACTCAGTAACTAAAGAAACAATGCTAAATTTCTAGTGCTAGGAATAAATTCTCTATTTTTGAATAGGCCTTAATTACATTTAGATAGCTTACTGGCCATCCTATGTAGAGTCATCAGCCTTTAAAACATCTACCTATAAGCAACAAAAGTGAACTTAGCAGGATAGACATGTGTGTGTATTATATATACAGTAATAATCAAAGACAAAGATACTAGCAAATTGAGGGGGTCTGTGAAAGTGGTGTAGAGGAAAATAGTTGGGAGGAAATAGAAAAAGATGGTGTAATACTATTTCAATTAATAAGAAAAAGGGCAAATACAAATTTGACAGGCAGCTGAGAGAGTGACTTATTTGACAATCTGAGTATGGAACCCTTGCATCTGTCTTTGCACTTGACCATTGAAGATGGTAATTTGCTTCCTATCATTCATAGTAATTAGTTATTGAGGTAGATATTTTATTTTTTTGCAATAATATTTGCTTCATTTTTAAAAGTCTGAGAAACTTAAGATAGCAGTGTTTTTGTTTTGTTTTTTGTTTTTTGTTTTTTTATCAGCCATGTTTACTCGTGTGTCTGCCAGTCTGCTGATCAATTCACCATCCTGGAAGCAATGGCTCATTCCTTTGAAGCAACACAATTGTCCTAAGAGTATCTATTCTGTTGCTGTAATACATGTGCCCTTGCCTTCTCTGAGTACTGCTAAGATTCCCTTAAGCTATAACATGGTTGGATATAGGAACAGGTAGACATAGACACCCAGAAGAAAAAAAATACAGAACATTTTCAAACCATAAATTTAAAGACAGGAATGTTAGTATATATATTCCAGTGCAATTAAGTCATTGTCACATTTAAATTAAAATTTTATTTTGAAAAGCATTCTATGTGAGGGTAAAGGGATATGCATGTTATTCAAATATGAGTCATAGTAACGAAAGAGCAAGTTTTCTAATTATGGTGGTATTTTTGTGGCTGTGGCAATGATTCCATCCAGAAGAAATTAACATGTCCTGTGTACCATGAGTGAAAGTGGTATGACCTAAGTGTCATAGGATATTTCTTTTAAATTATTTTATTTAATTACATTCCAGCCATTGCCCCCACTCTAGTCCCCCTTCCCACAGTCTAACCCTCCTCCCTCTTGCCTCTGAAAGGGCGCTCCCACCTCCAGACTTCCCCCTTCCCTGGGGTCTCAGGCACATCGTCTTCCACTAAGGCCTGACCAGAGACCAGCCTCTGCTTTTTTTGTGCCAGGGGCCATTGACCAGTCTATGTATGCTGTCTGGGATCTTTATGGATGTGATAAGGCACAATGACAAAGGTAAGGGTTTATCACAGCCCGTCATTCAAGGAGTGAGGGAGGAAACTAAGAGCAGGATCCTGGAAGCAGGAAGTGAATCAGAAGGCATGGAGGTACAGTGCTTACTGACTTGGTTCTCATACTTTGTTATAGAACTCATAATCATTCATCACAGAATGTGCTCACCCATATCAATCATTAATCAAGAGAGTTCTTAAAGCCTTGCCTGAAAACTGCTCTGGTGTGGGCATTTTTTACAATTGAGATTCTTCTAAAATGTCTTTAGGGTATGCCAAGCTGACAAAAAAATCTAGCTAGCATATCATGTGAGGCATAAATAAAAGAAACCAACCAATTGAATTCTTGCTTCACATGAGTCAGAGCATAAAGAGAAGGAAAAAGCTAATGTTAAAAACTGACTGATTATTTGAAAGTCTACAAGTACAAATTACAATACATATTAAGTACAAATATGACTTGATTATAATGAAAGCATAATGAACTGAATTTGATTTACTTTGTCTTATAATCATCTAACTACTTGTGGCACTTTGAATGAAAATGCCCCTGCATAGGCTCATAGAAAATAGCACTATTAGGAGGTATGGCCTTGTCAGAATGGGTGTTGGAGAAAGTGTGCCACTAGGTTCTGTGATTTCAAATGCTCAAGCCAAAACCAGTGTCATTCTGTCTTCCTGATACCTGATTATAAATATGCAGATATATTGGCTACTTTTGTAGCACCTTAACTTCCTACAGGCTGTCATGCTTCCAACAATAATGGATTAAACTTCTGAACCTAAAAGTAATGATGGCTGGCCATTTTGGGGGAAGTATGTCTCTAGGAGTAAGTCGAGGTTTCAGAAGCAAAAGCCAGGCCCAGTGACACACTCTACTTTTCTGATGCCTGCTGATTCTGATGTAGAACCCTTGCCTCCCTCTCTAGAACCATGTCTGCAGCATGCTTCTATGTTTCCTGTTACAATGACAATAGACTAAATCCCTGAACCTGTAAGCCAACTCTAATGAAATATTTTACATTATAAGAATATGCTTTCTCTTCACAACACTGGAACTCTTACATAAGATACTACCTCAAATTCCCATCACATTTATGACATGATAAATAGTGATTGTTCAAAAATATTTGCAAGATATTATATTACTCACAATTTAACATGGAAAATAAGGAGTTCCATTGACTGCTTAAGACAGATTAAGTATTTTATCTATTTTCCAGAGTATTACTAAAATTAAAATACATGTCACTATAAATTCAAAGTCTAAAAAATTTAAGAGTAATGATTCTTTAAAACAATGTAAAAACTCTCTTGAATGAAGCAAAAGTATTTATATTAAAGTTAAGCATATTTTGTTGTTTGAACTAACTTGAAATTTAATGTTAATAGAGTGACATTTCACTTAATTTATAAAAATTAAGTAATATGTGTATCATGAAAGTGTTCTAAATAAATCTTTCATCAGGTTTATTTCCACTAAATTAGCCATAGTACTTTTTAACTTCTCAAAACTCCATTAAACAAATTAGAAATCTGAGAACGACATAGAAATATATCTCCCACATATTTGGCTTCACTCATGAGGAGATAAAATTAATTAGAAATAAGATAAAATGCAGTTTGCTGCATAAGATCTTTTGATTCACAGGAGTAGGTGCATATGGGCCTTTAACTGACATGTGTACACACACACACACACACACACACACACACACACATGTTCAAACCTTATACATTCTGGGCATTTGTTCATAAATATTTGTGAATTTTCTTATTAAGCAATTGCTTCTCAGGATGATGATTCAACAAATCCTTGGGAATTTAATGCCATCTGAAAAACAGCTTTGCTGTTAGGAAGAAGTCAAATATCTTGACCCAAAATAGAATAATTTTAAAGGCTTACTAACTTAATTCATTCCTAAATCCAGAAGCACATTAGAGAGAAAATATATTCGCTTAGATCCCATCTCAAAATTGAAACAAAGGATAAATAAATTATCTGAGAAAATGAATTCAATTCCAGTTATATGGAGAGCAACACAAATCAGAAACTAGTCAGAAACCCAACTCCCTGAATTCGGGCTTGTGTGCTTTCAGCAAATTCACACTAACCGGAGATGAGATGATACTTGTTCGAGCAAATACAGGTCCATTTCTAGTGCGCTGGGCTTTGGATCTCAAAGGATGCACATAGAGGGTAGAGATTTTTATCACAGTTGAATGCACAAATCTTACAGATTATATATATTTCTTTTGTCTCCTGTGATTTAGATGCAGAGAACATATGGTTCTAAATATCGCAGCTTGAATGTCAGAATGTGGTGGGCACCCAAGGATGTCACTCTCTCAAAATAGCATAGCTGTCAACACATGTTGCTTTCCTCTGTAATTAGAGGCCTTTATAAGCCACTCAAGTGCTTAATGGTCAAATGAAGTTTTCATATGAAAATACCTGAATTTGCAAAATTGAATACTCAGTAAAATCAGATTTAAATTCAGAGCAAATGATGCTTAATAGGCACAGAGAGTCTCTTTGAGTCACATCTAAAAAGGTGCTGCATTGGAAGAAGTAAAGGTCCCTTTACCTGAGCACTACATCGGCTACATATGGGGAAAATGAAGTACCTGATCTAAGTATTGTACTTTAAGTTCAATTAGAAGTTATCAGTGAAGTGTACTGTTATTTAATCAAAAATATATTCCCCATAATTGAATACAAAAGTTTAATTTTTGTTGCAAATGAATTATACCCTTACTCCAAACTGTACAAAAAATGAATGAACTGTACAAAGAATGAATATAAAAGCCTCACATCCTTTCGCAAATTTTCCTACATGACCAGGAGCATTACATTGTGTTTACTTTGTTACAATCTAAGTAGTGCATTGTAATCTAAATTATCATAATGTTATTAGTTTTCCAAAAGCAAGCTTATTATGTTCATATGAAAAACTATTGAAAATTACTGGAACAACTCCTTCTTTAAAGCCTTAATCTTTTTTCTTTTTTTAATTTGATATATTCTTTATTTGAATTTCAAATGATTTCCTGGGTCCCCATCTCTGCGAAAGTCTCATAAGCCCTCTTCCCTCACCCTGTTCCCCAATCACCCCCTTCCCGCTTCCCTGTCCTGATATTCCCCTACAATGCTACACTGAGTCTTTCCAGGACCAGCAGCCTCTCCTTCCTTCTTCTTGGACATCATTTGATAGGTGAATTGGGTCTTGGGTATTCTGAGCTTCTGAGCTAATATCCGCTTATCAGTGAGTGAATACCATGTGTGTTCTTTTGTGAGTGGGTCGCCTCACTCAGGATGACATTCTCCAGTTCTACCCACTTGCCTAAGAATTTCATGAATTCATTGTTTTTATTAGCTGAGTAGTATTCCATAGTGTAAATATACCACATTTTCTGTATCCATTCCTCTGTGGAGCAACATCTGGGTTCTTTTCCACTTCTGGCTATTATAAATAGGGCTGCTATGAACATAGTGAAGCATATGTCCTTATTACATGCTGGGAAATCCTCTGGGTATATGCCAGAGGAAAGAGAAGTGATGTGTGTACATCCTGCCTTGTGATTTTGTTGGTTATACTGTTACCTAATATTGATGAAGTTACAGTCACAATTTGTTAATATTACAATAAGCTTGATGCCTAAAATTCAAACCATTTTATTATCTGTATATTCCTCCTATGCAGAGGAAATGAGAAAATTTTATATTCCTGTCTTCTAATTTTAGTAATATAATTCATTCTATGAGAATTGTTGTCTAGCCCCCATTTCAAATTTGATTCCATAGGGATAATGTAGAGAGTGGAGTATTTCCTGTTGCCCAGTGAGGCGTTGGATGACTGACTAAACTTGATAGTCATCCTACTTTACTGTTATTTTGTGTTTCCTTTATTAACTAGTAAAAGAAAGATCTAGACGTCTTCAATAACATTGTGCATTTATTTTTTTCATCCCAGTTATATATTTCTTTCAAAATTTCATCAGATTTCATGAAATTTGATGTTCTGTTGATAATGCTTCAATGTTTAAATTTGTATATTTAGGAGAATGTACCTGTTCATTATTTTGGAAATGCTTCTCTTGTTCTGGTAATAGTTCTTAGTCTGCAATTAATTTTGTCTGAAGGTCCTTCCAGCATTTAATCTTCCTGTTGAGTCACATTAAATTGATTCCTATTTTGAGATTATATTACTTTTATGAATATTTTAATATTTTAACTGGATTTCTGAGAGGCAGGGTGCACTTGGGTCACAATGTTTTATAACCAAGTTGCTTAATTCATCTATGATTGGTACTGTTTATATACCTATCTTGAAATTGGTCTCTCGCAAACAAACTAAGAGCAAGATGATTATACAGACTGGAAGCAGCTCCTCCTATCTCTACACATAAGACTACAGTGTCTAACAACCTGGTTAGAACCACAGAACTCTGCCTTAAAAGTAGGATTGATCAGTAATTGTATGTTGCCGCTCTCATTAAATTACATAAATGTTCAGAGGTCAAAGCTTTCTGAGGAGTCGATCAGGTAAGCTTTTCTTAATCACGGACCCTAAATCTCAAAAGCTTATGGTTTATTTGAGGAAGAAAAATGTTCCATAGCTGTTTGAGACTAAATTTTCAGTATAAGCCTGAATTAAATGTAATAGAGGATTATCTCAAGCTGCCTTTCTCAGTATTCATTGTTGACAGGAGCCAGTCATGCCCAGGGTACTAAGTGTTTATGAAAGTGAAGCTGACCTAGAGATGTGGAGACAATCCTTACTCAGGAAGAAGGCATGCATTGCTGTCCTAGAGAGCAGTTTTCTCCTAAGTTTATTCCAGGATAAGCATTATTCTTCTCATTCATTAGAAGGTTCTGTCTTTCTATGCTAAAAGCAAAAATTAGGAACTTCCTTGGTAAAATATTATCAATAAACATAGCAATGTAATACCCTGGATGTATAGTTCCCATGTTGTGAGACTTATGAGAAAGCAAAGAGAAAATTTCAATTTATTTCTATAGAGTTCTGACCATAACGAACAAAAAAAATAATAAAAAGTGTAAGAATCAATGAAAATATTAATTTATATACAAAATAAGAGTGTATGCCACGTTACTAGTATCACATTAAGAGGAAGAAATTCTATCATGATTATTATATCGTATCTGGCCTAATTCCATGTTTCTACAATGAAATGTTTGTTTCTTCGTTTTTCTATGCAGAAAGACACTGGCCAAAATTAGAGACACGTTTTAGTAAAAATTGGCATTAATTTAACGTGATAACTACACTTAACACGTATGAAGGTGTCTGTTAAGAAAACAGAGGATAAAGAGTAAAGGCCTGGTCATTCTGTCCTCAGGCTGCTTGACAGACAGCACTTTTCAAGGTTGTCGGTCACTGGACTTTTTGAAACCCAGGAGTCTAGGATTCTCTGCAGGTTAATTATTCCTGCCATTGATGACATAAACTAACAAGGAAGATAACATTATATGGGTATCTGCCTGGATAGGAATATAAAATATTTTACAACTTAAATTAATTCTTTTCAAAAATTGTATTAGTATATTCAGGGTAAAGATTCTCTTACAAAATGTCTGAAATCATGTGTCGTTGCAAGATGTAAAAGTAGTGTGTCAACATACTTTCAACTTTTAGAAGGCACAATCAGCATACTGTGTGTGTAAATTTTAGGATAAAAATACATATAGATTGCAAATATACATCCTAATATTCTCTCTGTATTAAATATTGAAGCTGTTTTATTCTTGCCATTATTTTTAAATAAAATGCGAGTAATATTTTCACAGAATTTGGATAATGGATATTAATATCTAAAATTAAAATTTGTAGGGGAGTAACTTTAATTTTACTTGTAAATTCTTCTTTAATTTGTTTTGTAGCAAGAGAGATCAAAGCCAAGCCATGTACAATGTTGGGCAAGTAAGTGTTTTGCTACCAAGCACGTACTTAGCCTCTGAAAATTTGAGACAATGTTACACTGACCTCAAACTTGTCATCCTACACTGTCATTAGTGATGGCTCTAGTGACAGGAATACAAGCATATATTTACAGGCCTGGCATATAATGTGATTAGTATTACACATCTCAGTATCCATGGAGGTGCTATAACACATCCCCAGGAGATATATAAAAATGGCATTTATGAGTATAGTGCTTGAGAGTTCTAGCAAGTCACTTGACTTTAAATTGTATCTAGAAGTTGAAGTAATGGTGATATATAATGAAAGGATGCAGCAACTAACAGGCAGGCACTTTCTAACATTAAGAAATCCTCTCACACAAATGTGGTATATAGAGGAATTTTAGTCTGGTGACATGACTATTCTGGCAAAGGATCAGCTCCAAAGACATTCTAGGTTTGTGTGATCCAGCTGGATCACTCTGGTTAGAACACAGCAATGTCCTTGGTACTCATCTTTAATTCTAAACGATCAAGGTAAGTTTACTTTGTAGAACGAGGCACCCAAGTGTAAAAGTGACATCTAATTGAGGGGAAGGCAATATCAGAGGAAGACTTGAGAGAATGGGCCAGAGATCATTTATACTAAACTCTCATGAGAACAGAGAGGTAAGGGAGACTATGTATGATCAGTAAGGGACAGAGAGGCAAGTTAGTTCCTTGCAGTTCACTTGAATGCAGAGGTTCTCAGTTTGGAAAACTTCAGTTCAGAGGAGTTCAGTTTGTGGAATGCAGAAGCAGTTTTTCCAAGCAGAACAACTCATTGAAAAGCTGAGAGAAGCCAGCTTCAGTCAATCAGCTTGAAAGGAGTTTTGAGCCAAAAGAGCTAAGTTGAACCAGCCAGCAAGAGTAGAATGAACTGGAAATAGTGAGCCCATTCAGCCGTAAGCTTCCAAGACAAGGCCACAATGACATCCGGAGAATAAAAGTTGATTTACTATCTGGAGCCCAATGAGAATGGAGAAAAGGAAATCCCACTGACATTGCAGAAATCAGAGAGTATCTGAAAGAAATGTTGTAGAAGAGAGGAGACATCTCATAACCCAAAGGAAAAAAAATCACCTAGGATTATCTCCAGAGGTAGCATAAATTCTCCAAGTTCAGCTGAATGTCCGGGGAGACTGGGGAGACTCAGGAGTGGCAGGAGCCTGGAATTCAGAGCAATAGATGAAACAGGAGACTCTGAAAGAGTGGATCACAGTTAGCCACACCCCCCAAAAATAGGAAACTTCATCAGATCAGTTAAGTGCAAAGGTAGAGCTTGAAAGAATAGAAACGCTACTTGAAAATTCAATTGCATTATTTATTTCAGCTGTGACCATTCGATAAACCCCTCCCTTCAACTGCAATATTTATATATTTCCTCTCAATAAATGTTTAATAAATAGCTGTATGACAAGAAATCATAGCTAAGATAGTACAAAGGCTTAAGACAAAGGCAAAAGGCAGAAGATGTAAGGACACAGGAAAGCCCTAATTGTGAACCTATTTTACCTAATGAAATTAAGGATAAGATACACAGCTCATTGAACCTACTACATGGCCTTTTATTGAATCTGAGGAGAGGCTAAATTCCTTTGGTTTTGAAGTGTAAATTGAATAAACCATTTCCTCCTCTACTTGCTTTTTGGTCATGGTGAGTTATTGCAAGCAATAGAAACACTAAGACAGGGACTGTTCCATTTCAAACCACTGCATTTCAATCCCTGGCCCCCAGAGGCTTATAGCCACATTATAATGTAAAAAAATGCCTTTATTCCAACTTCAGAAGATACCATAATCTATCAAAGTCTCAGCAGTGTTTGGTGGTCCCATGTTCAATGTCTTTCCTCAGACTCACATGATCTCTTACTTAACCCAATTCAAAATCTAAGGGAAAAAGCAGATCATATATGTCTAATATAGGATGATACAGCATATATATAACCATTCAAATGGAAGGAAAGGAAGTACAGTGAGGAAATACTAGACCAAAGCAAGACTGAAAACCAGCTGGCAAACTCCAACACTGCATCTCCACATTTGATGTCAAGACACTCTTCAGGTCTCCAATTTTTCTTCTCAGTTATGTTGACTGGAACACACTTCTTTCTTATTAGCTGGTTCCCATTCCCTGTTAGCATCTTCCTTCAGCAGGTATCCAACTCTGGCATTTCTAACATCTTAGGTTATCCAATGAAATCCAGGCTTCACTTTCACAGCTTCGTGCAATAGCTTCTTTGTACCTCCATGCAAGAACAACCCTGACATATGCCTGGCCTCAGTAGCTTTCCTTAGTCATGAAGAGAGATTCCATAACCATTTCCCTGGTATCCATGGCTGAAGTGTCCATATTCTGCTACTTGCTAGGGTGGAACACAGCCTCCCTCATTTTCTGATAACTTCATCAGCTCTCTGTTTTATGATACTTTTCTTCACTGCCTAAGCTTGACTGTCCTGGAACTCACTCTGCAAAACAGACAGGCCTTGATCTCAGAGAACCACCTCCTGCCTCAGACTCCCTAGTGAAAAAACTAAAGGCGTGTGACACTTTTCCAGGACCTAATCTTTTCTTCAATTCCTTTTAACCTCTTTAACTTCTTTTCATAAATTGGAAGCTTAGCTGGGTGGGATCTTACACTTTACTAAACACTCCCTTTATTCCTGTGGAATCGAGCTTTAAAAAAAAAAAAGGTGATCCTTTTCCCCTCAAAATCCACATTGTTCATTATTTTTAGTTCAGCTTTCTACTTTGCATCACAGAACTCATAAGACTGGTCACTAATAACCATACAATACAGTCAATACTAGGCTGTTTTGAAATCTCTGGCAACGCAATTAAAGTTTTCAATTTTGCAAAATTTTTAGACAAGGGCAAATGTCAGACACATTCTTCACTTAAATACCACAAGAATAGTCTCTAAGATACGTGCTAATATTCTTTTCCTCTTAATACTCTTTATCCATGATAATCCACATTGCTCAAAACAATATATTTTCTTCCCTGTTTCTACGAATTTGGCCTATATAAAGTTCAGTTAAATATTCAACTGTTTTTCTTTTTCTTTTCTTTTCTTTCATTTTAATAATCTCTTTTTTATTATTTATTCTATATTCTTTACATTCCAAAGGCTTTCCCCTTTCCCAGTTCCCCTCTCACCATATGTCCCATAAGTCCCCCCCCCACCTATTCCCCAATCACCCACCACCACCACTTCTCTGTTCTGGTACTCTCATACAAAACTGGATCCAATCTTTTCAGGCCCAGGGTCCTCTCCTTCCTTCTTCTTGGAAATCATTTGACTTGCTAATTGTGCCTTGAGTATTCAGAGCTTCTGGGCTCATTAATATCCACTTATCAGTGATTGCATTTCATGAGTATTCTTTTGTGATTGGGTTAACTCGCTTAGGATGATATTTTCTAGATCTAACCATTTGCCTACACATTGCATGAATTCATTATTTTTAATTGCTTAGTAGTATTCCATTGTATAAATATACCACATTTTCTGTATCCATTCCTCCTTTGAGGGACATCTGGGCTCCTTCCAACTTCTGGCTATTATAAATAAGGCTGCTATGAACATAGTGGAGCATGTGTCTTTATTGTATGTAGGCTAATCCTCTGGGAATATGCCCAAGAGTGGTATGACAGGGTCCTCTGGAAGTGTCATGCCCAATTTTCTGAGGAACAATCAGACTGATTTTCAGAGCGGTTGTACCATCTTGCACTCCCACCAACAGTGGAGGAGTGTTCCTCTTTCTCCACATCCTTGCCAGCACCTGGATGTTGTCTCCTATGTTTTTAATCTTAGACATTCTGACTGGTGTGAGGAGGAATCTCAGGGTTGTTTTGATTTGCATTTCCCTGATGACTAATGATTCAACTGTTTTTCTAATACAAAGCCATATTTCCTCATTTCACAAAACTACAACATGATCAGGCCTATCAAAAGGATGAATCCCAACCCCAATCGAAGAACAATATCAACTAACCAACTTCTATCTTAGGGTTTCTTTTGCTGTGAAGAGACACCAAAAATAGCACTACATAACCATAAGTCTAGCACATAGGAGGTATAAGCATGATGACTGGCAATTCAAGGTAATCTTTGGATACATATTGATATTTTATTAATCATTTTATTCATTTAAATTTCAAATAATATCCCCCCTCTGGGTTATCCCTCCACAACCCCCCCAATTCCATCCCCTCCTCCACCCTCCCCTTTGCCTCTATGAGGGTTCTCCTCCACCCATTCAACCACTCCTGCCTCATCCCTCTAGCATCCCCCTATGCTGGAGCATCTAGCCTCCTTCCCATCCCAATGATGTCAGATGAAGCCATCCTCTGCTACATATGTATCTAGAGTCCAGGCTCACCCACATATATACACTTGGGTTGGTGGTTTAGTTCCTGGGAGCACTGGGTGGTCCAGTTAGTTGATATCGTTCTTCAATTGGGGTTGGTTGAAATCCCCCTTCAGCTCCTTCAGTCCTTCCCCTACCTCTTTCATTGGGATCCCTGGGATCAGTACAATGGTTGTCTCTAAGTATCTTCACCTGTATAGGTCAGGTGATTGTAGAACCACTAAGGGAACAGCCACATCAGGCTTGTTTCAGGAAGCACTTCTTGGCATCAGCAATAGTGTGGGGCCTTGGTGTCTGCAGATGGGATGGATCCCTAGGTAAGGTGGTCCCTGGATGGCCTTTCCTTCAGTCTCTGTTCCATTTTTTTTGTCTCAGTCTTTCTTTTGGAAAGGAACATTTCTGGGTTTAAAATTTTGAGCTGTGTGGTTGTCCCTGTCAACTGAGGGGCCATGCCTACGTGCCTATTTACTGGAGGTAGTCTTTACTGGTTGTATCTCCCCTTCACTGAGTACTACAGGTAACATCATCATCCTTGGCTCTTGGGAGCCTCTCGCTTCCCTGGAGTCAGGGATTTTCTAGTGGCTACCCCAGTTCCTCATCCCCATCTGCTGCATGTTTCTATTCAATTTCCTGATCCTTAGTACTTCTTTCCTCTCCCTTCCAATATCATTTGTGCCCTTGCCCTCCTCTCTCTCTCCCTGGTCCCTCCCTCCCTCTAGTGCCTGGGATTATTTTTTTTCTCAGTTCTATGTAGGTTTGAAGCATCTACACTTTGGTCTTCCTTATTTTAAATCTGTATCTAGCTTATAGGTTGTATCATGGGTATTTGGAGCTTTTGCGTTACAATCCACTTATCAGTGAGTACATACCTTGTATGTTCTTTTGTGTCTCATTTTCCTCACATGGGATGATATTTTCTAGCTCGACCCATTTGCCTGTGAATTTCATGAAGTCATTGTTTTTAATGGCTGAGTAGTATTCCACTGTGTAAATGCACCACATTTTCTTTATCCATTCTTCTGTTGAAAGACATCTGGATTGTTCCCAGATTCTGGCTATTTTAAATAAGGCTTCTATGAAAATAGTGGAACAAGTGGCCTTGTTTTATGTTGGAGCATCTTTTGGGTGTATGCCCAGTAGAGGTATAGCTGGGATATCAGGTAGAACCATTTCTATTTTTCTGAAGAGCTGTCAGATTGATTTCCAAAATGGTTTTTACTAGCTTGTAGTCCAAAGGCAATGGAGAAGTATTCTTCTTTTTTCCACATCCTTGCCAGCATATTCTATCACCTGAGTTTTTGAACTTAGCCATTTTGATTGATGTGAGGTAGAATCTCAGGATCATTTTAATTTGCATTTCCCTGATGACTAAGGAAGTATAAGGCAAGGGACACTGTCAATTGAACAAAACAGCAACCCACAGACTGGGAAAAGATCTCTACCAACTCTACATCCGATAGAAGGCTAATATCCAAAATATGCAAAGAACTCAAGAAGTTAGACTCCAGAGAAACAAATAATCATTTAATAAATGGGGTGGAGAACAAAACCAAGACTTCTCACCTGAGGAATATCAAATAGATAAGTACTTAAAGAAATGTTATATATTGATTTTGAGGATAATCTGGGTTATAAATGTAAAGATACTCATAACTTTTTTCCTAATTTGACATGTAAACCTAATATATTGGCACGAGTTTATTTTCTTGATTTTTCATGGTTTTGTCAGCTTTGTCGATTTAAATGTAAAGAAATTATACTACATTAATCTGTAGTGTTAATCATTGCTACAATTTTTATTTTTATACAATAAAATTATAACACTTTATTTTTTTCTGTATGCTACTATTATATATTTAGTTCTATACATAGAAGAATAAAACCTGGTGCACAGGACCTTGTGACTAGTGGATGTACCCCAGACACTGCTAATACATATGCCCCCTTGTTTCCAAGTCAGGACACATACATGTGGATTTTGGATGGTGATTTAATGCATCAGAATAACATAGAGGGACATTTTATAAGAAATATAACACTTGAACTTTTTTATAAAATAGGATTAAAAGTCACAATGACTTATTTTATGTGCCATGTTGTAGCTACCAATACATCTAATGCATATCTAGCTGGAATAAATGTATTAATAATTCATTTTATTTTATACATTTTCATTATTTATAGTATACTTAAGTCACATTTACTTTCAAACTAACAAATAATTATTTAAGGTATCTGAAAAATAGTACTTATTTGTAGAAATATTCTTTTGATAGTTATTACATATAGCTTAGACAGCATTTGTGAGGACAACTATATTAAAATGTCCCACAGAATTTCCAAATCCAATTTACATTGTTCTCAGGTATCTACTTCACCCTCTTCTCCAAGCTCCAGGTTGGGTGCTGTTCCTTCCTCTCAATAGAATACTGTAATCCCTTGTTGGGAAACCATAAGTCTGCTGCTGCATTCTGATGGCATGGACATCCTATGTACTTCTGATGGCAGCCCTAAGAGGATTATGTCTTCTAGGAGACAGAACATGACACTGTTTTGATCCAGGCCTGGGACTGGCAATAGATGTGTCCTTCTGTGGTACTGGCTGAGGAGGTATTTATCTGGGCATTGTCCATGTGCCTGGAGTTTGTCAACCTGAAACCAGATAGTGCCTACGCTGAGTTCCTGATGCCTGCTCTGCCTTAAGCACCTCAAGCTATATCATGACCACCCAGAAAAAAATATGAATATATTATATTGCTTACATTTGTCAGTGTTACACAGGGTATAACGATCAAATAAAAAAGAAAACTTAATGATCCCATTGGCTTGTAGGCAAGGCTCTGTTAGATCCCATCATAGGGCTGTGATATGGGATATGAGGAAACCACAGTTGAGCAAGCTATGGAGAACCAGCCAGGAAGTGGATTCTCCTGTAGCTTCACTTTCTGCCTTTAGTGTCTGTCTTAAGTTCCCGCCTTGACTTTCCTTCAGGAAGACTTCAATTATAAAATGAAATGAACCTTTTCTTTCCCAAAAAGGTTTTTCCGCTTTTGATCTTTACAACACCAATAGAAGTCAGACTAATTATATAATATTCTCAAGAAGTAATAAAACTATTAAGTGGTAAAAAAGAGACAGTGCTCTTGCTGGTACAGCAAACTGTGATGTGTTTGGGCCAAGTAACTATAGTTTTTTTTTTAATGAATTATTAGCCAAATGCTATATTCAAGTTTCCATTCTAATCTACTATTAATTCTATGATGTTTCATAACATGTATCTAGCTGTGCTGATCACTCATTAAAATGCTTTGGATTGTTTTCAAGTTTCTTAAAATTAAAATGAATGTTTTTCATTGCCTTTACATTTTCTATTTGGAAAATTGTTTGGAAAATAAGGTATGCTGTAATTAAAATGCCAATAAAAATTATGTTCTTCAAGTTAGAGAAGTAACACAGTTATTTATAAAAAAACTAGTCAATTAAAATCAGTAATAATAATCTAATATGTGGTATTACAAGTTTGGAGGTTTATTATATTAGAGTAAATGGAAACTATTTAGGACTATTATTTAGGAGACTGCCCAAAAGAGAAATCCTGGGAAATTAAAAAAAGAAACATATTTGTTATTTTTAATTTTTATAATATTTCACAATTTATATGTCAGAAAACCACTATGACCAGTTGGAGATGTGAGATTTATTTGTTCCAACAGTTTAAATCAGTGTTAAAGAAAGATGATAGCAAACATGCCTCCTAGCCAAAATAGCAATACATTATTTTCCTCAGAAAATTATACTCAATTCAGCAAACATGGCTTGTATAATATGTGTTATTAAATATTATTGATTCAAAATGTGAATCTCCTCAGAAAATAACAGTGTAAAGAAATAGAGCAAGAGAGGATCTAAAACAAAACAAAACAAAAAACCCACATCTTACCACTAGCAGTAAATAATAGCTACAAGCAATTTTCATTTGTTAAAATTAGCTGGAAGTTGTGTCATTGTCTGAAAAATAGATATATCTGGAGATCATCATAATAAACATAAGAAACCAGAATTGGAAGGAGGGACAAATGGCACATGGTTTTTTTGTTTTATGGGCCCTACTTTTTAATGCAGAGAAGGTTATAATGAGCCATGTGTGTGTGTGCGCATGTGTGTGTGTGTGTGTTTGTGTATGTGTATTGTGTGTATCTGTGTGTGTGTCTCTGTGTTTATGTGTTTGTGTTTGTGTGTGTGTGTGTGTGTGTGTGTGCACATGTGCATAGAAAAAGAAACAGGCACTAAACAGAGGAAGAGAAGAAAAGGGGAAATAACAGCAGTGCAGGGGTAGGATGGTATGAGGGCAGAACATGGTAAGCATGCATGATATATTTAAAAGAAACTGTTTTCATGAAACCCTATGCCATGTACAATAAATAAAATTCCTTCAAATTTATTTTTCAAAATTTTTTTCAAAAAGTGAAGAGCTAGATTTTTGTCCTTACAGAAATATGTTAGGAACTTGGGGACTCTCGTAACTATTTGTTTAAAATCAAATATATATTATGTATAGGATGCCTGTCCTAATACTTTGACCTGAAATACATTTAATGGTAGAAATAACTAGCATATGTTATTCTCCAAAATTTGTCTTTTTATTATGTTTCCATTTTAAATACTTATGAAGTGATGGAAAAAGGCAGAAATAACAACTGAAGGGATGCCAGTTTGTAATGGATATTATTAAAAATTGAAGAGGATTAAAATGAATGATCTACCATGAAAACACACAACAGAATTAATGATGTAGAGTAGATGATATTCTCAGTATTATATTTTCTTTTCTCTTTACTGTAACTATGTATCTGGCCAACAGAAACTAAAGGGAGGAGGGTTTATATTCTTTTACTTACTGAGGCCATTCAGCAGCATACATTGTAGTCTTCTCTCTCTTACAACCATTCTTTCTCCCCTTCTGCATTTTTCCCAAGGCTTAGGTACAGACATTTCAAGTGAGGTTATGTAACTTTTAGTCTGTATTTTCTGCACTTTGACCAATTGTGAATCTCTGTAACAGTAAACATCTGTTGCAACAAGATGCTTATTTGACAAGGGGTAAAAGCTACTATTATTTATGCTATAAAGATAGGTGTTTAGAAATGCAGTTAGACATTACATATTAAAAATATTAGAATTTCCATCTCCTAAGGTCTTTCTTGATTCCTTTCTTCAGAAACTTGAAGTTCCTATCATACAGATCTTTCACCTGTTTAGTTAGAGTTACAACAAGATACTTAATATTGTTTGTGACTATTGTGAAGGGTGTCTTTTCCATAATTTCTTTCTCAGCCTATTTATCCTTTGAATATAGGAAGGCTATTGATTTGTTTGAGTAAATTTTATATCCATCCACTTTGCTGAAGTTGCTTATCAGCTGTAGGAGTTCTCTGGTGCAGTTTTGGGGTCATTTAAATATACTATCATATCATCTGAAAATAGTAATAGTTTGACTTCTTCCTTTCCAATTTGTATCTTTTTGATCACCTTTTGTTATGTAATTGCTGTAGCTAGAACTTCAAGTACTATATTGAATAGGTATGGAGAGAAATGGCAGCCTTGTCTAGTCCCTTATTTTAGTGGGATAGCCAAAAGCAATATATAGATTAATTGCAATCCCCATGAAAATTCCGACTCAATTCTTCATAGAGTTAGAACAATTCTCAAATTCATCGGGAATTAAAAAAAACCAGGATATCAAAAACTATTCTCATCAATGAAAGAACTTCTTGGGGAATCAACCTTCTGCATCTCAAGCAGTATTACAGAGCAATAATGGTAAAAACTGCATGGTATTGGTACAGTGACAGGGAGGTAGATCAATGGAATACATTGTCATTTCCATAATTTCTTTCTCAGCCTGTTTATCCTTTGAATATAAGAAGGCTATAGATTTGTTTGAGTAAATTTTATATCCATCCACTTTGCTGAAGTTGCATATCAGCAGCAGGAGTAGAAATGAATCCTCGCAACTATGGTCATTTGATCTTTGACAAAGGAGCTAAAGCCATCCACTGGGGAAAAAAGATAGGCTTTTCAACAAATAGTGCTGGTTCAATTGGCAGTTAGCATGCTGAAGAATGTAAATTGATTCATTCTTATCTCATTGTACAGAGCATAAGTTCAAGTGGATCGTGGACATCCATATAAAACCACATACACTGAAACTAATAGAAAAGAAGGGTGGGGAAATGTTGCAAAATATTTCCTATCCATTCACATTGAGGAAGTGAGAGGATATTTATTGGAGGGGAAAGAGGAGGAGGAGCTAAGTGAAGTGAGAGGAGGAGAGAGAGAGAGAGAGAGAGAGAGAGAGAGAGAGAGAGAGAGAGAGAGAGATCCACACAAGCAGAGCAGAGTGGGAAATGGGAGATGAAGATATCCAGATGGTTTCAGACATATTTCTGGTGTTAGGAGAGGTTAGAGAATTGGGATAAGACATTTATCATTGCAAGTTGACGTTATTTAATTGGGAGATTGTATACATAAATATATTTGGTAAACTATTTTAGTTTAAGACTCATGCTAAACCAGATATTTGCATGTGGGGCAGGAGTTCTGGATTCACGGCATTTACAGAGTCTATGGCAGAGAGGAAACACAGCTGGGATGTGGTAAAGGTTAGCTGAAAGAGATAGGTTCAGTGGGAACAGTGAGAGTTGCCCTGAGCTGCACCCATCGGGAGTTGGTGCAAAGGTCTGGTAGGGCAATACTATTAATAATTACCCATTACAGGGAAGAGTCTACAGCACATGAGCACAGGGAGGATATTTCCTGAACAGAACACCAATAGCTTATGCTCTAAGATCAAGAATTGACAAATGGGACCTCATAAAATTACAAAGTTTCTGTAAGGCAAAGGATGCTGTCAATAGGACAAAACTGCAAGCAACAAATTGGGAAAAGAATTTTACCAACCCTACAACCAATAGAGAGCTAATATCCTATATATATATATATAGGATATGTATATATATATATATATATATATATACATATATATATATCCCATATATATATCCTATATATATATATAATATCCTATATATATAAAGATATATATCATATATATATATATATATATATATATATATATATATATAAAGAACTCAAGAAGTTAGACTCTAGAGAATCAAATGACACTATTAAAAAATGGGGTACAGAACTAAACAAAGAATTTTCACCTGAGGAATATCAAATGGCTGAGAAGCACCTAGAGAAATGTTCAACATCATTAGTCATCAGGGAAATGCAAATCAAAACAAAACTGAGATTCCAAATCACACCAGTCAGAATGGCCAAGATCAAAAACTCAGATGACAGCAGGTGCATGCAAGGATGTGGAGAAGGAAGAACACTCCTCCACTGCTGGTGGTATTGCAAACTGGTGCAACCACTCTGGAAATCAGTTTGGCAGTTCCTCAGAAAACTGGATGTAGCACTACCTGAGGACTCAGCCCTACCACTCCTGCGCATCTACCCAGAAGATTTTCTAATGAGGACACATGTTCCACTATGTTCATAGAAGACTTATTGATAATAGCCAGAAGCTGGAAAGAACCCAGATGTCCCTCAACAGATGAATGGATACAGAAAATGTGGTATATTTACACAATGGAGTACTACTATTTAGTGTAGCCATTTAAAACAATAAACTCATGAAATATATAGGCAAATGGATGGGACTAGAAAATCTCATCCTGACTGAGGTAACCCAATCACAAAAGAACACACATAGTATACAGTCACTGATAAGTGGATATTATACCAGAAGCTTGGAATACCCAGGATACAATTCACAAACCACCTGAAGTTCAAGAAGAAGGAAGACCAAAGTATGGATACTTTTTAGAAGGGTGAACAAAATACCCATGGGAGGAGACCAAGTGTGGAACAGAGAGTGAAGTAATGACCACCCAGAGACTGCCCCATGGAGATCCATCCCATATACAGTCACCAAGCCCAGACACTATTGTGGATGCCAAAAGTACTTGTTGACAGGAACCTGATATAGCTGTCTCCAGAGAGGCTCTGCCAGCACCTGACAAATATAGAGGTAGATGTTCACAGTCAACCATTAGACTGAGCACAAGTCTTGAGTGGAGGAGTTGGAGAAAGGACCCAAGAAGTTTAAGGAGCTTGCAGACCCATAGGAGGAACAACAATATGAACTACCCAGTACCTCCCAGAGCTCTCAGGGACTAAACTGCCAACCAAAGAGTACATGTGGAGGGACCCATGGCCCCAGCTGCATATGTAGTAGAGGATGGCCTTGTTGGACATTAAAGGGAGGAGAGTACCTTGCTTTTGAAAAGGCTTGATGCCCCAGTATAGGGGAATGCCAGGACAGGGAAGCAGGAGAAGGTGGGTTGGTGAACAGGGGGGATAGGGGATAGGATAGGGTATTTTAAGAGGGGAAACCACAAAAGGGGATAACATTTGTAATGTAAATAAAGAAAATAAAATATTATATATATATTATAAATATATGTTAGAATATTATATTAGAAGTGTGTGTGTGTGTGTGTGTGTGTGCGTGTGTGTATGTGTGTGTGTGTAAATGGCAGTAGTAGTTTTGACTCTAGATTCTATGACTTCTCTTACCTTGAGACATTGGCTAGCTTTATAGTACCAGAACTGTAAGGTCCCTATTGAATGGACCTTAATCCACAAACAAAGATGTTGATTGCCCCCAAAATACAAGTGCTGCCATTTTATTGGGTTCCTCATTTGCTTGTATGTAAGTGAAAATATTTGAGAGTTATATCTATAATTCCCATTTTTCACTAGTCCCATGAATTCTGTCTATTGCAATAATTTAACACATGAGAAATTCATCACACATGGACACTAAAATATATCAATTTGAATGCAATAATAACAAACTCAGAGGCACCAATAATGTGCTGGTGCTGCATGAAAGACGGAAAACAATGCACTTTCCCTTGGAGTCATTTGGCCAAAAGAGAGTACTGATATGACCTCTTTATCTCACTCTCCCTGAGTCTTTTATAATTTATGTCTGTCTGGCGTATGAATCTGAATTGTGCCTGGCTAAATATTCTCTTTCTTTTGTTAAACAGCACAAAAATCACCACATGAAGTCATAGATACTCCACTACAGAAATCTGAATCAGTTTTACAGGGGGATGAAGTAACTGTCTTCAACTGACTCTATGTGACCCACATGACAAACAATATTGTAAACATCATTTTCAATTTACTTAAAATCAAAATTTTAATATGCAATTTATTTTAATAAATATGTGTATGCTTTGTCCAACACCAATGGTGAATAGTCATCTAAGAATGATGCTTTCAGCCTACTTTCTGTATTCAAACATTATTATCATAATACACCTATAGATATACATGCCTTCTCTTTGGTCTATAAAGCAAGAGTAAATAATGGTTTCATGTACACTTATGCTGTAAATACAGATTATATGGCAAATCCAAATTAAATAAGGGTGGTTGTTACATTGCTCTCTTGAGTGCCAGTTATACTGACTGAGTACATGGTAAGATAGCAAACTTAAATGAAGTGACCTCAGGATGGATTATTAACTCTGGCTTTGAAGTCCAATAAAAGTCCCAGTCTCTTAGTATGTCAAAGATATGTTTATCATATTGCCATGCTTTATGTATAATTAACATAAACACATTTTTATTATAGAGTAACTATATTTTAGATCTGGGTTGCCTCAGTAAAATGTCACACATTCATATATCAAGTATTTGTAAATTCAGAACATTGTAACCTAATGTTCAGCTATTGGTATTAAATTTATGTAAATATTTATCTCTAGTATTTTTTCATTTGTTTAATAAAAATTAAAGAAATGTATTTCTGTTTCAACTGAGTTCCAAATACAATCATAGACCTATGATAATTCTTGATTAAAATAATATATACAATAGTGAGTAAAGTGCTCGCTTCAGCAGCACATATACTAAAATTGGAACAATAGTGAGTAAAATCACTTGATCCTTATTTTATTTATTGAAGTTTTAGATTATGCTACAAATTTAACTACAATAATCCAAAACTCCTCAAAATAATGATTGCTAGAAGGAGACTAATGTACTTCATAGACTTCAGAAGCACATACTTTTTACATGTATAACTTAGTACCAAACAAAACAACATACCAACTCTCTGCCCTTCTATTGAAGCTTACCATGTCCACCGTGCTAGTGACAATCCTCCTTTCCATCTCTTCTCCTTATCAAGTTTACAACTGAAGGCGTCACTGATATCCTCAGTCTTAAATAGACTCAAGTATTTTGTATTTTATATAAACCATTTACCTTAATCATTCAGGGTCACTATTTTTTAATTAATTTTGTTTTCTACAATCATCTACTTTTAAGTACCTCATCATCTTTCTTCCTACCTCATCATTTAAGACTGAGGATATCAGTGGCACCTTCAGTTGTATACTTGATAAGGAGAAGAGATGGAAAGGAAGGTTGTCACTAGCACTGTGGACATGGTAAGCTTCAAAAGAAGGGCAGAGAGTTGGTATGTTGTTTTGTTTGGTACTAAGTTATACATGTAAAAAGTATGTACTTCAGAAGTCTATGAAGTGCATTAGTCTCCTTCTAGAAATCATTATTTTGAGGAGTGTTGGATCCTTTTGTATCCTACAATCATCTACTTATGAATCTGTTATATAAATATATGTCTGAGGAGATTATTTCCATAATTAATCTAGTAATATTCACAAAAACTCATCCACATCACCATGTACCTCTGAAGAATTGAAAGAAAATAACCATACTAATTGTCTAAGTTACATCTGTGTTGTCCCAAAATCTCAGAAGAATTTATGCATTTAAACCCTCCTTTTCACATGCAAATGCTATTGTTTCTAAAAACAGAATTATACTATTTAATTAATATTAAATGTCAAGTCATTGATCAATTACTTCTCCAAGATAGAAAGTGGTGACAATAAGGATTTATTGTTGTGTCATATTCAATTCACTGAAACATTTTTGTGAATGGAAATAAAAAAAGAAGAGAAAAGGTTTCGTAAGGAATGACAAGCATTTATTGTTAAGTGTCACATTCGATTCACTGAAATATCTTTGTGAATGGAAATGAGAAAAAGAAGAGACAAGTTCCCTACAAGCTATACTGATTATATCTAATTTTGGAATTCTTTGCAATTCATTTTGCTGATGAAAATGCCCCTTATATATACTGAATAATGCAATGTTACTGTAAATATGAGAGAAAAATGATCATCTATATTTACAATTCATGAAATAATAGAGACAATATCACATAAATGACTTCTCAAATGTTTTTGACAACCCAATATTATACAGGCAGTTTGAAGGAAGTTTTTGATTAGTAATAATTGGTCCCTGAAAATAGCAAAAATAGCATGTATCAGAGGTCACTGCAACAGTGAACTCCCAGAAAGAAAATTAAATACAGCCAAGCATCTGCCCACACAATTTACCACTTGAAAATCTATAGAAGAAACTTTCTCCCACATATTCCTGTAAAGAAGTCGGATTGAAGCTTACTTTTCTATAATGCATCAGGCTCAGCCTTGAAAATACAGAGCCTAGCACCTCTTTAATCCTTATAACAGACCTGGGAAGGCAACCTCAAAAAATAGAAAGGTTGTTTGCTTATTTGTTTGTTTGTTTTTTCGGTGTGTGTGTGTGTGTATGTGTGTATGTATGTGTGTTTATGTTTGTGTGTGCGCTGTTGCTGTTGTTGTTAAATGTACAAACATCTTTCTATATTTGAATAGCAATGACTGACAAATTTTGTTTTCAAATATATCTCCTCTCTTGTTATATTTGAATATTTTTCCTTATCATTTTTAGCAATGTTTTTGTTACATTGTTGTTTTTTCCCCTCCATTTGTTTTGACCATGAAAAGCCTACTTTCATTTACATCTCAGACTTTTGTCCATTACAATTCAGAACTTAAGGAAAAGTAAAGCAGCAAATTTACTATTTGTTAACTAATGACAAGCCCAGTGAGTGGCATTGAACTGGAAATGGAAGCCATTTAAGGGTGGATGCAGCAGAGGGAGGAATTCTCCTCAAAGGATGCCCCAGCTCTTCTGGAGCACAGGAAGCTACTCTGTCACTCCCTAAAGGCTAGAATGATTAGAAGTCACAGCCATGATCTTTAAAAAATATATCTGACTTGAATAAAATCTGACAGTAGCTTTCTGCAAGGTCTTTTCAAAGTTTACCTGCAATGTAATGTTATTCTGAAGCTAAATCACATTCTCTTTGATTTCTTAGTGAGCAGGACAACCTGGACTACAATAGAGGCAGACTAGATCTCTTAGGAATAAATGACTGTAACCCTACAGTTTATTCTTGTCACCCTGTCCCTAATGTTTTCTCTCTCTCTCTCTCTCTCTCTCTCTCTCTCTCTCTCTTTCTCTCTCTCTCTCTCTCCTTTTTCCGTCTTCCTTGACTCTTCCCCTTTTTTTGAGTTTTGGTAATCTTAATAATTAGGAAACTTGCTGTAGTTATGTGCCCAGAAAGAAGAAACCATAGAAACTCTAACTATGAAGTGCAAATCATTCCTGGACATGAAGGAGGGAGGGAGGGAGGGAGGGAGGGAGAGAGAGAGAGAGAGAGAGAGAGAGAGAGAGAGAGAGAGACAGAGACAGAGACAGAGACACAGACACAGAGAGACTACGAGAGATTAAGCTTTTAATATTAATATATGGCTTAGGAAAATAAACCAATAAAACTAAGCATCACGTAGGATCCCATACTAAGTTTGATTTGTCACTCTGTCAGGTGAATCTGAGCCTCGGGAAGCTTGAGAAATGTTATCCATGGGGCAGCAAGAGATTTTCTTCCCTTTTATGATTTTTCTTTTTTATCTATCAGTTCTCAAGGAAAATCTCTCCTATGCTGAAAAGTAGAGTTTCATCTGATATTTATTTGGAGATTTTTCTAAGTTATGTTTTTGTCATTATGCCAAAATGTGCAGAGGATACATTCTGCAGTGATCCTCCAGAAAGCTTTTACGCATAATAGAAAAAAAACACAGTCATCTCATGTGAGTAGAATTTCTTTCTGAGTAAATTTTTAAAGTAAACAAAAGCTTTCAGGGTTATTTGGTGGAAAATTTGAGAAAGACATTGACAATGATAATATTTGCAATTTTATATCTCCAATGTTAAATTTTCAATTGAAGATGTTTCAAGGCTAGCCACTTAAAGTACTCTGTACTTCCATTGTAATTTATTTATATCTACTGCTAAATGTAAAAATCTAACTAATAGGCAATAAATCAAAGATCAGTTGAAAATGAAGTAACGAATTTCCAGAGAATGTATTGGGGGGAATGATCAAAAAGTTAAAAATTCAATCAAATAATAAAAAAATAGATAAAGCATTAAGTGTTAATCTACTAAACATTATATATGATTATATTCGTCTTCATAACTGTAATGAAATACCCAAAGTTAGGTTCTTCTGCATAATAAAGAGATTTATTTAGTCCACAAGCTCAGACCTGAAAGTGCAAGATTAGGCAAATTTATCCCTTCAAACTCTCCAATCACATCATAGAGAGAGGAAGCAAATGGTAAGACCAGAAGCCAGAGATCCAGGAGGGGATTTTTCACAACAACCTATTCTCCTAAGTACTAAGTATCTGAAATAACATCCTGGTGTTCTTCTGAGGGAAGCACTTCCAGCTACTCACTGTTCATTCACTCCAGCTGGGCTCTAACCACTTTCTTCTAGCCTTCATATTCGCACAATAGATATCAAGCTTTCAATCCAGGGAACACACAGAAGACAGAACACAGACTCTTGTTTCTAGATAACATGATTTCTAATGCCATAAGAAGAATTTGAGAGGAAAGCAAAAGTTGAAGTATATTTTTAAGTGTTGAAAAGAAAAACCTGAACAGTAAATACATACCATATATCCAAGCTGGGGCCAAGTGTGTACATAAGCATCTTCATACTTGTGTCTATGTTCTCAGTGACTTTTACAACACTTCAGCCTCTGTTTCCTCAAAATGTATTGAGTCTTACAATGTTGAAATTAGATGGATGAAGTTCACAGAAACTACAATACCCATCAGCCTTCTCACCTAGGCTATATGACCAATAAACAGCTGATGGGTAAAAGGAGATTCTTTAGCCTGAAGGTGGAATACAAAACTCTTGAACTCTTTTGTTTCTGTTTGTTGGCTTGTCCAATTTCGATATGGTGTTTTTTGTTCCATGCTATTATATCTTATTTTGTCATATTTTGTTGTTATATCTTAGAAGTCAGTTTATTTCTAATGAGAGACAGAAATGGAGAGGCTCTGGGTGGGTCGGGGGTGTAGATAGGAATTGGGAGTAGAGTGGGGCTAAACTATAATCAGGGTATATAAGGGTATGAGAGAAGAATCTATCATCAACAAAAGTGGAAATAATAATAAACTAGGATTTAGAAATTATTTTTAGGCATCTAATTCACATTTTAATCATAATAGGGAAAATCAGAAGAATGACCATATTTTAGAAGGACCATCTCTCAGGGCAAGTGATTCTTAGGTAAAAAGTTTATAAACATGCATGTGTTGTTATATACGTGCACCATGGGTGTATATTTAAATGCAATGTATTTAGAAATTTAAGACAAATACAATGTTATTTGGAAAGGGAGGAAAGGAAATAAAATGAGATCTCTGAGTGTAGACATGGCTCAGCCTTTAGGAACACTGACTGCCCTTCTGGAGGACTTGTGTTTGTTTCAAACCGTCCACATGGTAGCAGAAATCTATAATTTCAATCCCACATGATTTGAAGTTCTCTTCTAGCCTCTCTGAATATCTGTTATGCACATGGGTATATACATATGCATACAAGAAAATCACCTATCTATATAAATTAAATGAGTAAATAAATATTTTTAAAATGCAAAAGATAAATATGGAAACAAAGATTATAATGTTATTAAATTTATTTTATAAGATGTTTAAAAGACAAGCAATGTAGTATTACTATTTTAAAATAAAAAAGTTGAAATGATTTAAATATAAATATATAATATATGAAATAATTATATATTACATATAAGTATATGGTGTATAAAATATAATTCTATACTATATATAGAATTATATCTATATTATACATATAATATGTCAAAATATGTTATGTGAACTCTCAAAATTAGGAAGGTGTACAGCTGAGAGCTAGACACATTTTTTCTGACCTCAGAATAAGCTCTTTTCTAACTACAAATAATTTAATAACCTCACATAATTAAATACCTAGATAACATAGTATTTCCTTAGCATATAATGGTAAAGAAATACCTGGGAATTCTTAAAACAATACTTTAAAAATGTGTAAAACACAGGCTCTCAGAAACCAAGAATATATAGAGACTATCCACCTTCACTGTTTGGACATGTAAAGAAAAATTATTTAATGATATATCAATAAAGCAGTTCTATTTGTGAACATATTTTACCAGGACTGTTCTTGAATTCTAAGAGAAACAGGAACTTGATATAGGTCAATCTTTCTCAGCAAAAGTCTTATACCCGTGAGACACATAAATAAAAGACTAGAGCAAAAAGGCATTCAGGGTGATATGTCCAGGATAAAGATTAACAAGTATGTGAAAAATATTTAAATGTGTGTATTGTTCACAAAATCAGTAAATTAATACATAATAAGCAAACAAGACGCTCTTTTAAAATTAACCTAATTTTTCCATAAACACCGGACACTTCTGCCTTGTGCCTTTTTCCAAGAATGCCAATCACCCAGGAGCTTTGCCCTTATCTCCAAACCTCCCAGCATACAGGCTTTAAATTCTTCACAGGCTCAAATTCTTTTTTTTTTTTTTATTTTATTTTCTATATTCTATGTTTACATTCCAAAGGCTTTCCCCTTTCCCATTTCCCACCCACCATAGTTCCCATAGTTCCTCTCCCCCCATCTGTTCCCCAATAATTGCCCCTCCCCCCTCGGTTTCTTTACTAAACTGGATGCAATCTTTACAGGCCCAGGGTCCTCTCCTTTCTTCTTCTTGGGAATCATTTGACTTGCTATTTGTGTCTTGAGTATTTAGGGCTTCTGGGCTCATTAATATCCACTTATCAGTGATTGCATTTCATGTGCATTCTTTTGTGATTGGGTTAATTCACTCAGGATGATATTTTCCAGGTCTAACCATTTACCTACAAATTGCATGAATTCATTATTTTTAATTGCTGAGTAGTATTCCATTGTATAAATATACCACATTTTCTGTATCCATTCCTCCTTTGAGGGATATTTGGGCTCCTTCCAATTTCTGGCGATTATAAACAAGGCTGCTATAAACATAGTGGAGCATGTGTCCTTATTGCATGCAGGGGAATCCTCTGGGTATATGCCCAGGAGTGGTATGCCAGGGTCCTCTGGAAGTGACATGCCCAATTTTCTGAGGAACCGCCAAACTGATTTCCAGAGCGGTTTTACCATTTTGCAATCCCACCAACAGTGGAGCAAATTCTTTAAAATGGTTTTCCACTGACATTGGCAAGAGGAACAGAAGCCGTGAGAAGCGCAGGAGAGAGAACAGATAAAGCTATAGAGGAGAGGCTAAAAGCTGTAAGCCATAGAACCTAGGGAATTCGGGAATGCAAGTAAGGGCCTCAGCTTGGCCGGTGCACAGCTTTATACAGAACCAGAGACTGGGAGTTCTAACTGTGTCATTGTAATATGAAATTCTGAATATATATACATGTGTGGGGGGGGTATAATTTGGATTTTGGTGTGAATAATTCCAAAATGACTGCCTTTTCATGTTTGATAAACATGGAACTGTTGCTTTGAAATAAAAGGGAGAAAGAGAGAGAGACGACAAGAGAGGGAAGGAGAGAGAAGGGGATCATGATGAATAGTCAAGCTGGAAATATATTCAATTAGGACACACCCTGACATTCTTACCACTAATCCTGATCTTAAGACTCATTGTTTTTATTTCCTCAGAAATAATTTGAATATTGTAATCGACCTAAATACTTTCCTTTCTTTGTCAGTAAGTCACTCCAAAATTTCTTCATAAGCCATCAGAATATAGACATTTAGTTAGATTGATAATTAGCTCAAGATGTATCTGTTCAAGCTGCTTTATTGATGATATTTTAAAAATCCATCACTGTGTTTCATGTCTGGCCCAATGGCTACAAAATAAGTTGTAATTAGTACAATAGGCGTGATGGAAATTAACTGAATAAAATTAGAGATAAATGTAGTCATATTGTTTTACTAGTTCCTATTGAGATTTTCTGGTACTCTAGTTGACCAATTTTGATGACCCAATTGACACTTGAAGATTTTTTTTTTCTCAATGCAGTCTCTCCCTCATCAACAGACATGTAAGACACTAAGAAAATATATACAGGCATTCTCAGCATATTATAAACACAACTAAAGTTTTGATGATTTTTCCCACAATTAAATTATTAGGTCTCATACTGCTTCATTAAACAGTTTCACATGTTTGATGTTAAGAGTTTTGAAAATTGATTTTATTATGTAGCAAGTCTTTATGTTTCCCACAAATTTTATTTCTAAATGATCTTTGTGATATATTTTTAATAACCTCTCAAATACACTTTTCAAGAGAATTGCCATTTCTATAAAGTGTACATGTCTACTGCAGTTTCTTAAGTAGCAAAATAAGTCATTTCTGACTGAAATGTTTCACAGACTCAATTGCGACAGTTACTCTTATAAATCATAAATGTATTAGTTCTAATATTTAAATATGCATTAAAAACTTTGCTCCTTTAGAAAACATGATACCTTAACTTTAATCATGAATAAAAAATTAGATGTGATTTTCACCTCAAACACTAACAGAAAATATTTAAGCTAATTCAAAAGTCACTGACCATACCATTTTTTTCACTAATGGTCTGAGAAGATAAGATATTATTCCTTAGTGTAAAAGAACAAGTTTGAATAATAAAAAAATACAATAGTACATATATGATACTTAAACATTAAGATAAACTACTATTGAAACTTTTAGGTAATGGTTTAATATAGACTAGCCACCAGAGATAGATTTAGGCCAAAAACTCTTTGTAAACATATAGATTAGATGACAACCTTTATTACAAATACATATACCTTCTTTATTTAACCTACCATAGTAGCTATAGTGTGTGCTATGAGAAACTCTAACAAAATGTTAAACAAGTTGTTTTATGATTGTACAACAGCACTAGTTTCCCATGTGTAAATACAAAATTGCTCATTGTAAGTTTTTTCTTGTTTTTATTGACTAATTTTAGTTACAAAATATTTGGTTTCATTATTACTTTTTCATGCATCTATTTCAATGTAATTGGATCATGTTTGTAATAGAAACTAATAATTATTTTTGAACCATTGTAAAAAAATAATAAAATTAACTCATGAACTTCATACTAGTAACACAGGTATAAGCACAAAGGATACATGACCTGTGAAGACTTCCTCAGCAATTACTTCAGAAATAAATGTATTGTGTCTGATTCAGAAGTTATGAACAAGATACCCCTTATGTCTATATCATAAATTGGAAAAACTAACTATGACAAGCTCTCTTTATAAAATGAATATAGAGTCTTCTTCTGAAATACTAAACCTCCACTAACAACTTTTAAAATACAACTTTTATTAATACTTCATGAATTTCAATACATGCATTTCGTTATATTAATTCCCCAATCCCAGCTCCTTGAATGCTTTCTTGCCTCTCAACTCTCTCACAAATTTCTCTCTTTTTTTAAAAGAACAAACAAACTCACTAAGTCCATGTTTTGATAAATATATAACCAGAGGTTTTTGATCATTCACTAGATAGGGGTTGACATACCAGGGCCAATTACAAGAATAAAGCATACTTTTCCTAATCCAGAAACCATGAATTACCCTTCGCTCCCCAGTTAGGAACAGGTCTATTGAGTCTCTCTCTTTTCCATGGTTTGATTTTGTGCAGGTCTTCTGCTGACAGCTCCACTGCTGTGAGCTGAGGAGCGTCACAGTCCTGTCATGTCCAGAAGGTGATGTTTACCTACAGTTCCTCCAACATCTGCCTCATATTATCTTCCCAATTACAGAAAATGAGATATATGATCTGCATATTCTTTTATGACCAATTTCAAAGACATGCATCTGAGATACATAGGAACATATTCTTGTTGTGTAAAATTAACCAAAAAAAGTTTTTTTTAAATTTTAAATATTTAAAGAGAATAATTTAAAATACAACTTTTAAGGTAATAAGTAATATTGTAAGAAATGTCCCAAACCCCAAAATTAAATGGAATCTTCCATCAAAATTAGCCAAGTGAAGTGAATATTAAGGACCCCACAACCACCTATTTTGATTTAGAAAAAATAGTATTTTGTAATCTATCAAGCAATACTGGTAGATTCTGAATCCAAACTATTATCTAAAATAGGATTTGATTTATGATTCAAAATATTTTTATACAACCTCAGTTTCATTTATGTCTAGCCATGGGTTTTTAATATATCCACTTGTACTTTGTCTACAATTTCAAACCAGTGCTTCCTCTGTTCATAACAAATAACACTGTTTAAGTAAAATCTCTCTTAAAAGCAATAGGCCCTATTATGGATGTATGGAATGTCAAATGCTTTGGCTGAAGAACACTGGATACTCTTAGAAGCACTCAGTCAGGTTGCTCTTAATTTCTCTCATGTGCTTTCTCTGGCTGTATTTGTCCCTGAAGCAAGTTATAGAAACTAATAAAAAGTAAAATACTTCTTGAAGAAGATCGTACACACAAAACTTCTTTTCCTTCTGGGCAGCCATAAAACCTATCCTTGTCCAGCTGAACCACCTTTGTGTTGGGGGAAGTTGTAATAATGAAATTCTCTGGCCTCCCCTTGTCTAATAGTGGGTCACAAATTCCTGATCCAGAGAACATCTGGCTTAACCCTAGAGGAAAATATACTGTAATGGAGAGCTGAAGAAGAAGATATCGTTTGCTTGGCCTCCTCATTTGTGCTATTACTGTTAGACGATACCTTTGTTGTCCAGTCAGCAGCATCAAATCAGTTCTGCTGTCCTCATCAATATTAAGCAAATATACAATTAAGTAAACTCAAAATATACATTCCCAATCCAATTTCTCAGTGCTTGTTCTGAAATATTCTGTACCATGTAAAATCATAATTAATTTTCCTCTATTCTTCCTAAGCTTCCTCTGTTGTCAGTGTGTCAGCTCTTACAATTGGGAGTGCATCACCCCTATTGTACAGCTACCTCTGTACATGTCAGAAACATCTCACCATTACTTCGTGAACAAGAAAAAAAGAGAGAAGGAAGTCTATTTTTTTCCTTCAAGGCTACATCTTAGGCAGAATAGGCTGCATCTGTCACTTACTTCTCTGTCGAAACAAAATACTCACTGATGTGGAGTTTCAATGAGTACTGTGTGTTCCATTATGTATATGATGTGTGTGTAAGAAAAGGATAAAAATAATACTATATATTTCTATTAGAAAAAATGAACAAAACATTTGCTCTAGATATTATGATAAAAATTTACAGACAATAATATGATTCAACTACACTATATTTGGAGGTAAATATGTTTTACTTGGATTTTTTCAAGAGGGAGAAAATAGTAAGTTAATAGAAGAAGAAATTGCATGTGAGTTTTTTGTTTGTTTTTAATATTTTCTTATTTTCTGAGATTTTATATAATTACATAATTTTCTGCTTTTCTTTACTTCTTGCAAAGGCACCCATTTACTCATAATTGCTCTTTTTCAAATTTGTGGCATTTTTCTTTGTTACAATGTGTGTGTGTGTGTGCGTGTGTGTGTGTGTGTGTGTGTGTGTGTGTGTTTGTGTATTCCTAAATTTTACATCAGTTTCACCTTCCATTTAGGCCCCTCAATGCTACCCTCCTTCAAAATCTTACAACCCTGAACTTTCTAGTTATACCATATTTTTACTTTGATTATTATTTTTCCATATGCTAATATGTATGGATGGATGCATTTATCTAGTTATCAGTCCAAATACATATAATACAACCAGCGGAGTCCACTTTTGTCGCTTGCATGTACATGTTGGTATCATGACTGATCACTCATTCTGCAACAGACAATTAACAAGGGATGGCAGACCTAGAAAAGACTAATTCTCCTTACAGTGGTCACTAGTTGCCAACAACTCTTCATGGAGAGGTAAGAACTTACAAGTTTTTTCCTCATAAGTGTTTGCATGTCTGTTGATATTACTGATGTTTAAATTTGTATGGGCAGCCATTCTAGGAGACATTATATCACAATGCCTTGGTAGTTTTCTTTTTGTCCCCCTTTTGTTATGTCCCATAGCCATAGGGACATAACATAGCAGCAGGAGATATAATAGCGATAATTCACTAGGGCTGATAAGTTGATCTTTGTGCTGTGTCCAGTTATGGTTTTCTGTGATGGTTTCCATTTGTTGTAAAGGTAAGAAGCTCCTTTGATGAGGAATGGTAGCTACACTTATCTGTGGTTATGAGGATAAGATAAAGAATGGAGTCAGGACTTATGATGGTCTAGTAAAGGGGCAGTAGTCGATTCTTGTCTGTGGTTCACAATCTCACAAGTCCCTGGAGGTTTGCTAGGTTTCTAATACCAGGTATGATTTTCTTCCTGTTGAGATCTCAAGTCCAATTAGCCATCTCTTGCTTGCCATGAACATGAGAAGGCCACATTTTACAAATGTATGGATATCTTGCCATGCTCATAATCAGGATAGCTCAGAGGTCTTGGAGCTATGTACAGTGTAAGACTTTAATTGCTTCCCTCCATTGGCAACTTGTATAATCCTCTAGTTTGTTTCTTTCATGAATGCATAAGGGAGATTGAAAAAAGGAGGTTTTGGGGGAAGATCCAGGTAGAATCATCTGAGTCCTGTGTCCTCAGTATGTGGTGGTTTTAGAAATGGGGATTCACTCTTAATCCCTGAGAGGTAACCAAGGACTATATAACTAATCTGTACTGTTTGGGGAGTCATTTGGACTAACCTGATCATCATTGGAAAGAAGATTTCTAGTGCAATTAGAATCCTGAACTGAAGATTTGTATATTTAATGTTCTTGGGAGGAACATTGTCAACACATGTGCCTGAACATCAACAGCAACAACAACAACAACAACAACAACAACATAATAATGATGATGATGATGATGATGATGATGATGATGATGATGATAAATATTTGCATGTTTCTGTTAGATAAGAATCAGCAGGAATGAGAAAGATCAGCTGCGGGTGCAGACTAGCAGCCGGGACCAGCTCTCCGAGCGGACTAGCAGCGAGGGGCCACCGGGCCGCCTCGGGGCACAGCTCGGCACTCTAGCAGCTGGAGTCAGGGGCCTGGACTCAGAGCGAGCATAGTCCAGCACAGTCAACGCAGCCAGAAGGGAGCAGCAGAGCCGGGTACGAACAGCTCAGCCAAGGACACGCGGTGCTTGCAGCAGGGGCAGCCATCTTGCCCCAGACCCCCGCGCGCAAACAGCGGGCACACTGGACGCAGTGAGCGGCTGGAATCAGGTGCGTGGCCAGAGTTATAGCTTAGCTTAGCTCTGCAGGAGATCCGGGCACAGAAAGATCAGCTGCGGGTACAGACTAGCAGCCGGGACCAGCTCTCTGAGCGGACTAGCAGCAAGGGGCCACCGGGCCGCCTCGGGGCACAGCTCAGCACTCTAGCAGCTGGAGTCAGGGGCCTGGACTCAGAGCGAGCATAGTCCAGCACAGACAACGCAGCCAGAAGGGAGCAGTAGAGCCGGGTACGAACAGCTCAGCCAAAAACACGCGGTGCTTTCAGCAGGGGCAGCCATCTTGCCCCAGACCCCCCAGCGCAAACAGCGGGCACACTGGACGCAGTGAGCGGCTGGAATCAGGTGTGTGACCAGAGTTATAGCTTAGCTTAGCTCTGCAGGAGATCCGGGCACAGAAAGCTCAGATGCGGGTGCAGACTACCGGCCGGGACCAGCTCTCTGAGCGGACTAGCAGCAAGGGGCCACCGGGCCGCCTCGGGGCACAGCTCGGCACTCTAGCAGCTGGAGTCAGGGACCTGGACTCAGAGCGAGCATAGTCCAGCACAGACAAGCTGCCAGAAGGGATCTGTCTCCTGGGGACAGGCATGCTGTGCTTTCAAGCAGGGCGCCATCTACAATAAGACCAACTAGCACCAGAGATAAAGAGATGGCAAAAGGCAAATGTAGGAACGTTATTAACAGAAATCAAGGCAATATGGCACCATCTGAACCCAATTCGCCAACCACAGCAAGTCCAGGATACCCCAACACACCAGAAAAACAAGAGTTAGATATAAAAGCACAGGTCATGATGCTCCTAGAGGAACACAAAAAAGACATAAACAAATCTCTTAAAGAAATGCAGGGGAACATCAATAGAGTAGAAGCTCTTACAATCCAAACACAAAAAACATTTAAAGAACTCCAGGAGAATATGGGCCATCAGACAGAAACCAATAAAGACGAAATGAGAAAATCAGTTAAAGAAATGCAGGGGAACTTGAAACAACAGGCAGAAGTCATGAAAGAGGGAGCACAAAAATATATTAAAGAATTACATGAAAACACAAACAAACAAATGATGGAACTGAGCAAAACCATCCAAGATCTGAACACAGAGGTAGAAACAACTAAGAAATCACAAAAGGAGGCAACCTTGGAGATAGAAAACCTTGGGAAGAAAACAGGGGTCGTAGATGCAAACATAAACAACAGAATACAAGAGATAGAAATAAGAATCTCCGATGCTGAAGATAACATAGTAACCATTGACTCCACAGTCAAAGAAAATGCAAAATCCAAAAGGCTTGTAACCCAAAACATCCAGGAAATCCAGGACACAATGAGAAGACCAAACCTAAGGATTATAGGGATAGATGAGAGTGAAGATATACAACTTAAAGGGCCAGCAAATATCTTTAACAAAATTATGGAAGAAAACTTTCCTAACTTAAAGAGAGAGATGCCCATGAATGTACAAGAAGCCTACAGAACTCCAAACAGACTGGACCAGAACAGAAACACCTCCCGTCACATAATAATCAAAACCCCAAATGTACTAAACAAAGAAAGAATATTAAAGGCAGTAAGAGAAAAGGGCCAAGTAACATATAAAGGAAGACCTATCAGAATCACACCAGACTTCTCTCCAGAAACCATGAAAGCTAGAAGATCCTGGGCAGACCTCATGCAGACCCTAAGAGAAAACAAATGTCAGCCAAGACTACTATACCCAGCAAAACTCTCAATCAACATAGATGGAGAAATCAAAATATTCCATGACAGGACCAAATTTACACAATATCTTTCCACTAACCCAGCTCTACAAAGGATAATAGGAGGAAAATTCCAACACAAGGAAGGAAATGGCACCCAAGAAAAAGCAAGACAGTAAACTTCTTCCATCAAACTCAAAGGAAGATAACTACTCAAAAACAAAAATAACATAAAAAATGTCAGGAAGTAATAACCTCTATTCCTTAATATCTCTTAACATCAATGGACTCAACTCCCCAATAAAAAGACATAGACTAACAGACTGGATACGGAAACAGGACCCTACATTTTGCTGCTTACAGGAAACACACCTCAGAGTCAAAGACAAACACTACCTTAGAGTAAAAGGATGGAAGACAATTTTGCAAGCAAATGGTCACAGGAAGCAAGCTGGAATAGCCATTTTAATATCAGATAAAATTGACTTTCAACCCAAAGTCATCAAAAGAGACACAGAAGGTCACTTCCTGCTAGTCAAAGGAAGAATCCACCAAGAGGAACTCACAATTCTAAACATCTACGCTCCAAATGTAAGGGCACCCTCATTTGTAAAAGAAACCTTACTAAAGCTCAAAGCACACATTGCACCTAACACAATGATTGTGGGGGACCTCAATACTCCTCTATCTACAGTGGCCCGACCAGGAAAACAGAAACTAAACAGAGACACGGAGAAACTCATCGAAACTTTGGAGCAATTGGATTTAACAGATATATATAGAACATTTCACCCTAAAGCAAAAGACTATACCTTTTTCTCAGCCCCTCATGGTACCTTCTCCAAAATCGACCATATAATTGGACACAAGACAGATCTCAACAAATATAAAAAGATCGAACTAATCCCATGCCTCTTATCAGATCACCATGGAGTAAGAGTGTTCTTCAATAGCAACAAAAACAACAGAAAATCCCCATACGCTTGGAGGCTGAACAATATTCTACTCAATGATACCTTAGTCCAGGAAGAAATAAAGAAAGAAATCAAAGAATTCTTAGAACTTAATGAAAATGAAGGCACAACATACCAAAATCTATGGGACACAATGAAAGCAGTGCTTAGAGGAAAACTCATAGCCCTGAGTGTCTCCAAAAAGAAACAGGAGAGAGCATATACCAGCAACTTAATGGCGCACTTGAAAGCTCTGGAACAAAAAGAAGCAATTACACCCAGGAGGAGTAGAAGACAGGAAATCATCAAACTCAGGGCTGAAATCAATCAAGTTGAAACAAAAAGAACCATACAAAGAATCAACAAAACCAGGAGCTGGTTCTTTGAGAAGATCAACAAGATAGATAAACCCCTAGCCAGACTTACTAAAGGGCACAGAGACAGTATTCAAATTAACAAAATTAGAAATGAAAAGGGAGATATAACAACAGAAACTGAGGAAATTCAAAAAATCATCAGATCCTACTACAAAAACCTATACTCAACACAACTGGAGAATCTGGAGGAAATGGACAATTTCCTCGACAGCTACCAAATACCAAAATTAAACCAGGATCAAATAGATCGTCTAAACAGACCCATAACCCCCAAAGAAATAGAAGGGGTCATAGACAGTCTTGCAACCAAAAAGAGCACAGGACCAGACGGTTTTAGTGCAGAATTCTATCAGACCTTCAAAGAAGTCCTGATACCGATACTCTTCAAATTATTCCACAAAATAGAAACAGAAGGAACACTACCCAACTCATTCTATGAAGCCACAATTACCCTGATACCAAAACCTCACAAAGATCCAACTAAGAAAGAGAACTACAGGCCAATTTCTCTTATGAATATCGATGCAAAAATACTAAACAAAATACTTGCCAACCGAATCCAAGAACACATCAAAACGATCATTCACCATGATCAAGTTGGCTTCATCCCAGGGATGCAGGGATGGTTCAATATACGGAAATCCATCAACGTAATCCACTACATAAACAAACTCAAAGAAAAAAACCACATGGTCATCTCATTAGATGCTGAAAAAGCATTTGACAAAATTCAGCATCCTTTCATGCTAAAGGTCCTAGAAAGAACAGGAATTCAAGGCCCATATCTAAACATAGTAAAAGCAATATACAGCAGACCAGTAGCCAACATTAAGGTAAACGGAGAAAAACTCGAAGCAATCCCTCTAAAATCAGGGACTAGACAAGGCTGTCCCCTCTCGCCATATCTCTTCAATATAGTACTTGAGGTACTAGCTAGAGCAATTCGACAACAGAGGGAAGTCAAAGGGATACAAATCGGAAAGGAAGAAGTCAAACTATCACTATTTGCAGATGATATGATAGTTTACTTAAGTGACCCAAAAACCTCCACCAGAGAACTCCTGCAACTGATAAACAACTTCAGCAAAGTGTCTGGCTATAAAATCAACTCAAGTAAATCAGTAGCCTTCCTATACGCGAAGGATAAGCAGGCCGAGAAAGAAATTAGGGAAATGACACCCTTCACAATAGCCACAAATGATATAAAGTATCTTGGAGTGACGCTAACCAAACATGTGAAAGATTTATACGACAAAAACTTCAGGTCTCTGAAGAGGGAAATTGAAGAAGACATCAGAAAATGGGAAAATCTT
Source organism: Apodemus agrarius (assembly GCA_964023405.1). Classification (NCBI taxonomy): domain Eukaryota; kingdom Metazoa; phylum Chordata; class Mammalia; order Rodentia; family Muridae; genus Apodemus; species Apodemus agrarius. The sequence continues at coordinate 36,795,763 of OZ030018.1, read as the reverse complement.
CCATGCTCGTGGGTTGGCAGGACTAATATAGTCAAAATGGCAATCTTGCCCAAAGCAATATACAGATTCAATGCAATTCCCATCAAAATCCCAACTCAGTTCTTCATAGAGCTAGAAAGAGCAATTCTCAAATTCATCTGGAATAACAAAAAACCCAGAATAGCTAAAACTATCATCAACAGCAAAAGAACTTCTGGGGGAATCAATATCCCGGACCTCAAGCAATATTACAGAGCAGTGGTATTAAAAACTGCATGGTATTGGTTCAGTGACAGGGAAGTGGATCAATGGAATAAGATCGAAGACCCAGAATTGAACCCACACATCTATGGCCAATTGATCTTCGACAAAGGAGCTGAAAACATCCAGTGGAAAAAAGATAGCCTTTTCAACAGATGGTGCTGGTTCAACTGGAGGTCAACATGCAGAAGAATGAGAATTGATCCACTCTTATCTCCTTGCACTAAGCTCAACTCCAAGTGGATCAAAGACCTCCACATAAAACCAGACACACTACAACTAATAGAAAAGAAACTGGGGAAGACCCTTGAGGACATTGGCTCAGGGGAAAAATTCCTGAACAGAACACCAATTGCTTATGCTCTAAGAGCAAGAATAGACAAATGGGACCTCATAAAACTACAAAGTTTCTGTAAGGCAAAAGACACTGTCAAAAGGATAAATCGGCAACCAACAAATTGGGAAAAAATCTTCACCAACCCCACATCCGACAGAGGGATAATCTCCAATGTATACAAAGAACTCAAGAGGTTAGACCCCAGAAAACCAAATAACCCTATCCAAAAATGGGGTACAGAGCTAAACAGAGACTTTTCACCTGAAGAAATTCGGATGGCTGAGAAACACCTTAAAAAATTTTCAACATCACTAGTCATTAGGGAAATGCAAATTAAAACAACCCTGAGATTTCACCTCACACCAGTCAGAATGGCTAAGATTAAAAACTCAGAAGACATCAGGTGTTGGCGAGGATGTGGAGAAAGAGGAACACTCCTCCACTGCTGGTGGGAATGCAAGCTGGTACAACCACTCTGGAAATCAGTATGGCGGTTCCTCAGAAAACTGGGCGTGATACTTCCGGAGGACCCAGCCATACCACTCCTGGGAATATACCCACAAGATTCACCAGCATGCAATAAGGATACATGCTCCACTATGTTCATAGCAGCTTTATATATAATAGCCAGAAGCTGGAAAGAACCCAGATGTCCCTCAACAGAAGAATGGATACAAAAAATGTGGTATATATACACAATGGAGTACTATACAGCCATTAGAAACAATGAATTCATGAAATTCTTAGAGAAATGGATGGAGCTGGAGAATGTCATACTAAGTGAGGTGACCCAGTCTCAAAAGAATACCCATGGTATACAGTCACTGATAAGTGGATATTAGCCTAGAAGCTTAGAACACCAAAGACACAAATCACATATCAAGTGATGTCTCACAAGAAGAAAGGAGTGGACACTGGTGCTAGAATGGACCAAAACATCATTGTGGGAGAGTACAAGAACAGTAAAGTGGGAGGGGTGGATGCGGGAGCAGGGGGAAGGAAAAGGACATGTGGGACCTTTGGGGGTGGGGAACCAGAAAAAGGGAAATGAATTGTAAATATAGAATATATACAATAAAAAAAATCAAAAAAAAATTAAAAAAAATAATGTTGCCTTTGAAAAAAAAAGAATCAGCAGGAATAATTTGGACCAGTAGGAAGAAATCATACAAGTAGGAACACCAGGAGCAGTTTTCAGCTGTGCCTCTCTCAGGGATGTGAAGATTATTGAAGATGCAAGGCCAAAAAGCATTTAGTTATGCAAACAAGCCAAGCTCTTCTCACAGTCCACTGAGTCCTTTCTATAGTCCATTCAAATAATACTACATGTCCTCCACAGATCTTGCCTTGCCACAGGTCTCACAAATGACCCTGACTTAGGAAAACTTCGTGTGAGTCTATCTCAGCTGACATCCTCTTCCCATTAGCCTCAGTCGAGGAAGCAGCAAGAAGCTGCAGCACATCACCCTATGGTTTTTTTCTTTTTTTTTAAATTTTCTATATTCTTTATTTACATTCCAAAGGCTTTCCCCTTTCCCAGTTTCCCCCCCCCACCATACGTCCCATAAGTCCTCTCCCCCACAACTATTTCCCAATCATCCCACACACACACACCATTTCTCTGTTCTGGATCTACAAAACTGGATCCAATCTTTTCAGGCCCAGGGTCCTCTCCTTTCTTCTTGGGAATCATTTGAATTGCTAATTGTGCCTTGAGTATTTAGGGCTTCTGGGCTCATTAATATCCACCCTATGTTTTGTATGTGTGTGTGTGTGTGTGTGTGTGTGTGTGTGTATTTTTCTCTGTGAAGTTCCAACAAAAGGAGATCAAGTACAAGTGTAAGGTAGACCAATACATGCATGTAGTTAGTTAAGAATCCTTCATGACTTATTCTTACATGTGCTTGCTTTAGGAAAACATCCTTTCACCCATGTCTGCTTCAGCAAAACAATTCATGAGTCTGCCTTAGCTTTTCACGCATGCCCACTAAAGTGAACTGTTCCTTCATTCGTTTACTTCCGCAAAGCACCAACATCAGACATAACTGACTTTCCAAAGAACCTTTATGTTCCACTTCAGAATCCTTAACCTATTTTAGATTCAGTTATTTGTTTTCTTGATTCTTTCTCTTTTGAGTTATTTGTACATTGTGGGTATCAAGCCTCTGTCTGTTGTATATCTGTCAAAGATTCATTTCCATTTCGTGGACTTCTCCTTCACTTGCTTGAGACCTTACCTATGGAGAAGTATTTTAGTTTAGGAGAAGTGTTTTAGTTTATAAGGTCCCAGTTCAGTTATTAATATTGTTCCATTTATAAATGTGGTTCAGTTGGAAAATCCTTTCATATATCTCTATATATGTATATCTTGTAGGGTAGTGCATTTGTGTAGTATCTGTGTGTCTGTATGTTTGTCTGCGTGTGTGTGTGTTAAGACTTATAATAATTATTTACTTTAAATTAGTATATGAGAGCATCACATGGTATGATAATACTCCTAGATGCTTGGGTGGAAATGGAAAACTCTTGATAACCTAGCCAATAAATGTCTGAAGTATTATTAATATAAAATTTGATTTTATTTATTTCAAAATGCTCCTTTAATACTAAGGATATTAGTTTATTTGAAAACTATTTATATTTTCTTCAAAAATACTCAATTCACTTATTATTTACCTTTTTGGGCCACTTTGCTATTCAGATGTTCAAAGTCTTTCTTGAGCGTTAATGTTAATAATACCTTGAAGGCTGAGTAAGATAATAATCATGGAGTTATGATGTTGCACTACAAAGAAAAGGCAAACCAGAACATCTTTCCTTTCCACTGTCTAACAGGATTGTAAACTTCAGGCTACCTTGAAAAATGCTTGGTGTGCTGGATGGAATCTATCAGGATACTAGACAGCAGCTCTATAAACTCTGGACCATTGGCAGCTTAACCTGAAAACTCCCAGGTCTGAAAGCAGCAGCATTTCCATTTGAGAGAGACAGAGAGACAGAGAGAGAGAGAGAGAGAGAGAGAGAGAGAGAGAGAGAGAGAGAGAGAGAGAGAAGGTCATGCAATGTGAGCACACAATTGACTATATAAAACTCTTTTTATTTGTACTTCAAATAATATATTGCGAGATAATATAAGAACTATAAACTTTTGATTTAGCAATGATGGACCTATCCATCAAAAGAGGAATGAGATTGAAATGGTTTTATTGTAAGAACAAAAATTCACCACAAATACACTATTTTTTAAAGACAAATTTAAGTGATAATTTTTAAAATATTCTTTAATGAAAGCATAGAATTGTATGTACATATAATTTTTCTAGATATCAGTCATCATAAAGACATATTTTTCTGACTGGAATTCAAGCCTGTTTTTCTCTTGAATAAATCAGGAAATGAATTTATATTTGATGTAGAATTTATAGTGTTCGATCCAAGAGAAAAATTATTTGAGCACACTCCTCTGTGTCTTCTTCATTTCAAGAGGCATTCTTCTGTTCAAAGACAGAAGACTTAATTTTCCTTGACTTATGATTCATGCAAACTACACTGAAAGTCTGCTGATAAGCCACATTTCTGGGAATAACGATAGAAGAAATAGTCTATTCCATATGTTTCTACAATTATAAATAGATATGAGCAATAGAGAGCTAAATGAAATAGATACATGTCTAAAAGTATAAGCACAGTCAATCCAAATGAAAACATCCATTTCTGGAAAGTAGTGAGTGAGACAGGAAGAAAGAGGATACAGGACTTGATGATATATTTCCACTTGGGTTGTTTTATTATGACTGGCTACGGTTCAATATTCACACTTTTCCATATTTTAATTGTCTGTGACTTAGCACCTTTTAAATATTTAGCTTGTTAAAAAAGAGAACTGCTTTTGTAAATTTGTGTCTGGAACTATTATTTTGCTACTTTAGAAATTAGAGTAATATCCTTACACGAGTTTCTGATTTTAACTCTAGTCTTCCTCCTTTGTTTTAGTTCCAGTTACTAAAGTTTGTCATTGTTTCAAATCTAAAATCTTGTATGTTGTTTTAGGATTAAAAATTATGTTTTAAACCTAAAATGTCTTGTTTAACTCTTTCCTTGCCATTTTAATCATTTTTATCTGCATTCTAGCTTGCAATTACTTTCTTTTACTTTTATTTTCTTTTTATGTCCTTATGATATAAGAGTAAAACACTAAATACACCTTTGGTTGTTTATCAGTGATTGTAGATGTAAATATTTCTATGACAATTTTTTGTTTTGTCCTATAAATTTTGGAATATTGTGTTACTTTCTGTTTTAGATTTTGTAATTTTCTGTGTGAATTCTTTTTAATTTTAAGCTGCCTAAATTTCAGAGATTTATAATATTTCTATCTTTCACTTACTATTGTCCAACTTTATAGAATTGTATTTGTAGATGTTATATTTATTTGGAATTAATTCTTCAACATGAATAGAGACATATATAATTTTTAAACTTTACTGTAATTTATATCTGTGATCTACCATGAAAAACATGTATGATCTGAAGAATATTGCTGATTCTGTTTACTGTTTGGGGGACATATGCAATGTGTCTGTTATAGTTGTTTATAATATAGTATTATTCAAACACTATATATTCTTAAATACATTCTGTCTGGTTTTTATATCAATTTTAGAAAAAAACTGTAATGTCCAGTTATTTATTATAAACTGTTGATTCTGTACTTCAATTTTGTCAGTTTTGACTTCATTTCTCCTCATACCCTTTAAATGGGTATGACAATCTAAGTATAATGTCTTGTCATATTAAACTTTATTAAGAACATTTGCATTTTAAAATTCTGTGGGTTAAAGTCCATTAAGTGTCAAGTTGGTTAAGCTTCAATTTTGTTTTTCTTAAATGTTGCTTGCAATGTATTTGCAGTCTTTTAAATAACATATCTTTGAAACGAAATGACATCTCTCATACAGCATATGGCTGGAGTTGTATTTTTCTTATATATTCCATCCTGAGCACAGCTTCCTCTCCCTGCTTCACCTCCCCCTCACGCTCAGGTCCACTTCTCCTTCACTCAATCTGCCAGTCACCTTTTTCATTTATGGTTTTACCCATTCCCATATTGTAATACTCTGCTTAAGCTGACTATAGACCGGGGAATGAATAAATGAATGAATGAATAAATAAATAAATAAATAAATAATGAATGTTTACATAATATCTACAATGGATATATTTTGAAATATGCTTTGAACCATTTCTATCCATATTGTAAAGAAGTTCAAAAGTAATGCTGTCTACTTTAGATGAATTATGTAGAAGAATAAAACTGAACAATCAGCAACATGAAAAGCAGCCATATCTATACCTTGGGGGATCTGATTTTATAGACTGTTAGAGTTCAATGTATATTTGAAATCAGTAACAACATGACATTACATTTAAAAAACTTTATTGGATTTTTTCTTTATTTACATTTCAAATGCTATCCCCTTTCCCAGTTTCCCCCTGAAACCACCTATCCCATTCTCCCTTCTCTGTTTCTACGGGGGTGTTTCCCCACCTACTCACCCACTCCTGCCTCCCTGTCCTTGAATTTTCCTACACTGGGGAATCAAGCCTACACAGAACCAAGGGTCTCCTCTCCTTCTATTGATTCCTGCCAAGGCCATCCTCTGTTACATATGTAGTTGGAGTAATGGCTCCTTCCATGTGTAATCCTCGGTTGGTTGTTTAGTCCCGGGGAGCTCTGTGGAGTCTGGTTGGGAGTAGACTGAAGGAAAGGCCATCCAAAGACCTGAGAATCTATCCCATATATAGTCACCAAACCCAGACACTATTGTGGATGCCAAGAAGTGCATGCTGACAGGAGCCTGATATAGCTGTCTCCTGAGAGGTTCTGCCAGAGCCTACAAAGAGGCAGATGCTCACAGCCAACCATTGGACTGTGCATGGGATTCCCAATAAGGTCCCCAATGGAGGAGTCAGAAAAATGACTGAAGAGTTGAAATGGTTTGCAGCTCCATAAGAAGAACAATAATATCAAATACATTACATTTTAAATCTGGTTAGATTTCAATTCAGCAGAGTGGTAGCTTTATGAAATAATGAGTTTATACCACCTGTATCATAGACAGCAGAATTGGAAAACTGATGTGGTTTTAGAAATTTTCAAGTCAACCCTACAAAAATCTTGCTGACCAGGCTGTGTTTTAGGGGGTGTAAGGGGTTGTCTTGTTCTTTAAGGAGTTGAGATTCTCTATATTTTATCCTTTTCTAACTTTCTAAGAATCTCTTCATGATGTTTTCCTATGGAAGCAGAAGTTCACTACTTTAGGTCTATTAGTACAGGGTTATAGGAAAGATGATAACATAGTTTCAAAACTTACATGACAAAAACTTTTTCTTTCCCTGATATTCCTTGAGATAAATGATAACTCTACATACTAAAAAGCAAAACATACAAGAATCCCCAATGCTATTTTTATTTAAAATTACTCTTTGTAAATTAAAATGACTCATGAGCAGATTATCCTTTGTGCAAAAGAACTTGTTACACTAATTTAAATCTTTTTATCACATCATAGCACTTGATGATGATAAATCATTGAGTTATAAAGACATAACTGTTAAGTATCAAAATTAAGCTATGTCTAACAAAGATGAAATAACTATTCTAACAATGATTTATTTCAAGAAACTAGTTATTTTATGAGCACCTTACTTAAAACTCAATTTGACCTAAGAAAATACCTGTTCAGTTGTAAGTTACACAAATACAACCTGAATAATCTGCTATACCATAATTTTCTTCAATAACTTAAAGAAATACTGTTTTCCAATGTTTTATTATTTTTTTCTTCAAAGAAGTTACAATTAAAATTTACATATTTTGCCAAAATTGTGTATTGCTGTTTTTGTAGCATTCCGGTTTTTAATAGGTATAAATGTGCATATTGATACACATACAGGTTTATACACATGCATCTGGAGGCATACTATATAACTTGACTTTAGAAACAGTATTTTGCAATGTAATCCAGAGATCTCAGGTAGACTACAGATTCTTGTTTGAGAATCCCAAGTGATCTCTTTTCTCTGTCACATGAAAGCAGGGATAAGAAGCATGTGCTACCACTCTTGCATCATTGTGTGGGTGTTAGAAATTAAACTCAAGTTGACATGCTCGATCAGCCAGCATTTTAGTGTCAAGAATCTCCAATTCCCAAATACACAATCTTGCTTTCTCTGGTGTCATTGTTCAAACTAACCTAAGCATTAGTTAACATTTAAAGTGTGATATCTTAAGGAATATATATTCTTTTTAAATTTTAATAATTATTTTAAAATGTGATTTTAAAAACGTATTTTCCTTGGCTCACTATTATCCAACTACTAAGATGTGTTCTCCCCCTCTCTCTTCCCTTCCCTCTTTCCCACATTATCTTTCTCTCTCTTTCTTTTTTGTATTACCATTAAAAAGTAGAAAGTTTTACCCAGGGCTTGTATTTTCATTGTAATTGTTTTCAGTGTTTGAAGGAATTATTTTGTAGGAGATAAAATTTCACTTTTCTAAAAGAATGCTATTTGTAATACCAAAAATGTTTGAAGATTAATAATTTTGCAAAATATCATTCCTAAAGGCTACACACACTGTAAACATTCAATAAATACACATATATGCAATGATATTGTCAAAAAAATCAACTCTTAAGCCTCAATTATAAGTAAGGAGTACTCACTGACAGTACAGTGTGCACTGTGACTCTAATTAGAGGGCATGAAAGCAGAGTAGTCTTAGAGCTCAGCTGTGAATCAATTGTGAGAAACATGAGGAAGGAAAATAAATAAATCATGGGAAAGTAGGGACACATTTGGAATAAGTTAAGGGCATTTTTGTTGTTGTGAGTTTTTTTTTTAATTTGAGGGTAGAATACAAGAGGAAAGGCAAACAATTGAAATCAGAGGACCTAAAACATTACCAGGTCTCAAAAGGCTGAGACATGGAGTACCCCAACCCTCATAGTCTGTGTACTTTGAAAAGTCTATCAAAAGAATAAATAAAAATAGAGACAAAGAGATAGAAACAGGGTCAGAGAAAGTAAAGAGCAGAAGAGGAAATACGGAGATGGGAGAAGAAAGGAAAAGGATGGGGAGGGGAGGAGAGAAAAGGACAGGAAAGAAGCTAGGGAAGAGAAGGGAAGGGTAGGACAGGATAGAAGAGGATGGGGGGAGAGGGGAGGAGAAGAGAAGAGGGAGAAGGAGAGGGGAAGAGAGAGAAGGAGAGGGGAAGTGAGAGGAGGAGAGGGGAAGAGAGAGGAGGAAAGAGGAAGAGATGGAGAAGAAAACAGAAGAGAGGGAATTAGAGAAAAGAGGAAGGAAGAGAAAGAGGTGGTAGAAAAAGAGGAAAAGAGAGAAGAGAGCAGGACAGAGAGAGTGTGCTAAATTGAAACTGATAGATATGAAGAAAAAAGATGTGGATGGGATTGAGATTCTGAATGTAGTTTTTCCCTGATTGCAATTTCTAGTCTGAACTCTCTTATTTCCAGACTACCACATGCTCTTTCTTCTGTATAGTCATTCACAACATTTGATCACACTGCTTTTATCAGTAAATATAGGATTCAGATCACAGATACTGATTACTTATAGATGCTCTTCATGATTCTTGCTCTCAGTGCTGGCCTTCCCCTGAGCTATGCTTTCTTCAGGCCTTCCCATGTCAACTCCCCTTCTTTAATTGCTACCAAGTCCACTGTGACTGAATCCCAAACTGACAGTCTTTGATTATTATTTTTAGATTGTTACATGCATGCAGAAATACAGACACATACAGAAACACAGACACATAGACACACACAGAAACATGTATATATTATAAATATATGCGTACAACTTTCTGATTCTATTTAGTGTAATTTATGCATATGATTTCTGGGTTTACCAGAATAAGGAAGTAACTATTAATTAAGTAATTAATCTCAATACGTGCACAAAAAAAGCTTTGACACAATTCAACCTGCTTTCATGATAAAAGTCCTTGAGAATAGACAGAAGAGCTCATACTTCAACATAACAAAGACTACACATGACAAACCCAGAGGCAACATTATTCTAAAGGGAGAAAACAAGGGCAGGGAGGTGGGAATGGGTGGGTGAGTCAGGGAACACCGTCTTAGAAGCAGGGGAAGTTTGGAGGGTAAGGGCATTTCTGGAGGGGGGAAGACTGGGAAAGGGGACAACATTTGAAATGTAAATAAGAAAATATCCAATAAAAAAGTCAGGAATGAAATAGGATTATCTATTTTAGACATTCTTTTTAAATTTTGTACTCAGTGCACCAGCTAGAAGTTTAAGGCATGAAGAGGAAATTAAAGTCATACAAATAAGGAATCTAGAAGTCAAATTGTATATATATTAAACTAACTTGGTCAATCTTCTATAAAACATGGAGGGACCTGACTAAATTTCTACTTTCTCTTTATAAGATCTCTTGTGAAGTCAAATTTACAGTTATTAAAGGTAAGTGGTTAGTTACATCTTGTAACTCTCTGATCCCTCAAATGCTGTGCTCTGTGTGTGATTACTTACTTTTCTTATAAATATGGATATAAACAAAGCTTCATCTGCTTCATCTGTACATGTTTTGAGGAAAATGTCAGATATATTAGAAGATACTGACCTTAGGTGAAAGAAAATCAATTTATTTTTATTATTGCTTTTAAACAATCCAAATAAACATTTTAGACCCCAATATCCTCATCTTTATGGATATGAATATACATACTATATTCCCAGGTTGTTGACATAATAATTGCCCAGTTCAAATTGTGCTTTGTATAAATACAGCTGTTGTTATTGATCTATATCAAAAAATGGAAATCACGATTTTGTTTCTGCTTAAGAAAATACATTAATTTTCCATTCCAGTAAGTTGGTTTGGAACAGATGTTGTATATTTTGAAGAAGTTTGTGAAAGTTTTCTTTAAGTTCCTTTGACTAAAACTAAATCTTAGTGAAAACAAATTTTTTTTAGTATAGAATAGAGCTTATTCAGAGCATGGGGAGGGGAGTTAAGAGAGTAGTAAAGGCAGAAAAAGGCAGAGAGAAGAAGAGAGTAGAAAAGTAGAGACAAGCCAGGAACATGTGGAGATAGAGGGAAGGGATTGGGGGGGGGGAGGAAGAGCCCAGGAGGGCAAGAAAGAAACAAGAGAGCAAGCAAGAGAACAAGAGAGGAAAATAAAATATTTTAATTCACATCTTTCGTTTGGACAATGACTGCCAATAGAATGCCCAAAACTCAGATAGTTATGTAGTCCATGAGACTGATAGTTCATGAGGTAATCAGTGTATGCAAAATTCCCGAAGAAGCAGGATCTCATTCCAAGGAAGGAATGAACTTACCAGGAAGATGAGGACAAGCAGGTTAAGAAAGCAAGCTTCCTTCTTCCACATCCTTTTTACAACATGTCAGCAAATTATGTGTGTCAAGTTCAAGATGGATCTTCAGACATCAAAAGAGTCAACTTAAAACTTAACTCACAGAACACTCTTCAATTCAATATATATGTATATATTTACTCTATAAAAATACTCATTCTTGACACTCATTCTTGTTTTCTTAAGAAAGACCTGCTTATTCACAAGGTGAAATTAATCCATCTAGCAATCCACGTGGGAACAGGCTTCAAAGCATGATAGGCAGACACTGCTTCAATGACCTGCCAGCCTATTCACCAAGTTTTAATGAGGGACAATTTCAGACACTAATACAAGCACATGAGGGATATGAGGGATCAAATTTTCAAAGGTGTGGAACTACACATGCAAGGATTTTAAGAAATGTGTATTAGTTTTTATTATATACTTCCCCGTTATAATTTTCAACCTTAAGTTAATCTCTTGTATAAGTTATGGTTGTTATGCAACTGGGTGTCAACTTAGAGATTCACCGTGATCGTGAATAATTTTTAACAAACAAGAGTCTTTGGGAAATACTGGTAGCAGATCTGCATCTGAGATCAGAGACTCTCAAAAGGCAAGCCCTTGTCATATATTCCCTGGGCTTATAAGGGCAGAAACCACAAGAACAGCTCTTTGGTAGGGGGGTGGTAGGGTGAATTAGCACACATCCTACAATGCATAACTTTTACAATAGACATTCTGTTGATGCCTCAATTACCTCCAGCAAGCAAACACTTTCCACACAAGCAAAACTTGTCATTACTGGTTAGTTCACAGGACCTATTGTCTTTTGGATTAGAGAGTATTATTTACCATTAGCAGTCTCTTATTTTTATGCTGTTTACATATAATATACACCTACCACATCTTCCCTCACGCCAATTCCTTACTTCTCCTCCCAACTCTCTCTCCAAGATCTACTCCTTCATTTCTATTCAGAAAAGAAGAGGAGCAGACCTCCCTCTAATATCTACTAAATACAGCATTACAAAATACAACAAGACTAGAGACAAAATTTTATATCAACCATCGACAAGGAAACCCAGTAGGATGTCATTAATTATTGGCACACAAAATGTAAGTATAGTTATTGACCCAAAAGTTTAAATGTAAAAACAAATTTGTTACTACATGAGATTCAGAAAGATGGCTCATTGTTCTCATGATCTATATATGCTATACAAAGAGTGAGAGGAACCTAAAGAGAGATGAAAATATGATATTCAAATCAAACTATAAAATGTCAGTAAGCCAAAATAACTGTGGGATCTTTAATCAAGGTGTTCACTCAAATGTCAGTCTATCTCATCTACACAGGGTACACAGACCATTTCTACATAAAAAGGACCTTTATCTCTGGATTAATTGGATGAGTTCAATTTAATCCCGCCCCAAACAAAAAAGATTAGATAAATCAGAAGTTGTTGACCGTCTTGAATTTTACAAGATTTGCCTACATAAATAAAGTCTGATTTATGTAGACTAAGTGCCTTTATCAAAAAATTGGGATTTGAACCTCATCTCTTTATTTGTTGTATTAGTTAACAGATCTCTGGAGTTTCAAAACTTATGCAACTCACAAAGACATAGACATATAAGACCTGTAATACTAAATAAAAGGTATTGGCTTTACTTTTAGAAATATGTGTTCACTAGAGAAATTAGTAAATAAGTACATTTATACATGAATTTTACATTTTCTCTTTTCTACTTTTGTTTTCAACTACACTATTTGAAATGACTGATCAGAAACTGCTTATTTACAATCCTTCCTGATGATTGCAGTTGGTAAAATAGACATCATTTTCATGCATTCTGCTAGAGTCATTGATATAATGAATCAGATAAACACTGAAATCCTCCATTTATAAGCCTGGAAAAGGTAGGAATCAAATGCATTCTGAAATTGCTATCTTCCTCTTGCTAGCCATTTTAATTTAATGTGCCTAAATTATTTTTCATGGCAGTAATCAAAACACCCACTAGCCTCTCCCACTATTTCCCTGATAACCTGTTAAAATAACACTGTCTACAATTATGGTGACATTTGTTATGCATGGTATGATAGAAGGCAAATACAAAGAGGTACTGTCATTACTTTTGTCCTTTGTGTTTTGGGGCCAGAATATTGCACACTTCTTTACTTTGACATTTATGGCTTTTAGATTGGTAATGGACTGGTTCGTGCGGCTCATTATCTTGAGTGATGATAATACTGGAGTGTGGAGCATCTATGTTTTCTTTTAAGCATACTAAAGGTTCTATGCAATTTAGCAAAGGTTATTACTACGCAATTACCCAGAATACAATTCATGTATAATAGGACATCCAGTCCTATACTAAGAATATTTAATGCATCCTGTACGATATTGGACAAGGCAATACTCAAATACTCATCTTGTTGCTAATTTATAGAAGTTTATTCTGACATATTCATAAATGAAAAATATTTATATGAAATAACTTGCTTATTATTGTTAAACTAAAATGTAACTTACTAAAGATATAAAATTGTATTACATTCAGAAAATATGTATATACTAGTAAACTTAATTTATTTTCTTAGCATCCAAATTACTATATTCTACAGTATAGTATTAATTTTTAATTGTTCTCAATATTAATGACTGAGCACTCTAAAAGTACAGCAAACATAACAAAAGTGCAAGTGAAAAAAATAGACTTTATACATAAAGGTAAAAACAAAAGAAACAAAAAGCAATTTCTGAAAAAAAAGTTAATAAAGTACTTGTAAATTACAAAGGCCCTTAAACACTTTAATATTAGAAACTTTGGGAAGAAAAGTTACAGATATTAAAATATTGGCATATTGCTAAGAGTTTAATATGCGGCTTGCCACTTGTTAGTAACCATATTTACATAAGGAAGACATGATTTACATGTACCAGAATACTGCTTTTACTGTCACTTTAGGAAATAAATATTCAATCTATCAGAATCTCTACAGAAGCATGAATAAATTAGAGAAAAATTGTAATTCTACATATAGAAGCAGGTGATAACCAATTTTTGTTATAGTTGTTGTTGTTGTTGTTGTTTGGTTGTAGATTTTGTTGCTTTTTATAAGATATAGGGTTTTGGGACCAAAGCAATCTGCTAACACAAGAAAATGTGAATAAGAATACTGAATATAAAATATTTAAATTATAGATAATTTAATGATGTTTATAAAAATAGAAAAGTGTGTATTAAAAAAATTTAACTATGTATTGATGGTTTTTAAACTTCATATTAGTATTTCAGATCACTGATAAAATTTTTCCTTTTTGTCTCTGTCCTAAAAACGTACACACTTATGCTCTAATGGCATTTATTTTAACTGAGAACATCTTTCTTTTTTCAGTGCTTACATTTTGTTTTTAAGTCTATTTATTAACATCTTACAGAAAATATTTTTGTCAATATCTGTTATGAAATATAGTATTATGTAAATTGCTTTTATTGAAATATAAATGTCTCCTACATTCAATTAAGGCAACTAGCTGTGTATAATAGTCATATAATATTTTAATAAATTGACTTACTAGCCTATAAGTGAATTGAAAAATATATTTTGTGTGAAAAAAACCACAAATCATCTGTTTGAATTCAGAATGTGTCTGCTGAGTGTCTACAATATGCCATGAGGCATAAATATGGCCAGGGTTAGTTTTCAATCAATATATTTAACCATGTACATTATGAATGTCAAATTTTATATTTTGAGTTTTATGTGCAATTATTTATGTAGAGGAGTTGCTTTCTGAATATTTTAAGTAGTCCTTTAAATTGCTCTTCTGAGTAGATTATCTTTGATTTACTTTCTTTGGCAATGTTTTACAACAGTTAAGGCTTAAGGTACAAAAAATCTATATGTAGGGGACATTTTGTAAAACAGCAACATGACTTAATTATTATTGAACTAAACTATTTAATACACAGTAGCAAAAATGTCATATGCCATATGGCAAGCACTGTGCTGTCCTGTTCCCTGCAGGCTAAACCAATGTGAATAGAAAACACTTTTCATTATATGACTATATAACTTGTATCTAGTGAAGCCTTGTCTTAATCAGCAATATTGTGATTTAAACTGCATGGTATCTCTGCACATAGTTCTTTCTACTGGAGAAGCTAGATGTGTTGGTTACAACTTTTGATGGACTTGCTAAAATATCAATCAAAGATTTAATAGAAGAAATGAAAGACATGGATACATGTAAAATAATGTGTAGATAGTGTTTTATCTGTACACATATTTGTAGCAGATATAAAATAAAAGATATTTTAAACGTTTTGTCACAGGAGTTAAAGCTTAAGGGACCTTTTTGCATTATTCATTACTTCATGGTAACTTATCCTAAATTTTCTTATTATTACATGTTCCCTGTGAGTCATAAATCTGAATACAATTTCCAATGGGTGCCTGCTTTAGAGCTGCTCATGAGGTAGTATTCAAGGTTTTTGCCAGGATGGGGTTTCTTCAGAATTTCAAATGGGACATTATCCTCTGATTTCATTGACATGACCACTGGTGAGCTTCACTTCATATTTATTGGATCAATTTTTCATTTTTTCTCAATATGCCTGAGATTTTATAGCATATAAACAATACAAAATGGAGGTTGGATGCACTAAAAGTGAAGAACGAGTTCAAGATAGAAATAAAATTTCTGGTACCTTGATATTTTAGTCAGCTTTTCACCATAGTAACTATACAGCTCTGGTGGGATACATTTTAAGAGAAGAGATTCATCTAATTCACAATTTTATGAGATTGAGAACCATAGAATTGACATTTGCTCATTCTATTGAGGAACTTTCAGCTGTGTCACTATATGAACATGACAATGACATCACTGTGTTCAGTATCAAGTTAGTGCACGTCAGCAGAAATGGCCAGAATGAAATGTGTTTAAGCTCTAACTTGGGTATTTAAAAATGCTTACTTGAGGAAAGCCCAACTCACAAAAGCAACACTCTAGGTTTGTACCTACCATGACCGAAAGATTTATTGAGGGGCCCTATCTCTTTAAGGTTCCCTCATTTTTCATTATACTGCCTCTCACACATAGACCCTTTAGGACAAAACTACAACTCATTGGAAACACTGGAGAAATGGACCAGAGAACAAAGTTTTTAAAGGATTATATAAGGAAAGTAATAAAAGTACTACAGTTTCCAAATCTAGTGAGTATATTTTAAAAGTTTATTTTCAACTATAGTAAGCTTTGACGATAAAGATTGTCATTTTCTGGATGTTGTTTCTGACTAATCTTGACCTCTTCCATTGTTCTCACAACTGCTCTCCAGTGATAACTTATTTTAAAGGTTTCCTTCAGTAGTGAAAGTCAAGTCTTTATATGCTTTGCGACACTGTTTTACTCTATTTTGTTAAGTAACTTCAATAGGAAATGTGATCCTGTGTGCTCCAAGATAAGGTAGGGGGTCTGAAGGAAAAGTCCCTTAAACTTTGGAGCACCTGGCTAGTGATCCAGCCTGTCTGTTGAGTAGAAAGAAAGAAGTGACGCTCTTCACTATGACCACTTAGACTTCTTCTATTCTTTGGCATTTACATCTGGACATTATCCTTGAAAAGGATCCATGCTTACCTATCCTTTAAAAGGGTCAAGTGATATTAAACAGAAACATTAAAGGCTTAATGCCTAGGATACTATAAATGGAAAATGCAGCTCTTAAAAATGTAATACTAACCATGAGGGTTTGTTCATGCCATTAAACTGGTTTGTGAATTCCTTAACTTCTTTCCCAATCTCTGTTCTTTGTTCACAAACACAGAGGTTATGGTAACCCTGCTTCTTCTTCCATGAAGTAATGACTGGAGGAAAGCAATGGACGCAACTGATCAAGGACCAAATTTTCTGAAAATGTTAGATGAAACAAAACCTTTTTCTCAATAGTCAAACATCTCAACTATTTTTTTTCTTACAGTATCAGAAGACAGCTAATAAAACCAGGGAAGATAATTTGTACCATGATGTCTTACAGGCCTGTGAACTGTAGGAGTTATGATACGATGGAAGCCTTTAACTAAAGCTTAAATGCAAAGCCATGGAAGTAAAGCAACATTTGATGACCACCAATAAGAGTTCAAAAGAAAGCCTGGCATGTCATGTGGCAGCAGCATGCTGCTATACAGTCCCTGATAAGGTAAAACATACATAAGAGTGAAGTACCACTTCAATACTGACCCCAGGAAGATATATATTCCAGCAACATGGAACACCCACTGAGAAAATCTGCAGGCAACATGTAAAGTCAAGGAAATGTTCCTGCATGCTGTTAGCAGAACAAAAAGCCTAGAGGTGAGGTGATAAATATCTGCAATCTCAGTACCAGGGATGTGGAGGTAGAAGGTTCGGGATCTCAGTCACCTTCAGCTACAAAGCAATTTTAAAAACAGCCTGGACTTTGTGAGATCCTATCTCCAAGAACAAAAATAGAACCAATAGCGGGGCTGTCCTTTTAATTGTATTAGTCATTTATCATTAGACATGACAAATTCGCGAATATATTTCTTACTATGACTGAATTAATAATTTTTTTCTTTTTGGTTTTACTGGTAGAAGTTTTTTCTTTCAAAATTTATGCAACTGTTCTATTATTCTTTTATGCTGTAAATAATAGGTAAATTGCAATGCATAACAAAATAAAATAGGGCGTTAAAACTAGCAATAAACGAACAAAAGCAGGTGGAATGGGATCCAACAGTCGTCTTTCCAGCACAATTTACATGCTTTGTATAGCAGCACAGGGATTTAATGTCTGTCTAACTGGGATGGCTTTTAATCCATCATTATTTCTCTATTGCTTCCTTCTAAATTCAGCACATACATTCAATGCCTGTCTCATTATTTGATGTGAAATTATATAATTTGTGTGGGGGGTTATGGTTGATATTCAAATGGACATGAATCTCTTAGAGATAGGATGGATTTTTCTAGTTTGAACCATAAAGGTAACTGTGTTAAAGGAACAGTGTCTGGAATTGTTACCATTGGCAGGAAATGAATCCAGTATTTTTAAAATACATGCAATTGAGGGACTGTGAGACCTAGCCTCCTTTCTTTCTCCTTTTGTGACTTTTACCATGAGACATCATATGCTCTAAAGCACTAGAGTCAGCTGGTCATGGACTGAAAGCTCTGACCTTTAACCTTTAGAGGTTGATTATGTCAGGGTTCAGTCTGAGTAAGAAAGTACTTACAAAAACACAAGTAGTAAAGAAACTTAAAGCATTTAGGGACTATGTGAAATTTCCTAGTTGATTAATGAGAACTTTGCAGAAGAAAGAAGATAGGATAGAATGAGAGAGGGTGAACATTCTATAAGAGAATTAAAAGCACCTGAGAACATATTAAGACCAAACCAAAAACTACAGTTAAATATAAGCACAGAGATATATGAAAGAAAACATAAAAAACTTGAAGAGGAACTTAGATTTTTGCAGTTTTATCCAGTGGAGACATGTAGGAGATATGAAATGACTTGAGACAGATGATAGCATCCCTGGAGAACCCAGAACACACTGACTCTAGTGAATTTTACAGGACTTACAGAACATTTTGCCCAGAAGGTCTTATTCTATTATTGTTGTTACATATATAGGAGCCATGGAATATATTGTGTATATATGTGCATTGTGTGTGTGTGAATTTGGATATATTGCTAATTTATAAATATTCTAAAATGAAACTATGTTTCTATATTCACATAAAATATTAATTTTCTTCATGTTTAATTAGGAACATGCTCAATTCAAATAATATACACATGTATACACACACATAAACACATATAGATGAGCTGTCTACACATGCAATATTTATGTTCATGCTGAATAAGTCAGTGATACTCAAAAATCATAGGATATGTAAAATAGCTATAGGTCTTGTACATGGAAAGGACAGAAAGGAAGGAAGGAAGGAAGGAAGGAAGGAAGGAAGGAAGGAAGGAAGGAAACTGAACATGGCAGGGGAAGCAAGCCAGTAAGCAGCAGTCTAGCATGGCTTCTGCATCCACTCCTGCCTCCAAGTTCCTACCGTGTGTGAGTTCCTGTCCTGACATCCTCTAGTTATGAACAGCAATGTGGAAGTATAAGCTGAATAAACCCTTTCCTCCAAACTTGCTTCTTTTTTTGTGTAGGAATAGATACCCTGACTAAGACACCTTAATCTTCTGGCTTAATCTTCTGGCTAATATGATCTTTCTACCAACTCTTTCTCCTCAGTGATCTCTGTGCCCTAAGTGCAGTTGAGTTATAGATGTATTAGTTGAGACTGGGTTCTACAGTTCTGAAGTGTGATAGTTCTACATTTTTATACCAGGTTTGGAAGCAAGGAGAAGCTTCCTCCATAAGAGGCAACTAATTGATTTTGTTGTATAGATCTGATAAAAATCCCATCAAATATCAAATCAGTATCACACTTACTTCTAAACTCTCCAAAGATTCTTTCTTATCTGTAGAAAATAAGGACAACAAACATTTACCAAAGATTCTTGTTATACCTGTATTATTAATTCTTGTTCAACTTTTCCTCAAACCAGATGCTCCAGCCACAGTGTTTTCCTTTCTCCCATGTTCTTGCTTACCCACTTCTCTGAGAGTATTTTCATATATAATTGATCTGCATCTTTTTTCAGTATATGTTATAATTTAGATTAAGCACCTGAATTTAGAAAACTTTTTATAGCCATCTCCAACATTCCCTGTCTCTTGTTTTTCTTCATGTAAAATGAAAACTAATATATTGCAATTATAGAAGTAAGTTTATCTGTGAATTGTCTTTCTTGAACACTAATTGAAAACTAATGCCAATACAGACCATGGCATTAGTTTTAGACAAAATCTTATCAAAGCAATTGGTTCATATAGTTATCTGAGACATAAATAATAAATTAGTAATGAAAAATACTCCCATGAATAAAGAAGTTAAAAGTAATAATAGAGATTCTTTATAACTCACTTTAGATTATAATCATTGATTGACAACATCTAAAAATAAACTCCATGATATTAAAATTTTTATCTATAATTACAGTGTACTTTTGCATTTTAGATTTTTTCAGTGCTTCATTGCAACAGTTTAGTATGTATCAATTCAAGTAGATTAACATGTATCAGTGATATGTGAACACATCTATTTATATTAAATTATAAGAAATGAAGTGAATGTTATGTTTCAATAGTATCAGGATAGCTGCTATAATATAGATGTTAAATATTCTGCCTTTTATACTATACTTTTCCTTAAAATCTTAGTTTTTCTTCTAGAAAGTAGTTACTTTGGATATTTACTTAATTTTACTTATATGGTTTTCCTTTTATAACTAAAGACTTTCCAACCAAAATTTGCAGTAGTCACTTTTAATAATGATACTACATTTAAAAAAGTATGACACAGTTACACCGTCTCTTTGTTACTCATTGCTAGAGTGCCTTGGTGGTAAACTAGTATTCTTATGAGATAAATACAACTCACCCCTGTCACAAGCACAGAAAGAAATGTCTGTAGAGACAGCCTGTATTCTTAGGCTGTCTGTCTTGCCTTGAGTAAACTAGGCTTTTTCTAAAGGAGAAACCACAGGAGGAAAAAAGAACTATGACTGGAATGTCTCCCTCATTATCAATCCCTGCACACCACCATTATTAAGGGTCCCAGTCATTTTTTTTTCTGCTAGGCATCCTACTCAATTTTCCCTGAGAGAAGCAGCTCCTTGCTGTGTATTCTAATAAACAGACTCATTTTTGAAACTCAGACTCCTATATATATTTCTGTTTAAAGTAAATTTTAGTGTCCTTAGAAACCTAAACAATCTATACTCTGTTCTTTGATCTGAAATTTTGTTATAAGCATCTGCACATCTTGTCAAAACTCAGTAGGAGATTTTGACTGTGTCACAAGTATCGTTGCTTCATGATTATATAAAGTTTGTAGTGCAGCTTGGTCCTGCATGGTTACATTAGTTGGACTTGAACACACTTCTTTTCTGAGATAGGGATTTGTTATTTAGCCAGGACTGGCCAAAAATCACTGCAAACTGTCTTCACTAGGCAGGTTTTGAACTCACAGAGACCTGTCTACTGCCTTCCAAGGGTTGGGATTAAAGGCATGAGCCACCATGATGGGTCCTACTTAATGTATTTTATGCACATATAAACTCATATGTTTAAAAACAACCAATGAAAGTGGACAGTACAGAGTCAATATAAAGCACTTGTTTTCTAGTTTCAATTCTGTCATAGTTTTCTTGTTTGTTTGTTTCAAT
This sequence comes from Apodemus agrarius, assembly GCA_964023405.1. Taxonomy (NCBI): domain Eukaryota; kingdom Metazoa; phylum Chordata; class Mammalia; order Rodentia; family Muridae; genus Apodemus; species Apodemus agrarius. The sequence continues at coordinate 36,774,447 of OZ030018.1, read as the reverse complement.
GTATTTTTCCTTAGTATACATGTGTAGCAGGCAGGATAAATAATAAAAAGTAATTCATAATAAAAGTGCAAAACCCTAATTAAAGCTCCAATGGTTCACCATGGCCATTCTTACAATATAGAAGGTCACTGAGATAAATAGCGTTTGGGACTAGATGGGTGAGTGGCTGAATGGTTTTCTTAAGCTATCTCCATTACATCTTAATTGGTGAGTTCATTATAATCAAGTCATTTATTTAATTAGATATAAAACTTTATTCCAATGTTCTTATTTACTCCATAGAGAGCTTTAGCAGTTCAAAAATTAAATCCTCAGTAGGCTGCTCATTTATAACTAGTAGGATTTACTGAAAAGCTTATATTTTATACAAATTGAAAAGACCAAAGGATTTGAAAGGACAGAAAGAGAAGAAAGAAGTGAGAGAGGAAGGAATGAAAGATTTGCTCCTGTCTGAAGGAAATAGAGGGACAATGAGTGGATCAGAGACTGAAGGAAAGGCCATCTAGAGACTGTCCCACCTGGGGATACATCCCAACTGCAGACACCAAACCCAGACACTATTGCTGATGTCAAGAATTGCTTGCTGACAGGAGCCTAATATAGCTATTTCTAAAGAGGCTTTGCCAGATCCTGACCAATACAGATGTGGATGCTTGCAGCCAACCATCAGACTGAGCACAATGACTCAATGCATGAGTTAGGGGAAGGGATCTCATCTGACAAATATGGGAGTGGAGGTTCTTTGTCCTGTAAAGGCTTGATGCCCCAATGTAGAAGAATGCTAGGGTGATGAGGCAGGAGTGCGTAGGTGGGTGGGGGAGCACCCTCATAGAAGATGGGTAAGGGGGGATGGAATAGAGGGTTTGCAAAGGAGAAACTAGAAATGGAATAGTTTTTGAAATGTAAATACATATCCAATTAAAAAAAAAAGTGAAGATTTGGACAATTGTTTACCTAATCATGTATTCCATTAAACTGTTTTCTTATATTGCATTGGTTGAAGTATACATCATTCTGAATCTCCTTCCAAGATTTCTATATGCAAATTTACTATATAACTATTGACTTTTAAAGAATAATTTGAATAATATACAAAATTATCATTTTATTTTATAATTATTTACTGTGCACTATAATAACTGCTGATAATTTCTTCCCTTTGAGATTGACTTATTTAGGGATACTATTGTTATGATGAAACACAATAAGCACATCAAGCTAGGGAGGAAAGGGGGGTTTTGTATTATTATTATTCCATTTATGTTCATTGATGAAAATAAGAAAAGGAACTCGAACTGGCAGGAAAACAGAGGAAAGAACTGAAGCAGAAGCTGTTCATTGGCTTGCTCCTTATGGCTTACATCATTTGTTTTCTTATAGAAACCAAGACTGCTAGTCCAGGGTGTTAACACACACACACACACACACACACACACACACACACTGAGCTGGACCTTGTCACATCAATCATTAATTAAGAATTTTTTTATACTCCTGTCTACAGCCAGATCTCATGAAGGCATTTTTGCCATTTGAGTTCTTCCCCAAAGATGATTCTACCTTGTGTCAACTTGACATAAAATTAGCTAGCACACAATTGACCCTTTGTCAGTTTTGCACATGAACACATTTATTAAGAGATAATTTTCCCTTTATTTGTTCATTCCCGAGACCTCAGATCTCCTATTCATAAAGGTCATAAATATAAAGTACATTAAAAACTCAAAATTCCCATGGTTTTTACTATTTCAAATACTTTAAATAGGTCAATCAAATCCAAATTACTTTTAAAATTCAAATTCTTTGTAAAATACCAAAATCTATTTAAAAAAGTTCAAGTCTCTCAATTGGGAGCCCCTGTTAAAAAATATATATATATTTATATATAATACATTCTTACTTCAATAGGGAAGAGTAAGTGCACAATCACAGTTTGAACAGATCAACATTAAGCTTCAAGTGTATCAATGGCTCAATGTCCAATGTCTGTGATTCAATTATGATCTTCTGGCTCCTCCACAGAGCTTAGGTCACTGCTCTGGTTTCTGCCAATTCCTCATCATCATTGCTGCCATCGTTGGCAGTCACCAGCATTTCTGGAATCTCCAAAATGCTTGGCCAAGCTGCTGTTAATGGAATATGCTTTCAGCAAGACCATGAGACTTCAACTGTTACTGAAACTTGTATTTTCTTAATTAATAATTAATATGGGTGGTGGGAAGGTGCTGCCCCTGGGAGCAAACCCTGAGCATCTGCCTATAATACTGTCAATAATATTTTTCATGTGAAATCAATCTACCTCTTATGTTACCATTAAAGATAATATTGGCAGATTTCTTTAATTCTGTTTATAGGTATTTCACCAAGTAGACAAAAATTCTACTATGTCTTGAGTGTCAGTAGGTGCCAGACAGGAAACAGTCTATGTCTAAACTCAGTGATCTGACTTTTGAACATCTAGATGATTAGTAGCTTAAAATTCCCTGAGAAAAGCAATCCTGAAATGACTACCAATGCAGCACAAGGCAGCTCAGAAGTGGAGTTAGTCTGAAACAACCACCAAACTAGAAGGCCCCTATGGCTGCCAGGTCCAGGAGAAAGCTAAAGACTAGAAGAACCCTGTCTGGAAACCTTCTTGAGACTGATGGCCTAGGGCTGGCGTGAGCCTAAAACAGATGAACCTTGCACGGGGCCACTTGGGCAGACCAGGAGAAGATTGAGCTCAAGATGACCACTAGACCAGTTCCAAGGAGCCAGGATAGAAAGCAGTCCTAAGATTTACAGAATTTAGAAACTGGCACAACAGGTGGGGGTGTGGGTATACATCAAATGTGTGAGATGACTCATGACTGACTGGCACCATCATGCACCAGCAGGGCATAGCAACCCTGAGACCACTCCTGAGATGACCTCTGACACGTAGAGACTCCAAGTGCCACTAAGAGGATCAAGTAAGAATTAGAAAAATTAAAAAGAAAGAGAAACAGAAGGGTTGAATGGCACAATGAAGAGAGGTAGGAATTGAGTCTTAAGGAACTGTCTAATGTGAGTAACTGATGATGCTACCAAAACCATGGTGAGATCCTGATCTTTGTTGCCACTAGGGGGCCACACCTGGGTCCACAGCCCTGAAACAACTGAGGGGTTTGTTACTACCAAAGTCCATACCTTGTCTGGGCTCCCACCTAGGATATGTTTATGCCTAAGGCTGTGGAGAACTGGTCCAACTCCTTGTCTGGGTATCATGGGTGAGCAGGTCTAAGGCATGAGAATGGGAGAGCTGACCCCACCCTAGCCTGCTACAGTATTGGAGATTGGCTCTGAGCATTGAAGGAGTAGAGGATAAACCAGGACCTGAGCTTGTCTGAACGCAGCTGCAAAGACTCTTTTAATACCTTTCCACTTCTCCATGTGTGGTGGCATAGAAAGCATCCTCCTCTCCCTTCCCATTCCCCACTTGTGACAGAGGAAGACCTGGAGTTCATAAAAGCAGGAGAGCTGTCCCTGCCCCTCACTATCTACAGCACTAGAGGTGGCTGCCGATCCTCCTACAGCCCTATAGGTGAGGGCATAGCAGGTACATAAGTGTGCTGGCCACAAGGGTGTGAGCATGGGAGAGCTTGCCCTACCACTTGTCTGCCAAGCAGTGGCATGGGTAAGGGAAAGAGAACCACCTCCTCTCACTCCTTGCTCTATCAGCAAAGAGAACTGGCCCTGATGTCAGATGCCAACACAATAGGAGAGCAAGGCCTGCACCTCACCTGGACAGCACAATACATCTGACCCTGGATGTGGAGGTTGTATGTGAGCCAGACCTGAGAGAATTGAGTGATCACCAAAGGTCCTCTAGATCTGGTATTCGGTGATATCAGTGAGGGAGAGATCCCTATCCTTCTCTTTTGCCCTTGCCACGGGTGGCAGGTAGGAGACTTGGCCCTGAAGGGGTCAGAAAAGCAAGGGAGTTGCTCCTGGACCCCCACATGCTTGCTGTAGCACCCAGGAGAACAAGCCTTGAATCCCACCTGGGCAGTAAGTAGAGCCAACGCTGATGTCATGTGAGGTGTCCTATAGTGGAATGGTAGCAGAAGCTAGAGGGCTCATGTGAGACTAACAGGTCACCCTTGCCATATATGGCAGGCAGGAGAGCTGGCCTGAGCTGCATGTGGTCCTCAACTGAGGCAGTAATTGGAAGAGCAGGCCTTCCACCTCACTTGGGAAGCACAGTAGAACTGGACTACTTGACGTCCGACTCTCGCTGCCCTTGGGGGTGGAAGGTGAAGTGACAGGGAATGAACAACACAGACTCCAGGAGCAGGTGAGAAATGATACAGAGAGCTTGTCTGAACGCAGCTGCAAGCTCTTTTAATACCCTCCACTTGTACCCCATTGGTCCTAAGAAAGCATCTCTTCTAAACAGCAGTCCCTGATTAGCTGGCACTGCCTTGTGTTAGCTATCGTTGGTCTCTGGCAGTCCTCAATTAGGTCCTCCTGCAGGAGCTGCTTTTGCAGCCGTGTGGACCCCAGTATTTACATAGAGGGGGCTGCTAATCCTCCTACAGCCCTATAGGTGAGGGATAGAGGTCAGTTGGCTCAAAGATCCTGAGTGTGGGAGAGCAGGCCCTGCCTCTTGTCTGCTAGGTGGTGACATCTATAACAGAGCTGACCCTGGTGTCATGAATGTGGGAGAATGTCGTTCAGGGGCTGTAACAACGGGGAGACTAGGCACTGCACTGTGCTTAAGAAATATATTTGAGCTGGCCCTGGTAGCAGGGATTGCTAATGAGCCATCCCCATTGGGCATCAGAGAATCTTTAGATAAATTAGAATTCCAGATCTTAAAACATTTGATGATATGTAATATAATAATGCCTTAATAATCATCATATTTATCATGTTAAAGTGTGATCAATTTTTAAAATGATCCATTCTAATTTTGAAAGTAATTATCTAGACAACTAGTATGTGCCATGTATGTATGTTTCCTTATGAATAACACAAGGCAGCAGTTTTGATGATCAGTTTTATAAAAAATCAGAATTTTTTTCAATATCAATTTAAGTAATACTTAAACAATATAAGTGACTGTTACCAGAAACAAAAAGGAGGAAATCTGGAACCATGTAGGCAATTTCCCTGACTCATAAGGAGGTAGTAAGTCTCAGATTGATGCACAAAAGCTATGAAAGAAGTATTGGCGATGATTATTTATGTACAAGAATTATGTATCAGCAAAGAACTTTTGTAATAATCACTAGGTTACTTTCATAGCTTGCATGAGATTTTCTAGGAAAACTATGCCCCTGTCAAGGAGAGGTTATACTGTTTGAAGCTTATTACTAAATTTTTCTAGATATATTAGGTAAAAGAACTAAAAAGCAGTTGAAAAGAACAGTAATATTAAAAAGAGAATAATCTGATCATATAAAATATTAAAATAGGGTTCAGAAAGTATAAAAGAGAAAACACTTCAAAAATGTGTTTGCTCTCATCTCAAATCTATATGTGTACTAATGTATATAAAACGTATATAGAATTATGATTCCTTGCTATGAAGAACCTTTTCAAAGTGAGTGTGTTTTTGCTACATTGTTGCAATTATTCTGAAGTTCTTCATTTTGTATAGATGAATCAATTTCAAGCCTTATAATAATAGCCTAGAAAACAAAACACATCAGTAAATTTTAAATAGTGTACAATATGAATAAATGTTATTTTTATAGGTTAGAAATGAGTTAAAATGATTAAGGATATTCTGTTTCTTTGGGAAATTATTCTGCCAATTTCAGTTCCCTTGAAATAAAACACTATTGCACACAAAAAATTCAACCAAAATTACAAATTATATTTAATATAATAAGGTTAATATACTTTGTGTAACTTAGAGTTCTATTTGCCATTAGCATTTTATCACAGTAAAGTTAAATAAAGTAACAGAACTATTGAGCAAATAGCTTGCATAGGGTGTCAGTAAACAACAATAAGGCATTTGAAAAAGAAAATGAAATGCATCTCACAGAATTTGTCCATTAAAGTGAAATGTTTACAAAAAATTTTATTGTGTTCTAAATGGTTTTCTGAAGTATGTAAGAAATGTGAATTGTCTCTACCTTTTCTCAAAACCTATCAAAAACATTATTAAATCCACATCCTCAAGAAAACCACAAAGTTGAGGATAGCCCTGGCCTTGTATTTTGATGCTAATTCCACTCCTGGGAGGGGCTGCAGATGAGGAGTTGCCTTGTGAACCTTCTCCCCACCTTACCTTTTCAAATAAAGGCTTGAGCCTATGATTGGGCAGGAGGAAGGGGAGGAGCTGAGAGTTTGGGCACAAGAAACGGGGAGGAGCTATGAGGTATAGACAGGCTGGAGAGAAATTCATGGCTTGGAGAAACTGCAAGTTATATGGAATAATATACACGTGAATAGTGTATATTATTAATAATATACACGTGAATAGTGTATATTATCTCCCTCCGTGTAGTGGGAGATCTGCCCAGTCTAGGCCTATAGCTTGCATTGTTAATGATTGAGTTGAGATTTCCTTTATTGGGTAACTGGGTTGGAAAAATATAATACCATGTTGATTTTTTTTTAAAATTAGAGTAACATGAAATTTTCTATTCATCCTGGAATAAAACTGGTTTTTTGTATTTACAAAATTCCTAGCCTGGCGTTCGTGGTGCACGCCTTTAATCCTAGCACTTGGGAGGCAGAGGCAGGTGGATTTCTGAGTTGGAGGCCAGCCTGGTCTATAGAGTGAGTTCCAGGAATGCAAGGACTACACAGAGAAACCCTGTCTCAAAAAAACCAAAACAAAAAACAAAAAACATAAAACAAAACAAAATTCCTGATAGGTCCAAAAGTCTTATTATTTCTCATTATATGCTTATCTAACTAAGTTGTCATCATATTTCATCCTATAGTGTGAAACTGAAGTATTTTTAGTGAGTTCCTGCTACTTTGCATAGGAGAACTCTCAGTGCTTAGCTTTGTCTTCACATAACACTGATATGCTGCATCGAACTGCACAGCCTTTCTTCATCCTCTCATTTGCTGTATACTGAATAGCTACTCAATTAAAAAAAAGAAATAAAAGCAAAAGCAAACAAACACACAACAACAACAACATTAAATAAGATTTACTTGTTTGCAATCATGTAAATGGAACACAGAATTCATTCTCTAATAAAAAGGGCTGAAGCACAGTGTCATCAGGCAGATCACTACTGTATATTTTGTGGAAGAATTTGAAAAAATAATAATAGAGAATATGCTTATTTTAAAAAGTCATTAAAAACCTTCCAACCATAAAAAGTTTTGGACCAGATGTTTTTTTTTTTAGTGCAGCATTCTGCTAGTCCTTCAAAGAAGAGCTAATACAAATACTCCTCAAACTATTCCACAAAATAGAAACAAAAGAAAAATACCTAATTTAATCTCTAAAGCCACAATTACTCACAATAACTAAACCACACCAAGAACAGACAAAGAAAGAGAACGTCAGGCCAATTTATTTATGAATATTGGTGCAAAAATGTTCAATAAAGTTCTTTCAAGAAGAATCCAAGAACACATCAAAAACATCATTCACGACAATCAAGTAGGCTTCATCCCAGGTATGCAGGGATGGTTCAATATATAAAAATACATCAACATAATCCACTATATATGCATAAAATTCCCTATCTAAACAAACTTAGACAAAAATCACATGATCTTCTCATTAGATGCTGAAAAACACATTGACAAAATACAGCACACTTTCATGTTAAGGCTTGGAGAGATCAGGAATTCATGACACATCCCTAAACATAATAAAAGCAAAATAGAGCAAATTACCCAGCAACATCAAATTACATGGAGAGAAAACTGAAGCAATCACACTAAAATCTGAGCTAAGGCAAGTCTGCCCACTCTATCTATTCAATACAGTCCTTGTAAAGCTAGAACAATTAGAAAGCAAAAGGAAATCATAGGGCTACAGATTGGAAAAGTAAAAGTCAAGGTGTCACTATTTGCAGATGATATGATAATATGCATAAGCAATCCCAAAAATTCTATTAGAGCACTACAGCTAATAAACTTCAGCAAAGTGACAGGGCATAAAAATAACTCAAACAAATCAGTATCCTTTATTTAAACAAATGATAAATAGACTAAGGAAGAAATTAGGATAGTAACACCCATCTCAATAGCCACAAATAGTATAAAATGTCTTGGTGTAACTCTAACCTAGCAACTGAAAGAAATGTATGAGAAGAACTTAAAGTCCTCAAAGAAAGAAATCAAAGAAGACTTCAGAAGAGGAAAGATGTCATATGTTCATGGATCCATAAAATTTACATAGTAAAAAGAGTCATCTTACCAAAAGCAGTCTCCAGATTCAATGCAATCCAAAATTCCAACACAATTCTTCACAGACCTGGAAAGAACATTCTCAACTTCATATGGAAAACAAAAAATCCAGGATGGTAAAAATAATTCTCAACAATATAAAAACTTCTGGGGTAAATACCATAGTTAAACTCAAGCTGTACTAAAGAGAAATAGAGGGAAAAATTCCCCATAGTTTTAGTATAGAGATAGATTAATAAATAGAAAAGAGTCAAAGGCCCAGAAATAAACCCATGCACCTATGGACTCTTGATTTTTGGAAAAGAAGCCAAAACAATACAGAAGAAAATAGAAAGCATCTTCAACAAATGGTTTGGATCTAACTGGCAGTCTGCATGTAGAAACATGAAAAATGATACACTTTTTTACCTTGCACAAAGCTCAAGTCCAAATGAATCAAGAACCTCAGCATAAAACCAGATCCACTGAATTACATAGAAGATAAAGTGGAAAATAGGCTCTAATACATTAGCATAAGGATAATTTCCTGAGCAGAGTAAAAATAGCTCAGTCTCTAAGATCAACAATTGATAAATGGTATCTTATGAAACTGAAAAGCTCTGTAAAGCAAAGGATAAAATCAATAGGACAAAATGGTACCCTAGGAATTGGCAAAAGATCCTCACTATCCTTAGATCCAATAGAGGGCTAAATCCAAAATATATAGAAAATTCAAGAAGTTAGGCTCAAAGAACCTAATAACAAAGAACAAATAAACCAATTTAAAAAATGGGGCACAGAGTGAAAAAGACAATTCTCAACAGAGGAGTATCAAATGCCTGAGAAGCACTTAAAGAAGTCCAAAGTGGGATCCAGCTCAAGGGGAAGCCCTAAGACCTGACACTATTATTGAGACTACGGAGCACTTACAAAAGGGATCTATAATAACTGCCCTCTGAAAGACCCAATAAGCAGCTTAAAGAGTCAGATGCAGATATTTGCACCTCACCAATGGACAGAAGCTGCTGACCCCTGTGATTGAATTGGAGGAAAGCTTGAAGAAGCTGAGGAGGGCAACCCTGTAGGAGTACCAGCAGTCTCAATTAAACTGGACCTCAGAGATCTCTCAAATATTGGACCACTGACAAGGCAGCATATACCAGCTGATATGAGGCCCCCAACACATATACAGCAGAGGACTGCTGGGTGTGGGTTTAGTCAGAGAAGATGCATCTAACCCTCAAGAGACTGGAGACTCCAGGGAATTTAGAGGTCTGGTGGGATGGGGGATTTGGGATGGGGACGTCATTGTGGAGACAGGTGGGTAAGACGAGGTATGGGGAGGTATGGGATGTGGAACAGTCAGAGAGTAGACAAAGGGGCAGCAAATAAAATCTGGAGTGGAAAAATTAAATTAAATTAAATTAAATTAAATTAAATTAAATTAAATTAAATTAAATTAAATCAAATTAAATTAAAAAAGATAAGGTGTGAGGTGGAATCTCAGGGTCATTTTGATTTGCATTTCTCTGATGTCTAAAGATGTTGGATATTTCTTTCAGGGCTTCACAGCCATTCAAGATTTCTCAGTTGAGAATTCTCTGCTTAGCTCTGTATCCCAATTTTATGGGGTTATTTTGTTCTCTGGAGTCTAACTTCTTGAGTTCTTTGAATATTTTGGATTGGATATTAACCCTCTATCAGTTATAGGTTTGGTAAAGATCTCCCCCCAAAAAAGAAAGAAATCTTTAATATTTTTAATTATTCAGGAAATGTAAATCAAAATGACCCTGAGATTCCACCTGACACTAATCAGAATGGCTAAGATTAAAAACATTCTTCCATTGCTAATGGAATTGGAAACTAGTACAACCACTCTGGAAATCATTGGACAGTTCCTCAGAAAATTGGAAATAGTTCTACCTGAAGACCCAACTATACCACTCCTGGGCATATACCCAAAATATGTACCACCATACACCACAAGGACACATGTTCCACTATGTTCATAGCAGCATTATTTGTAATAGCCAGAAACTGGAAACAACCCAGATGTCCCTCAACCAAAAATGGATACAGAACAATTTGGTTCATTTACACAGTAGAAATCTATTCAGCTATTAAAAATGAAGACATCATGAATTTTGCAGGCAAATATATGGATGTAGAAGATATCATGCTAAGTGAGGTGACCAGACCCAAGAGGGCATGAATGATATGTACTTACTGATATGTAGATATTAGCAAAAAGTACAGAATACCCATGAAACAACCCATAGATCTTAATAAGTTTAATAAGAAAAGAGGCCCAAATAACAATGCTTCAATCCCACTAAAAGGAAGAAAAAAATAATCATATACAGTATAGGGAGGGAGAAACCTGTTTGCTAGAGGAGAAAAGGGGGACAGGATCGTGTATGGGGATACAGGAAAGAAGTCTAGAGGGCAAGGAAAATGAATGGAAATATGCAGCTCCCTGTTGGGGATGGGAGAAAGTCCCAGGACCTGGAATTTGAGAGGCTCCCAGGACTCAAATGGGGTGACCCCAACAGAAAGTCCCAATTGTGATGAGATGGAACCTGAAGCGACCACCTCCTGCAGATATGGTCCCCCAGTGGAGGAATGGGGGTCACCACTCCACCTTCAAAATTTTTGACTAAGAATTGTTCCTGTCTAATAGAAATACAGGGGTAAAAATGGAACAGAGACTGAAGGGAAGACCATGAAGTGATCAGCCCAACTTGGGACACATCCCATGAGTAAGCAGCAAACGCTGACACTATTCCTGATTACTATGCTGTGCTTGTAGACAAGCACTTATGATAGCTGTCCTATTAGAGGCTCTACCACCACCAGACTTAGACATATGCAAAAACCAACAGACAAACATTGGAGGAGGTCAGATACCACTATGGAAGAGTTAAGGGAAATACTGAAGGAGCTAAAGGGGGTGGCAACCCCAGAGGAAGACCAACATAGTCAACTAACCCAGACTCCTGGGAGCTCCCAGAGACCAGCCACCAAAGAGTATACATGGCTTGGTCCTTGGCCTTGGGACATATGTAGCAGAAGACAGCCTTCTCTGACATCAGTGGGAGAGGATGCACTTAATCCTGGACAAACTTGATGCCCCAGGGAAGATGGATGCTCGGGGTTTGGAGTGTGGGTGGTAGCTTGGCCTGGTGGGGGTCTGAGGGTGGGTGGGGGTTGGGGGAGCACTCTTTCAAATGCAAATGAACTCTGGAAGGGAAGACCAGAAGGGGAGTAATATTTGGAATGTAAATAAATAAAATAATTTCTAAAAAAATAAAGTGACATTTACACTGAATAAAAGGTATAATACATTCATTTTTGAGCATATTTTTCAGTAAGACAATTTGTACTTGTATTTTGAGTAAGTATTCCATTATGTCACAGAAGTTGATATCAACCAAAATTAATGATGAATAGAATTTCAACATAATCAGAAATTCATGTTCCCACAGACATTTTGGAATTGATAGTAAGTTCATACTATCAATTTAACTATATAGTAAGTTAAATGTGATAGAATTTCATAAAATATATTTTATTTGGTTAAAAATAAATACTACTAAAATAACTATTACTGATTTTGATAATGGAAGGATGAGAATTACAGGCTAAAAATCCCCTGTGCCTAACTCTTGTTGGTTTTTTTTCTTTTGTTTTTTTGTTTTTTTGTTTTTTTTTTTTTGTTTGTTTGTTTTTGAGACATGGTTTCTCTGTGTAGTCCTGGCTGTCCTGGAACTCACTCTGTAGACCAAGCTGGCCGCAAACTCAGAAATCTGACTGCCTCTGCCTCCCAAGTGCTGGGATTACAGGCCACCACGCCCGGCTTCCCTTCCCTGTGTGTAACTCTTAAATGACCCCAAGAAGCAGAAGTTTAGCCCGCTCTTTGTTAGCCCAGGAGTGCACATGTCACACCCGCCTGAGCATCCAGCTGCAAGATGCAGGCCTGGGAAGGTCCCTGGCATCCTTTCCTGTCACCTCCACAGAGCAGCTGGGGCAAGGGCGAGCATAGCTGGGCCTGCAGGATTACCTTGCAGGCTGCGGGACTTGTGCCTGGCAGGTGCTCATGCCTTGATGGGTCCCCATTTGCCTACTACTAGTGGGGGGGGGCTTTGAATACGTAATCCTGGCCACCCATAACAGGAAATGCATAACAGGAAATGTGTAACAGGAAATGCGTGCGTAACCCTGTGTGTGACCCTGGCCATGAAAGTGGAAATAGTTTCTATCTGGCTTCTATTGGAAACTGATTGGTTTTCAGAGCACGGGCTTGGATAATTTAAACTGGCTTAGAAGCTATGGAGTGGTACAAATCAATTGGCTCACACTGCGTGGGCTCTCAATGCTAAGGAATGATTGGTTTGTGTTAGGCAGGTTTTGTTGCAAACCTATAAAAGCCTTCCCAATTCTGCACTCGGTGCTCACAATCCTCTACCCTGTGTGTTGTATGTTTGTGAACCTCAGAGCCTCTGGAATAAAAACACTCTTGCTGTTGCATCAAGACCATTTCTCATGAATGTTTTGGGTGTCGCCTTCCAAGGCATGGGGCGCTGGGGTGCCCCCGTTTTTCTTTCAGATCTTACAATAAGTACCATTCTTTCCCCTGGTATAGCATTACTTTAAATAATATTTCTAAGTCCTTATTATGACTCAGAAATAATAATGAAAATGTGCATACACTGCTTCACATGAGAAGAGAAAACCACTCTGAGAGTGACTTAAGTTGAACTGTGAACATAAGTAACTAAACTGTAATAAACTTGTGGTAAAGCCTTCCAGAATGTGATAATTTTTGAATGTAGGAAATGCTTTCTGATTTTTCTGAATTTGTTGGAAGCATAGTCAAAAAATATTTCTTTAGCTGTTTATATGATTGATGATTTATGGTTCAAGTTTGAAATTACAGGAAATTTAATACATAATCAATGTGCCAGTTAATTCCAGTTATATTATTTGGGGTTTGTATAAAATTGAAGTTTAAATCTGTGAAATTTAAGTAAACATACTATTCTTTATAATGCATGTGAGCTTCACACAAGCCAAAGAAATGTGTTGTACCAACAGCGCTTTGATATCAGCTCTTTTGTTTGGTATCAGATGTTGTTCTGAGTTCTACATTCTCCCTCTAGGTGTCCAGAAGTGGCTGCACAGCAGGCTAGAAGAAGAAATGGAGCCCAGAACAGGAGGGGATGCTAGAGTTGATGGGGAAGGGGGGGCCTTCTCCAAGGATTTTAGAGTGCCAGCTCTTTTAGATGGCACTCTGTGAGACAACTCTCTTAGATGAGCTTCAACTTTATTTGGGGTAGGAAAAGTCTAAACTTGAACCTTGGAGAGTGGGAAGGGGTTTTCATGGTGAATATAAATTATTGGCTAAAGTTAATGTACTGGGAAGTCCTCATTTGCATGGAGAGGCATTCCAGGAATCTTAGGAACTTGCTGGGCACATTCTTATCTGGAAAGAGAATGGTGAACTTGTATATTTACCAAGAACAATGTGAATGTGACCTTATTCAGGTAGAAGGTATGGGAGTTCATTTCCCCAAATAAAGTCAGATAAGATGAAGCCCTGCTGGAAAGAGCAGTCCTCCATTGTGTACTGAGCCCAGAGGAGCTATCCAGACATGATACCTTAAATAACAATGTTTCCCAACACAAGAAACCTTAAGTAAAAGAATAGCATCTTTTCTCTCCAATACATTATTGAATCTGATCTTTCCCAGTAGCCCTTCTCACTAAATCCTGCTGGTCTATCTTGCAGACATAGAGATAGGTAATTTTATGCCAGGGTTCAGGCCCGGCTGTCCTTTCTCAGTTCTCTCTTGAGATAGCCGAGGGAGAGCCAAGGGACCTGAGGGAGTTGTGAGATATTTAGGGTTGCTGCTTAATAATAAAACATTTGCATGTCTAAGTCGAAGTCACTTTGCTGTGGTAGCTGACCTGCCTGTCTGAGTTCCTCTGAGACCAGAAACTAATTGCTAGAGCTTTTCCCCTCTTGTCCAGATACCTCTCTCTTGTCATGATGGGGACAGGCTTGAAACAATAAACATCTATTGAACCAGAAGAAGAAAGTCATGCTCACAGAAGACAAAAACATTTACACAAACAAATATGGGTAAACTCATACAAATGCATATACAGATTCATATATACACACTCAGACATTTCCATTCAAACCAACTATGTACAGTTACATACTTATCTCATAAGTACATATGTAAACACACATCCATAGTTCAATATACATATGGGGTAAAAGACCAAGTGCCAGGGCAGAAAGAACTCACTCATTCTGGATGAAAAATGAGCTCCAATCTTTATTGCATAGAGCAAAAGAAAGCTTCTACACTTTTATTGCTAAATGAATTAAACCCAAGTCTGCAAGAAGAAAGCTTTGTCTGATTTAGTAAAACTAAGCCTGCCTTGCTATTAAGAAAAGACCTGTTTTGTCTCATGGTGAGAGGCCTGCCTGTTACTTCTCTTCTCTCTGCAGTTTCTTCTTTTTTTCCCCTTTTCCCTCTGAATTCTGCATATTGCCCTTTAATTTTTTTAAGTTGCCTAAAAATTTCTGAGTTATTCTGCTATACATTCTTCCCATCTTGTTCTCTCCTCCTGCTCTGATGTTCAAATACCTTGTTCCCAATTCCTTATGCCCAAGGTCTTTACTCCCAGTGCATGTCATGTAATATTTCCTAGATTTTTGTACCTTTTCTAGGGGAATACATCACATGGTTTATCCAAGAAACCCCCATTTTTCAAAAGAAAAAAGTTCACTAGAATTTCAAACAAAGATTCAAATCATAAATTGAATAAGAATCATGTAACAGAGAATGGTGAGATACATATTCATTAAAAGTAATTATCTTGCTAAACATTGATTATCCTTTCCTAGCTTGACATGTTCATTGAAAATTAAAAACCATAGTTTTGTGACTATGCCATTAGTGAAGTTTCTTATAGATAAACCCAGTCAACATTTTATCTTTTGTCCTTGCACCTATAATAAATAGTTCTCTTTTTATGACTTTTGGTTAATTGTTTTACAACTGCTTGGCCTGTGCTCTAATTTGAGATAGCCTGCCTGCTATCTCAGAAACAATTTGATCAAGACTGGCAGAGTTCTGATTGCGGTTTTGACCCAAGAAAGGAATGAATAGCAGTCCTATTAAAAAAAGATCTTAATAATTACTAATAAAATGTTAGCAATTCCTATAGAATAATTATTAGGAATTAAGAAACCATCTATTTGTCTATATGTCATTGCTAGAAGATAGTACATCTTCATTGTTCTACAGAAATCTGCTCAAAGGGTCGGCTAATATCTACTGATTGTTATATATAGTTAATAATAATGGGAAAAGCATATTAATAGCAGGAATATTTCCTCAGATGTAATTTTCTCTGCCTTGCCTTAACTTTATAGTTCATGGTGAAACCATCTCAGGATGATCACCTGCTAGATTTCAGCATCTTCTAGATGGTTCCTGACACTTGCAGGCATTCAGATTCCACTGACTGAGTCCTTAACTTTGTAATTCTCTCTCTCTCTCTCTCTCTCTCTCTCTCTCTCTCTCTCTCTCTCTCTCTCTCCTGGCAAAGGCTGACACAGATAGACAGAGACAGATGATAGATAGGTATGTGATTCAGATACAGATAGATGGTAGAGATGATAGATATTTCTCTGATTCTCAGTAGAGCATGACTAATCTATTGAGACTAAAAACAAGCAATGTGTTACAAAGCAGAAAAATATGGCAGTTGTCATTTTATATGATTTTATATTTTCCTTTATTTCTATCTTACTTTTCAACATATATTCCATTCTCAAAATGGGTTCCAACATTAATAAATAGGATTCCTTTCAAGGATATTTCAACCTTCTTTTATTTATTCATAGTAGGTTTCCCATTATAACTATGCCTAAAATATAATTTTCCAATTGAAATTAAATGGGAAAATATAATATCAACCAGGAATTAAATAGCTGAAATTTTATTTTAATTATTTCTATTATTGGTTTCTTAAGACTGGAGTAAATATTTGTTTAAAATCCATTTGGTGTCATTATTATGATAAATAGTTTTTATTGCATTTTTTTAACCAAGTTCTATTTAGGGACTCCAAACATATTAGTAAATAAAATATATAGGCTGTACTTTACAGAACTCATGCTGATGTAAACTAGAGTCAGAAGGTAGTTTCAATTATAATCTTATTTCAGTGTTAATTTTAAATTAAATTATTTAATATAATTACTCATCTTATTACAAACTCAACTTGACAATCAAATCACATATAGGACTAGAAACTACTGTCTACTGAGAGTCTTTGCATGATATTGAACAATCTTGTCATTGAGTTACCAAAGAACTGATGGCTATATGTTAAAAAGAAAGGAAAAAAATAGTGGGGTTGAGGGAGTGAAAAAGCATGAATAGATGGGCAATGTGGTATCTATACACCTTGAAAAGGTTTGTTAATCTTATGACTTTAAGAGATAGAGTACGGACCTAGGTGAAAACCTAACAGTGCAGTCAGGCTAAAGGAACATATCAACAAAGTCACGTGTAATGATGTTCTTCTATATTAATAGGTCAATATTTTCATTAGCCATCATCACAAAAGCTTCTTCTTACAGTAGACAGAAATAAATACAGACAACAACAGGTATAAAAAAATGCTGAAAGTAAGAAACTTTGGAATACTCAGTCCTAAATATGCGTTCCCTAGGTTTACAGGTGAAGAACTCCCCTAGAACTGAGCTGTGAGAACAATCCATAGTGCCCAATTGTTTAGCTGTGGCTTTGTGTCCCCAGTCTGGAGGAGATGTGACAGTCCCCAAGAGTACCCTCCCTCCCTGTGGAAACCTTTGGAGGTCCTCAAACCATCCCAAACCACACATCCTAGTAGCATCTGCCTGCTACCACAGCTGGTCTGCATGGGACAGCCTACAGGGGTAAGTGATTTGCATGATCCCTGGATCCCCATTGTCTAGCTCTGGCCTGGCTCAAAGGTCTAGAGGAACCTTGTGGGACACAAAGAGAACCCTGCTTCCCCATGGAAAATTTAGGGTGCCCCAAAACTAACCAGCTTGGAAATCTGCCTTTCCACTCCTCCTAGTGAGAACCCCAAGCCCTGCAACCCCAGATTGATCTGACACAACCTGCAGAGTAGAGTCCAACCAGAACATGGCCTGAAGAGAGGACACAGCCAATAGAGTAACATACCCTGATCTCCATTGTCTGCCCTGTGGATACTTTCCTGAGAAGTTCTGCTTCTGTCAGTGTGATCCAGCCAACACCAGGAAAAAAAATCAGATGCCTAAAAGACAGCTTAAGAACACAATCAACAAAACCCAGGGTTATAGGGCACTACCAGAGCCCAGCTACATTGCTACAATAAACCCTGAATTTCTTAATGAAACTGAAGCACAAGAAGAGGACTTTAAATCTAAACTTATAAGAATGTTAGAGGCCTTTAAACAGGACATGAATAAATTCCTTAATGAAATACAGGAAAATGCATTCAAAACAGGTTGAGGCATTAACAGGTGAAGAAAATAGCAATAAAGTGATATAGGAAGATACAGTCAAACAGAAGGAGGATATTAATAGAACTATTAAACACTGGGCCAATAGTGGGTATGGAAAACCAGAAAGGAATGGGAACTACAGACATAAGTATCACCAAGAAGAGATAGTGAGAATCTTGAATATGAAAGATACAAAAGAAGAAAACAATATATCAATCAAAGAAAATACAAAATCTAAAAAGTACAATATACAAAACCTTTCTCCAAAATTGACCATACAATCTGTCACAAAGCGAACCTCAATAGATACAAGATTGAAATAAACCCATGCATCTTATCAGATTACCGTGAATGAAACCTGGATTTCAGCAAAAACAGAAAGCATAAATATTCATGGAAACTGAATAACTCTGTACTCCACAATCATGGTTCAGGTAAGAAATAAAGAAAGAAATCAAAGACTTTCTGGAATTCAATGAAAATTAAGGCACTACATACCAAACTTATGGGACACTATGAAAGAAGTGCTGAAAGGAACCTCATAGCACTAAGTGCCATCATAGAGAAATTGGAGAGTTCTCATACTAATGAATTAAAAGTACATCTGAAAACTCTAGAAAACATAGAAGCAAACACACCCAAGGAAAGTACAAGAAGAAAATAATCAAACTCAAGGCTGTAATAAAACAATTAGAAACAAAGGGAACAATACAAAGATTCAACAAAACCAAGAACTGCTTCTTTGAGAAAATTCAATGAGATAGACAAACCCCTAGCCAAACTAAGGGGCAGAGAGATAGAACTTGATTTAACAAAGTCAGAAATGAGAAGGGACATAAAGACAATGGATACTGAAGAAATTAAATGAATCATAAAGTTTTAATCCAAAAGCTTTTGCTCCAGAAAAATTGGAAAAATCTAAATGAAATGCATGATTTTCTGGATAGTCACCAATCACCAAAGCTAAATCAAGATCAGTTTAAATGGTCTGAATAGTCTAACCCTCAAGGAAATAGAAGCAGTAATTAAAAATCTCCCAACCAGGCTGGAGAGATGGTTCAGTGGTTAAGAGCATGACTGCTCTTCCAGAGGTCCTGAGTTCAATTCCCAGCAACCACATGGTAGCTCACAACCATCAGTAATGAGATCTGATGCCATATTCTGATGTGTCTGAAAACAGTTACAGTGTATTTACATATAATAAATAAATCTTTTTAAAAAAACTCCTAACCTTCTTGAGTTCTTTGTATATATTGGATATTAGCCCTCTGTCGGATGCGGGGTTGGTGAAGATCTTTTCCCTCTTTGTTGGTTACTGTTTTGTCCTTCTGACAGTGTCCTTTGCCTTGCAGAAACCTTGTAATTTTATGAGGTCCCATTTGTCAATTCTTGCCGCAAAGAACCAAATAACCCTATCAAAAATGGGGTACAGAGCTAAACAAAGAATTTTCACCAGAAGAAATTCGAATGGCCGAGAAACACCTTAAGAGATGTTCAACATCATTAGTCATCAGGGAAATGCAAATCAAAACAACCCTGAGATTCCACCTCACACCAGTCAGAATGGCTAAGATTAAAAACAAGGGGAAAGCCTTTGGAATGTAAACATAGAATATAGAAAATAAAAATTAAATAAAAAAAAAAACTCAAGAGACAACAAGTGCTGGCGAGGATGTGGAGAAAGAGGAACACTCCTCCACTGTTGGTGGGATTGCAAAATGGTAAAACCGCTCTGGAAATCAGTTTGGCGGTTCCTCAGAAAATTGGGCATGTCACTTCCAGAGGACCCTGGCATACCACTCCTGGGCATATACCCAGAGGATTCCCCTGCATACTATAAAGACACATGCTCCACTATGTTTATAGCAGCCTTGTTTATAATAGCCAGAAATTGGAAGGAGCCCAAATATCCCTCAAAGGAGGAATGGATACAGAAAATGTGGTATATTTATACAAGGGAATACTACTCAGCAATTAAAAATAATGAATTCATGCAATTTGTAGGTAAATGGGACATATGGTGGGGGGAACTGGGAAAGGAGAAAGCCTTTGGAATGTAAACATAGAATATAGAAAATAAAAATTTTTTTAAAAAGGCAATAGATTGAATGAAATTCTGTACATCCCTTCTGCCCTGGAAAATGTGTTCCAAGGATCTACTTCCTGATAAACATTGGTTTTTTGTTTGGTTTGGTTTTGTTTTTAAAACATGAATTTAATAGAAACTAAGATTAAAAAACAAACCTGTAACTGAAAAAAAAAAAACTCCCAACCAAAAACAAGCAAATAAATAAATAAATAAATAAATAAATAAATAAAAGAGCCCTGTGTCAGACAGTTTTAGTGCAAAATTCTACCAGAGGTTCAAAGAAGAGCTAATGGCAATATTCAAACTATTCCACAAATTAGAAACAGAAGAAAATCTGCCAAACTTATTCTTTGAGGCCACACTTACTCTGACTACTCTGACACCTAAACTACACAAAGGCTCAATGAAGAAAGATAATTTCAGAACAATTTTGTGTATGAACATTGATGCAAAAATACTCAATAAAATACTCGCAAACCTAATACAAGAACACATCAAAGACATCATTCAACATAATTAAGTCGGCTTTATTCCAGGGATACAAGTGTAGCTCAACATATGAAATTCTAGCAACATCATCCACCATATAAACAAACTGAAAGAAAAAACTTCATGATCAACTAACTAGATGCTGAAAGAAAAAGGGGTTGACAAAATATAACATTCCTTCATCATAGAAGTCTTGGAGAAAGCAAGGATATAAAAGTCATATCAAAATATAATAAAGTCAAGATACAGCAAGCCAATAGTCAAAATCAAATTAAATTGAGAGAAACGTAAAGCATTTCCACTAAAATCAGGAACAAGAAAAGGCTGTGGGAGGGGAGTCCCTTGGACCTGTGAAGGCTTGATACCCCAGCATAGGGGAATGCTAGGGCAGTGAGGCTGGAGTAGGTAGGTGGGTGGAAGGTCACACTCATAGAAGCAGGGTGGAGGGTGTATGGAATAGAGGGTTTGCAAAGCGGAAAACAGGAAGGAGGATAACATCTGAAATATAAATATAAATATAAAGTAATCAATAAAAACTTTTTCAAAAGGAAAAGTAAAGGCTGTTTACTCTCTCCATACCTCTTCAATACAGTACTCTAAGTTCTGGCTAGATGATCAACTAAAGGTGATCATCAGGGGGATACACATTGAAAAAGAAGTCAAAATATAACTATTTACAGATGATTTGATAGTATTCAGAACTAACCCCAATAATTCTACCAGAGAACACCTGCAGCTGACAAACACCTTCAGCAAAGTAGCTGGATACAAAATTAACTCAAAAAAAAAAATCAGGAGCCCCACTCTACACAAGCAAACAATGAACTGAGAAAGAAGTTAAGGAATCTGATTATTTGCAGCCCCATATTTGAGACCCTTCACGATAACCACAAATAATATAAAATACTTTGGTGTTATTCTAACCAAGCAAGCAAAAGACCTGTGTGGCAAAAACTTCAACTCCCTTAAGAAAGGAATCAAGAAAGACATCGGAAGATGGAAAGATCTCCCTTGCTCGTGGATCAGTAGGATTAACAGTGAAAATGTCCATCTTAGAGAAGAGCAATCTACAGATTCAACCCAATTCCCATCAAAATTCCAGCACAGCTCTTCACAGATTTTGAAAGAACTATTCTCAAGTTCAATTGACAAAACAGAAAACCCAGGGCAGCCAAAATGATCCTGAACAGTTAAATAACTTCTTGTGCTATCTCCATTGCTGACTGAAAGCCGTAATAGAGAGTAACAGTAATAATAATTGCATGGTATTGATATAGAAACAGACATATGGATCAATGGAATCAAATTGAGGACCCAGAAATAAACCCACACACTTATGGACACTTGTGTTCTGACCAAGAAGGCAAAACTATAGAACTGGACAGGCAATATGTCTTCAACAAATGATGCTGGTCTAACTGGATGTCTACTTATGGAAGAATGCAAATAGGTTCCTGCACAAAACTCAAGTTTAAATGAATCAAAGACCTCCATGTATAAACTGGACACACTTAATCACACACAGTAGAAAATTTACTGAACAGAATAATAAACTGAACTTTATGAAACTGAAATGTTTCCGTAAGGCAAAGGACACTGTCAATAGGACAAATTAGACAGCCAATTTACTTACTGGAAAAAACTTCATTAATCCTTCATCCAACACAAGTCGAATATTCAAAATACATAAAGAACTCAAGAAAGTATACTCCTAAAACCGAAATAACACAATCCAAAAGTGGGCTACAGAACCAGACAGAGAATTCTCAACAAAGAAATCTTGAATCCCCAAGACACACTTAAAAAAATGTCCAATATCCTTAGTCATTACAGAAATTCAAATCAAAATTACCCTGAGTTTCTACCAATCAATAGGCTAAACTCAGAAACTGAAGCAACAGCACCTGTTAGTGAGGATGTGATAAAACACAGTATGCGATTGCAAACTTGTAAATCCACACTAGAAATCAATCAACACTGTGATTTCTTAGAAAACTGAAAAGAGTTCTAACTGAAGACCCATCTGTCCTGCTCCAGAGCATATGCACCATACCACAAGGACACTTGTTCCATTATGCTCATAGCAGCTTTACTTGTAATAGCCAGAAACTGGAAGAAATCACAGTGGAATTCAGCTATTAAAAGCAAAGATATCATGAATTTCATAGGCAAATGAATGAAGCTATAAAGTATTATTCTGAGTGAGGCATCTCAAACTCAAAAGGACATACATGGTATGTACTCACTGATAAGAGGGCTGGTGGGAGAGCAGCTTAGTCAGGTGCAGGTGAGTGAGGGCAGGATCTTGGTTGTCAGTGATGCATGAGGACAAAGAACATAAACCTGAAAACAGCCTCCAGAACCAGTTCAGTTTATTGGGGGAAAGAGAGTTTATGCCCCTGAGGATATTGCCAGTGAGGATGTCTGGGGTAAGGGTTTTGGGGCCAAGTACTATTGGTCAGGGCAGGAGTGTCACAAGATGTTTCATCTGCATACTCAGGAGTAGCATATAAGGACAATCAATGAGTGGAGCCTGAGAAATAAATGTCAGGGTAATAAATTCTTACTAGGATTGATGATGGGGCAGCCAGCTTCATGGCAGAAGGTTCTGAGACGGGGAGGGAGTATGACAATCAGAATATACTTTATTCAAAAAAATCTACACTCAATAAAAGTAAGTAAAATAAGAGGAAAAATAAGAAGCAATTTGTACTTTGTAAAGATATAAATATGAAATCTTATAGTTGGTTTTTGTTATATTTAGAAACTAACAAACACTATACATTTCTCATAGGAGTAGAACGTTCCCACAAATTTCAACTTTCCCTGTAGTATCAACTTGTCGGCATTTGTTAACCTGGAAAAGTAGAATAGGGCTCCTTCATTTTATGATGAATCCATTTGTAATGCACTTTAAACACACTGATGTGTGGCTGAAAATTCTGTCATATTCATCTAGGAAGCAACAGAGCAAACTAGAGTATGTACGCAGTGCGGTGACAGAATGACAGTGTGTGGATCACACAAACTGAGTGAGGTGAGGGAAGGAACTGTCACTAAATAAAAATTTTCCCAAATGTTAAATATGCAAAGACACATGAAAAGTTATACATGAGAATGAAAAACATATAAAAATGTATTTGTCCATTCTGTGGATCTATGTATATACCATAGCTGCTTGCATACCTTTACACATTGATAACAGAAAAGTTTTCTATTATTTCCTTCTACTTGATTAATCCATTTCTTTATTGGCTGTCTCAAACACAAACAAAAATAAAATTCCATAGCATTACCAAAAAATTCTTGGTTACTACAAATAACGAGGCACAGATAAAAATATTTCTAATTAGAACCTTAAAAATATTTTATGAGTTTTGAAAAGTTACTGTTCTTCATATGTGAAATCTCAGCTACATGAAACAAATTCTCAATGCAACTTATGTCCCTGACAAATGTAGAAAGCAGTTGCAAGTTGTGCTATAGGCAATGTATACACACAAATATTGCAATACACTTTCTCATTACACAGTGTCATAGTTTTCAATACATTTAAAATAGATGAGCCACTCACTTTATTAATGTTTCATAGTAATCATGATTCAAACTTAAAACATATGCCTTTTTAAATTTCATGTAACTGTTGAAGAACATCTCTGCCTTCACTCATATGACTTAGACTTGAGTCATATAAGGTTGTTATATTAATTTTATATTAATTTTATAGAGTTCAACCATTATTTTGAGAATATTAAACATGAATAGAATGTATTTTCATCATCTCCTCCCCATTCTCTCCAGATGTACTGGCTGGTTTTGTATGTCAACTTGACACAAGTTAGAATCAAAACAAGAAGGAGCCTCAGCTGAGAAAATGCCTGCAAGATACCCAGCTGTGAGACATTTTTGAAATTAGTGATCAATGGAGAGGGCCCAACCCATGGAGGGTGGTGCCATTCCATGGCTGGTAGTCCTAGTTCATATAAGACAAAAAAAAAAAAAGCTGAGCAAGCCATGGAAGGAAAGCAAATAAGTAGCACCTTCCATGACCTCTACATCTGTACCTGCCTCAAGGTTCTAGCCCTATTATCTGTTCCTGTCCACACTTCATCCAACAATATTCCAGAATATGACCTGGAAGTACAAGCAGAATAAATTATTTCCTTGCCAACTTGCTTTTTTGTCATGATATTTCGTCTCAGCAATAGAAACCTGAAGAAAGACAAATTGAAATCAGGAGTGGAGAGAGTTGTGGAAAGACTTTGGAATTTGGGGTTATAAGACCAACAAATGTTGATTCCTTAGTACGATACTCTATAGGAGCTTGAAACATAAGAATATCAATATCAGTGAAGAAGAGATGTAAGCCTGGCTTATGAAATATCAGAGGGAAGATTAAAGAGTCTACCTATTTTGATTTAATATTTTCTGTTTCTGGTTTTTTGGGACTGAACAATCAGCTATGATTGACAAGATAACAGAACCAACTGAAGTGAAACTTTTATGTCACTGGGACAATATATGCTGGTTAGCTGGAGCTAAGAAATTAGCAGTGATTAAGAATATACACCAGCATCACTGAGATGAAATATTCTGGGAAGGGCTTTCTGAGAGCACAGAGACGCTGTTCAGCACAGGCCAAGGTTGTGTACCTTTTGCAGACATTTGAACTTGGTAAAGTGTAAGAATCACCCAAGTGGTCCTGGTTTTGAAGATATGAAGGGCCCTGGAGAGCAGCTTGGGCTTGACACTGTGAGAGGCCAGGAAGGGCCACGGGTGAAGGAACAGTTTCAATATCAACTGAAGCCCCAGAACTCAAGAAGTCATGGCCCAGAAGGTGAGGCTTGGCACCATGAAGAGAGCCTAGGAGTTGCTATTGGTAAAAGTGCAGCCCAGTCGCAGCGGAAGAACTCATTGCTTCTTATGTGCCAGCACCACAGGCTGTCCACAAAGAAGAGCATCAACCAGAGCATAGAAGACAGAGTGAAGTGATCCAAGCCCTTTAGAGGAGCCAAGAAGATCATGTCTTGGTCCCAGACATTGGACAGTTACTTATACTGTTATAGTTTAGTTTTGCTTGGCTTAGATTGTGATTGTTACCTGGCTGTTCTCTCTTGAAGAAGATATTTAATTTAGTTTGATTTTTCAAGTACCCATAGCTTAAAGACCTTGAACTTTTAACGAAGATTTGGGATTTTCAGAGAGACTGTATATTTAAAAGAGATTGAAATTTTAATGTGCTTGAATTTATAAAGACTCTGAGGTTTCTAAAGTTATTTGTGGTTTTTAATGGGAGGTCTTGGCGATGAATAGGAAAGAAAGGGTTGTGGCTTAATAGTGATATGTTGGTGTGTAAAGTTATAAAGGTGGCAGTTTATTAGCTGGTGTGTGTGTGTGTGTGTGTGTGTGTGTGTGTGTGTGTGATTGTGTGTGTGTGTGTGTGTGAGTGTGTCTATGTGTGTGTGTGTGTGTGTGTACTTGATGCAAGCTAGAATCATCAGAGAGGAAGTAGCCTCAGTTGATAAAATTACTCCATGGAATACAGCTGTAGGGCATTTTCTTAATTAGTGATCAGTTAGAGAGAACCCAGCCCACAGTGGGTGATACAGTTCCTGGGCTGGTGGCCTTGATCTCTGTAAGAAAGTAGGATGAATAACTCATGGGAAGCAAGCCAGTAAACAGCCCCCTCTATGGCCTCGGCTTCAGTTCCTACCTTTAGATTCCAGCCCTGTTTTAATTCCTGTCCTGACTTCCTCCTAGGATACACTGAGGATCTGGAAGTATAAAGCAGAATAAATTCCTTTACACCCAACTTGCCTTTGGTCATTGTACTGGCTAGTTTGGTGTGTCAACTTGACACAGGCTGGAGTTATCATAGGAAAAGGAGCTTCACTTGGGGAAGTGCCTCTATGAGATCCAGCTGTGGGGCATTTTCTCAATTAGTGATCAAGTGAAGGAGGGCCCCTTGTGGGCGGTGCCATTCCTGGGCTGGTAGTCTTGGGTTCTATAAGAGAGCAGGCTGAGCAAGCCAGGGGAAGCAAGCCAGTAAGGAACATCCCTCCATGGCCTCTGCATCAGCTCCTGCTTCCTGACCTGCTTGAGTTCCAGTCCTGACTTCCTTTGGTAATGAACAGCTGTGTGGAAGTGTAAGCTCAATAAACCCTTTCCTCCCCAACTTGCTTCTTGGTCATGATGTTTGTGCAGGAATAGAAACCCTGACTAAGACAAATTGGTACCAGCGTAGTGGGGTATTCCTGTGACAACCTGACCATGTTTTGGGGAGGACTGTGGAAGGACTTTGGAACTTTGGATTAGATGGTCCATTCACTGTTGAGACCTCTGTGAGATGTGTAGGAGCTTGGAAGATTATGTTGAGAACAGTGCAGAAGATGGAGGCCTGGCTTGTGAAGTTTCAGAGGGAAAATTAAAGACTCTTATCAGGGCCATGAAGATTCTGTGGTTTTGGTTAGCTGGGGCTAAAGAATCAGCTGTAAGTAACAAGATACCAAAACCATTAAAGTCAGCCTTTGTGTTACTGGGACTATTGATGCTGGTTAGCTGGAGCTAAGAAATTAGCGGTGATTAAGAAGAAACCAGCATCACTGAGGTGAAATCTTCTGGGAAGTGTTTTCTGAGAGCACAGAGGATGTGTTCCAGATAGCCAAGGTTGTGCCTAGTGCTGTAGCAGGACTTGGTACTGTGTAAGAGTCACCCAGGTGGTACTGCTTTTGAAGGCATGAAGGCATCATGAAGAACAGCTGAGGCTTGGTACAGTGAGAGGCCATGGAAGGCTATTGGTGAAAGTGTACCCTCAGTTGTAATTGATGGCCCAGGACTGAAGGGGTCATGCAAAAGAGTTGAGGCTTGGAGATGCCAGTACTATGTGATGACCACCAAGGACAGCAGCAGCAGTGGAGTACAAGCAGCTGGAGCCTAGAAGACAAGGTGTGTGCTACAACGGGAAGAGCTGGAGAAGTGACCCAAGCCCTTGGAGGAGCCCAGAAGATCGTGAGTTGGATCCCAGACTTTGGAGTTTGAGTTTTGCCTTTGATTGTGACTGTGCCCTGATATTTTTCCCTCTTGAAAGAAGGTATTTTAGTGGAGCCCACAGTTCAGAGACTTGAATTTTTAAAAGACTTTGAATTTTAATTTTTAATATGTAAAGACTGTGGGACCTTTTACATTATTGAGATCTTGGGGATGAATAAGAAAGTAAGGGTTGAGGCTTAATAGTGATATGTTGGTGTGTCAAGTTGACAAGGGGTCAATTGTACTGGCTAGTTTTGTGTGTCAACTTGATACAGGCTGGAGTTATCATAGGAAAAGGAGCTTCACTTGGGGAAGTGCCTCTATGAGATCCAGCTGTGGGGCATTTTCTCAATTAGTGATCAAGTGAAGGAGGGCCCCTTGTGGGCGGTGCCATTCCTGGGCTGGTAGTCTTGGGTTCTATAAGAGAGCAGGCTGATCAAGCCAGGGGAAGCAAGCCAGTAAGGAACATCCCTCCATGGCCTCTGCATCAGCTCCTGCTTCCTGACCTGCTTGAGTTCCAGTCCTGACTTCCTTTGGTAATGAACAGCTGTGTGGAAGTGTAAGCTCAATAAACCCTTTCCTCCCCAACTTGCTTCTTGGTCATGATGTTTGTGCAGGAATAGAAACCCTGACTAAGACAGTCATGGTGTTTCATTAAAGCAATGAAAACACATTTTTTTCATGAGTATTAGATAAAGCAAAGCAAGCTGACAAAGGAAAATTGCAAAATGTATGGTTCAAGGATTAAATAGGAACCAGGAAGTGGAATGAAGCTAATGCTGTGTCCAAGGAAATAAACAAATTAAAGATTTTTAATAGAATTAAGGAAGTAGTAACCTCAGGTTTAGATCCTACTCTGCAAAGCTTTGATCTTGTGGAAAGTAATTAAAGAGAATCTTAGATCCAGGCATGGTGGAACATGCCTTTAATCCACAGCACTAAAAGGACAGAAGCATGCTGATCTTTGAGTTCAAGGTTAATTCTACTGAGCAAGGCAGTCTCAGGACAGCTAAGTTTAGGGATTGAAGAAAAACATCTAAACCAGAAAGCTCTTGAAGACATGGTCGAACAAGGTCAGTATGTGGTAGCCCCAGCATGCAGCAGAACTCGGCAGCTTTGGCCACCTAATTCCATCTTTAAAGTCAAGAATAGGAAAAATAAAGGGAATATGAAATTTCCCTCCTACTAAATAAGTCACTGAGGCCAGACATATGGCAGAGGTTTCTCTGCATGGAAGCCCAGAAATGTCACTGTGTGGAGCTGTGAAGCCAAAGCTTAAATTGACTTGGAGAGCCCAAGAGGTTGGAGATACCAGGACACTGGCAGAGCTGCTGAAACAAGCTGCTAACTAACAGGAAGTGGAACCAGCCCAGAGAAAGAACTATGTCTCAGCCAACAAAGCTGGAAAGAGTAAGAGATCTGACATGGAGATGTGGACTTAGAAGTTCTCCCAGCTGACTTTATGTCTTGCTTTAGTTCAGGATTTCCTTACTACAGTCCATTTCCTCACCTATGGAAAAGTAATGTACATATAGTGCCATTATATTCTGAAAAAATGTGATCTGGGAATTTTTGAAATAGGGGATTACAGTTATGTACACATACGTATATATGTGCATATACGTATATGCGTGTATATGTATACATGTTTAAGCATACATATGTACATATAAATAATATATACATATAATACATGCATATATGCAGATATAGAGAGATAATATAGTAGGTCATGTATATTATACAGTAGGATAGCTATATAAGTATATATGTGTACATTAAGCCTATTAGCCAAATTAGTGTTGTCTATTTGACAAACAGTATAGGGCCCATCACTAGTATTGTACTTGGGTAGCATACCAGGGGATTCATCTATTAAGGAAACTGTTTCTCCCACTTTCCTCAGTTTTCAAATTCCTGTAACTTTTCAACCTGATGTGGAAAACTTATGAGTGCCTCTTCAGTCCATACTGGAATTTGGGGAGGAGCTGTCTTGTGCAGTTAACTATAGATGTGGGGTGGTTATGGGAAAATACCCTTGCCATGTCCCCGAATTACTATTTTTAGCTGTCTTTCTTGTCCACTCGCTCTTACTATTGTTACACATTTCCTACATGATGCTCTTGGGGCCTTGGGTATAGGAGTTTTATTGTCGGCATCCATTTGGGAGTGACCACAGTCACCGTCTGCAGGTTAACTACTTGTAGCTCTCTGTCATAGCTATGATGATTACAAAAGGAAGCTTCTTTGATGATGTTTACCTCAGTGCTAGTGCTTTGGTGATGACTTGAGCTCCAGTTCATGGGTGATCAAAATGTAACACAAATGGCTGTTTGGATCCAGCACTTGGCCGCCTCAAAGATCTAGAAGTAAAAGTCTTAAATCAAGGCTTCCTAAGCTCAATAATAGCAAGTCATGCCTCTTCGCCTGTGTCAGTTTATCATCTTTCCTAGTTTTCTTGGTTCACCTTGTTGGTATGTGTCTGTATCCAAATTGCTTCCTTTTTGGAATGAAACTAATCATGTAAGCTTTGGCACCTATGCAGCACTCTTTTATTTTGACTGATTAATTAATTAAATATATGACAACTGTTACTGTATGAAGTTATTTTTGGAAGTTCTTGGGACTAAAACTTCAGCATATTCACTTGGGTTAGTGAAATTCAACCGTGGAACACATTCTCATTCTGATTCACAATTTCGAGTCTCTTTTTGTACCACTCTAATAAAACTCAAACTATTAATATAACAAAAAGTAAAATTGACTGACAAATTATGTATTTACTCTTCTGTTACTAGTTTTCCTTAGATATCTGAACTTTAAAGAATGTCATCTCAATCTCAGAATAGCTTCACACTCTGTATTTTCCATCCAGATAACACTCATTGCTACCACCTCTTTGTAAGCAAGACTGGCATTACTTTTCCCTCTAGCTATACGATAAGTTGTTACCTCAGGCAGGTGTTTTTTTTTCTCCTGTATTTTTAAAGTGATTTTTGCATTTCCTCCCTATTGGTTTCTATCTTTTGATCCATATTCTCCTGAATTTCTTTAAATGATTTTTGTGTTTCCCTTGTAAGGCCTTCTAACTTTTGATCCATTTTCTCCTGTATTTCTTTAAGAGATTTACTTATGTCCTTCTTGTGTTCCTCTAACAGCATCATGCCCTGTGATTTTAAATCCAAATCTTGTTTTTCTGGTGTGTTGGAGTACCCAGGACTTCCTGTTATTGGAGTATTGGGTTCGAATGCTGCCATATTGCCTTGATTTCTGTTAGTAACATTCCTACATTTGCCTTTTGCCATCTGGTTATCTCTGGCATTAGTTGGTCTTGTTGTAACTGGCTGGTGTTTGAACCTCCCGAGAGCCTGTAAGGCTAATTCCGCACCTCTGGATGTCTGGGTTTCCCCTGGCTCATATGGATGATGTCCTACCCTCCTCTTGGGTGCCCTTGGAGTCCTAATGTGTCCTGCCCCAAGCAATGCTATACTCAGGTTGTCTCTGTGAAGTTGGTGCTGCCTGTCTGCTCCTTCAGGGAGCACAGATGGCAGATGCTGCAGGGACCTTATCCAAGTGCTGATCACTCTGCAGGGCAGATGACCCCCAGACTAAGTTGGTGCATGGCCGGGTTGGCGTACGGATGGCCCACCAAGCTGTCCAGATCCTGCGTGCAGGCAAAAGCCTGGTAGGCTTAGACTCAAGCAATGTTAGCCTCGGGCTATGTCTATATACCAGGCGCTGTCTGTTAGATCTCTATGGTGTCCAGGAGGCAAGATGGCAAGCCCCCCTGCAAGTGTTAGGCAGTCTGCAGGGCAAATGACCCCCGACCGAGTTGGTGCAGGACCGGGTTGGTGTACAGATGGCCTGCCGAGCTGCCCAGGCCCTGGGTACAGACAAAAGCCTGACAGGTTTAGACCTGAGCGATGTTACCCTCGGACTTTGTCTGTGTACCTGGCGTTGCCTGTTAGTTCTCTATGGTATCCCAGAGGCCATGTTCTATGTTTTTTAACCCTCACATAAATGATGGTGGTCCTTCTATAAGGATAAACCAACTGTTTGTCATATTCTCCTACAAGGTTGTGTCTATTTGTTAACCAGTATTTTTATTGCCTGATAACACTTCATATGGCATTTGTTCATGCTCAGAAGTCACTTGACTAAAACCTACAAGGCTTATATGAACCTTTAAAATAAGGTTTCTTCAATAGAATTATTCAACTTATTACTGATCCAAACATCGATATAATGACCACATGGATGTTTCTCTTTTTGATTCAATATTCCTTCTTTTTTAAAATTTCATTGCCATAGGAAATTTCAAAGCCTAGATTTGAAACGACTTCTCTAGTTTTCCAGAAAATGAATAAACCACCAACTCAGCTCCAACCCCCAGGGATTTACAACACTGACCTTTCTGCATGATATTCTGGTACAGTAGTAGCACAAATGTGTGGGAGTAACCAACTATTCTCTAATTGCATTTACAGCCCACAACATGAGAAAGATTCTATGGCTAACACTGGCTTAGTGGGCAAGACTCTAATACCATATTCCAACTACTCCTGTTCTGCTGAGGAACATAACATCAAATGACTCCTAACGACATTTTGCTATACCCACAGGTAAGTGCATCACTCAACCATCATCAGAGAAGCTTCTTCTTACAGAAGATAGGATCTAATGCAAAACTCACAAGTAGACAATGAGCAGAAAATGAGACATTGAAATGCTCAGTTCAAATGGGATGTCTTCATGTCATTCTTCCCCCACAGGTTTCAGAATGCTGCATAGAAGATATAGGTAAAGATTGTACAAGACAGAAGGGAGGGCCGACCCTAAAGAATCTGTGTTCTCTGGACACAACAGGACTGACACATACAAATTTATGGAGTCTAACAACTCCAGAGCTCATGTGAAGACAGAGCCTTCACATGTTCAAGGAAAATGGGTTCCAGGAGCTCAGACAGAGAACAGACATGAGCTCACACACCCAACTATGATGCTATCTCCAATTGATACTCACTTAATTTTTTTTTGTTTCCTCTTTTTTTATTGCATATTTTCTTTATGTTTCAAATGTTATTCCCCTTTCCAGGTCCCCTCCCCCAGAAATCAGTATCCCATTTCCTCTCTTCCTGTTTCTATGAGGATGTACCCCCACCCACCCATCCACCTACTCCCTCCTCCCCACTCTGGCATTCCCCTTCATTGGGACATCGAGCTTTCACAGGACCAAGGCCCTCTCTTCTTATTAATGCCTGACAAGGCCATCCTCTGCTGCAAATGTGCCTGAAGCCATGGGTCCCTCCATGTGCACTCTTTGTTTGGCAATTTAGTCCCGGGGAGCTCTGGGGGTCTGATTGGTCGATATCAACACTTAATTGTCTATAATGAAATTTCACTGAGTATATTAACTACTCTTAAGGATAGGTCCCATATCCATCTTTTTCTCACATTTCATTAAAGGGTTGTATTTTTGTCTGTTTTTGCTTTCATATGTACTGTTTGATTATTTTGTTTTTTCTGGGTTGGGGTGTGTATATTTCTCAGGACATTTTTGTTTTTGTTTTGTATTTTATTTTGCTGTGTGTGTTGGGGGGTAGATATTTGTTGTCTAATGAGAGACAAAAAGAAGGTGTGGATTTTGGTGTTTGGGAAGGTGGGGACTATTGTAGATTTGTTTTATATTGCTTCTGTTATGTTAATTGGGTTCCCAAAAAACTACAGGAGATTCTTTCATTTAAGATGCTGGGGGTTCCTGCCCCCAGTTGGTTCTAAGTAGTAAATAAAGTTGCTAGGCAGGACTTTAGATTTCTGGAGCAAGAGAATGGGAGAATGGAGGGAAGAACAGGGTTTTTGTGCCACCATGTTGGGGAAGCAGAAGGACCAGGCTTGAGAGATGCAGAAAAGAAAGGGTACAATCATGTAAGAGCTAGGAAGGGCAGCCCCGCCCACCCTCATCTCCCACCCCCCAATGGATCTAAGATAGCAAAGACAGAAGATAGATTTTAGTAAATAATAATTCAGGAATTTCAGAGGGGAACTGCATTGGCAATGTGTAAATTTGGAGTTGCCTAGCCATTGAACTGATTAAGGCATATTAAATATAAGGTTGGGTGTTTGTCTTTCATTAGAGAATCCAAAGCATTAGGGTGGGTAGTGAATAATTCGCTCTGCGGCTGCTGGGGAGATTAGAACAGATTAATTAAGTATAGCAATAGAGTGGAATCTGACAGAATTTAGTATAAGGGAAATCAAAATTGGAATATATTTTATTATTTCTTTCAATAATATAGAATAAATACACATGCACAAACATGAATATACATACACTAAATATAGATATGGAGAGATGTAAAATGTATGTATATTAAAACATCAAAGAACACTTATATAAGCATGCAAGCTCCTGGAACTTGCTGTTTTTAGTTCAAGTTCTTTTAAATCAGATCAAAATTATTAATTAGAGAAACAACTGTCTCATCAAAGTTAAATTTGACACTCTTTATTTTACAGGATATAATCAAGCCTATTTCTTGAAAACCCTTGCATTGCATTTCAGATTCATAAGGCATTCAAAGTGTAACAAAAAGCATTCTAAATGTAATTATAAGTTAATGCAGTTCCTCCAAGGTCAGGAAATTTAGACTAATTTTAGCACAATTAGTTGTTATCATAAAATGTGCACAATATAATTAATAATTCATCTACTTTAAGCATTATGTTGTTTTCTACTAAGGCCTTTTGACCCTTTCTAGAGTGAAAACATAACAAAACTACACACTAAGTCTTTGCTTCCTCAGTCAGGTATGGCTCATGCAAGCCACTCTAAAACTGTTCAGATGCTGTCTTGTCTCTGCTTTCTGCCTTTTCTACCTAAGGCTATCTCCTATGTGTGATGTGTTTGCATGTGCCAGATAGCGTGTTCCTGGGGAGCCTGTATCTTTATTCTTCCCTCTGCCCAGTACAGTCTTCTCCAAGAGATTCATGTGTTTTATATCACTGAAACATGATGCTATTGCCAAAGTCTTCAAGATGCTTTCCTTGTTTATGTTCTTCAGAGTTTAAAATAACCACCATATGTTTTGTTTACCTTAGTCCAGGCTTTCCCCAGCCAATAATTTCATAGCAGGATGATTATTTACTGTAGAGTTTCTTCTTTATCTTAGGATCCCAGTATGCCGCAAAAATTCTCAATCACCATAGATGGAGACATTAAGGTATTCCATGACAAAACCAAATTTGCACGATATCTCTCCACAAATCCAGCCCTACAAAGGATAATAGGGGGAAAACACCAAGACAAGGACGGAAACTACACCCAGGAAGAAGCAAGATAGAAACCTCCTCGCATCAAACCCAAAAGAAGGTAACCTCTCGAATATAAAAAATAAATAAAATAAATAAATACAATTTCAAAAATGTCTGGAGGAAATAATTACTATTCCTTAATATCTCTTAACATCAATGGACTCAATTCCCCAATAAAAAGACATAGATTAACAGACTGGATACGGAAACAGGACCCTACATTTTGCTGCATACAGGAAACACATCTCAGTGTCAAAGACAAACACTGCCTTAGAGTAAAAGGCTGGAAGACAATTTTACAAGCAAACGGTCTCAGGAAACAAGCTGGAGTAGCCATTCTAATATCAGATAAAATTGACTTCCAACCTAAAATCATCAAAAGAGACTCAGAAGGTCACTTCTTGCTGGCCAAAGGAAAAATCCACCAAGAAGAGCTCTCAATACTGAACATCTATGCTCCAAATGCAAGGGCAGCCTCATTCGTAAAAGAAACCTTACTAAAGCTTAAAGCACACATTACACCTAACACAATAATTGTGGGTGACTTCAACACTCCACTCTCCTCACTGGACCGATCAGGAAAGCAGAAACTAAACAGGGACACAGTGAAACTAATTGAAACTCTGGACCAATTGGATTTAACAGATATATATAGGACATTTCATCCTAAAGCTAAAGAATATACCTTTTTCTCAGCTCCACATGGGACCTTCTCCAAAATAGACCATATAATTGGTCACAAGACAGATGTCAACAAATACAAGAATATCGAGCTAATCCCATGCCTTCTATCAGATCACCATGGAGTAAGAGTGGTCTTCAATAACAACAAAAACAACAGAAAGCCCACATACACATGGAAACTGAACAATACTCTACTCAATGACAACTTGGTCAAGGAAGAAATAAAAAAAGAAATCAAAGACTTTTTAGAATTCAATGAAAATGAAGGTACAACCTACCCAAATCTATGGGACACAATGAAAGCAGTGCTAAGAGGAAAACTCATAGCTCTAAGTGCATCCAAAAAGAAACTGGAGAGAGCATATACTAGCAGCTTAATGGCACACCTTAAAGCCCTGGAAGAAAAACAAGTTAATTCACCCAGGAGGAGTAGAAGACAAGAAATCATCAAACTCAGGGCTGAAATCAATCAAATAGAAACAAAGAGAACCATACAAAGAATCAACAAGACCAGGAGCTGGTTCTTTGAGAAAATCAACAAGATAGATAAACCCTTAGCCAGACTAACCAAAGGACACAGAGACAGTATACAAATTAACAAAATTAGAAATGAAAAGGGAGACATAACAACAGAAACTGAGGAAATTCAAAACATCATCAGATCCTACTACAAAGGTCTATACTCAAAACAACTGGAGAACCTGGAGGAAATGGACAATTTCCTAGACAGATATCAAATACCAAAATTAAATCAGCATCAAGTAGATCAGCTAAATAGTCCCATAACCTCTAAAGAAATAGAAGGGGCTATAGAAAGCCTCCCAACCAAAAAAAGTACGGGACCAGATGGTTTTAGTGCAGAATTCTACCAGACCTTCAAAGAAGACTTAACACCAATACTCTCCAAACTATTCCACAAAATAGAGACAGAAGGGACACTGCCCAACTCATTCTTCGAAGCCACAATTACGCTAATACCTAAACCACAAAAAGATCCAACAAAGAAAGAGAACTACAGGCCAATTTCTCTTATGAATATAGATGCAAAAATACTAAATAAAATTCTTGCTAACCGAATCCAAGAGCACATCAAAACGATCATCCACCATGATCAAGTAGGCTTCATCCCAGGGATGCAGGGATGGTTCAATATACGGAAATCCAACAATGTAATCCACTACATAAACAAACTGAAAGAAAAAAACCACATGGTCATCTCATTAGATGCTGAAAAAGCATTCGACAAAATTCAGCATCCTTTCATGCTAAAAGTCTTGGAAAGAGCAGGAATTCAAGGCCCATACCTAAACATAGTAAAAGCAATCTACAGCAAACCAGTAGCCAACATCAAAATAAATGGAGAGAAACTTGAAGCATTCCCACTAAAATCAGGGACTAGACAAGGCTGCCCTCTCTCTCCATATCTTTTCAATATAGTACTTGAAGTTCTAGCAAGAGCAATTAGACAACATAAGGAAGTCAAAGGGATACAAATTGGAAAGGAAGAAGTGAAACTATCATTATTTGCAGACGATATGATAGTTTACCTAAGCGACCCAAAAAACTCCACCAGAGAACTTCTACAGCTGATAAACAACTTCAGCAAAGTGGCAGGTTATAAAATTAACTCAAGCAAGTCAGTGGCCTTCTTGTACTCAAAGGACAAGCAGGCAGAGAAAGAAATTAGGGAAATAACACCCTTCACAATAGCCACAAACAACATAAAGTATCTTGGCATAACTCTAACCAAACAAGTGAAAGATCTGTACAACAGGAACTTCAAGTCCTTGAAGAAAGAAATCGAAGAAGACCTCAGAAGATGGAAAAATATTTCTTGCTCCTGGATTGGCAGGATAAATATAGTAAAAATGGCCATCTTGCCAAAAGCAATATACAGATTCAATGCGATCCCCATCAAAATCCCAACTCAATTCTTCATAGATCTAGAAAGAGCAATTCTCAAATTCATCTGGAGCAACAAAAAACCCAGGATAGCTAAAACTATTCTCAACAATAAAAGGACTTCTGGGGGAATCAATATCCCTGACCTCAAGCAGTACTACAGAGCAATTGTGTTAAAAACTGCATGGTATTGGTATAGCAACAGGCAAGCAGATCAATGGAACAGGATTGAAGACCCAGAGGTTAACCCACAGACTTATGGTCACTTGATCTTTGATAAAGGAGCCACAACCATCTGGTGGAATAAAGATAGCCTTTTTAACAAATGGTGCTGGTTCAACTGGAAGTCAACATGCAGAAGAATGCGAATTGATCCAATCTTATCTCTTTGCACTAAGATCAACTCCAAGTGGATCAAGGACCTCCACATAAAACCAGACACACTGAAAGTATTAGAAAAGAAACTTGGGAAGACCCTGGAGGACTTGGGCACAGGGGAAAAGTTCCTGAACAGAACACCAATAGCTTATGCTCTAAGATCAAGAATCGACAAATGGGACCTCATAAAATTACAAAGTTTCTGCAAAGCAAAGGACACTGTCAGAAGGACAAAACGGCAACCAACAAAGTGGGAAAAGATCTTCACCAACTCCACATCCGACAGAGGGCTAATATCCAATATATACAAAGAACTCAAGAAGTTAGACCGCAAAGAACCAAATAACCCTATCAAAAAATGGGGCACAGAGCTAAACAAAGAATTTTCACCAGAAGAAATTCGGATGGCCGAGAAACACCTTAAAAGATGTTCAACATCATTAGTCATCAGGGAAATGCAAATCAAAACAACCCTGAGATTCCACCTCACTCCAGTCAGAATGGCTAAGATTAAAAACTCAAGAGACAACAAGTGCTGGCGAGGATGTGGAGAAAGAGGAACACTCCTCCACTGTTGGTGGGATTGCAAAATGGTAAAACCGCTCTGGAAATCAGTTTGGCGGTTCCTCAGAAAATTGGGCATGTTACTTCCAGAGGACCCTGGCATACCACTCCTGGGCATATACCCAGAGGATTCCCCTGCATGCAATAAGGACACATGCTCCACTATGTTTATAGCAGCCTTGTTTATAATAGCCAGAAATTGGAAGCAGCCCAAATATCCCTCAAAGGAGGAATGGATACAGAAAATGTGGTATATTTATACAATGGAATACTACTCAGCAATTAAAAATAATGAATTCATGCAATTTGTAGGTAAATGGTTAGACCTGGAAAATATCATCCTGAGTGAACTAACCCAATCACAAAAGAATGCACATGAAATGCAATCATTGATAAGTGGATATTAATGAGCCCAGAAGCCCTAAATACTCAATACACAAATAGCAAGTCAAATGATTCCCAAGAAGAAGAAAGGAGAGGACCCAGGGCTTGTAAAGATTGCTTCCAGTTTAGTAAAGAAACCGAGGGGGGAGGGGGAATTATTGGGGAACAGATGGGGGGGGAGAGGAACTATGGGAACTATGGTGTGTGGGAACTGGGAAAGGGGAAAGCCTTTGGAATGTAAACATAGAATATAGAAAATAAAATTAAAAAAAATTCTCAATGGACATGTATCAAATAGATATGGAAAGATAAATTGACAAGCAAAGGATGCCTGGTTAATTCTACTATTTCACCAAGGTATTAAAATTTCATGAGATTGCTAGTTTAAATATATTTATCAAACCATTAGAAACCATTACACCAGAAAAGCCTTAAAAGTGGTTTAAGTAGTTTTATTTTCACTATTTCTCTATCATTTGCACAATGTCCAAAAAAAAAAAAAAAACCAAATATGACATCATACTATAAAATGTTACCTATAACACTGATTAACCAGAATTGGATGTTTGTCTTCTACCCTGTTTGGCTGTTAGTTCTTGAGATGAGATCAGGAACTTGACAATTCAAATGGCTACTGACAGTGTAGTAAGTAACTAATATTTTATAAATGCTAATTTGCTCTTATCTATGTTATCTAATTATAAGCAAAAGCATCATGATTTAGTTTATTCCACTATTTGCCAGGATTAAAAAAATTTATGTACAATAGTAGAAATGAATCAAAATAGACTCAACTTTGGAAGCCTAAATTTTTTTTACATTATTTTGTGATATATATGTTTATACACTACATGTGGCTCAAAATTTGATATTTAATAGATGTTTTAAATAATAACATATAGAAATATCAAAAATCAAGGAAGATTATTTTCTCTTCATTTGCAATTCTCTTTTGTGTTCTTATTAACTAAGACCCACAAGATATCAAGAAAATAAAACCTGAAATGGTCCTGAAATGTAAACATCAGTAAATATACAATTGAAATTTTCTGTGAGTTCAGACATTTAGTGACATATCAGCAAATAAATGAGAGCATTGAGATTGAAGTTCTATCAGTATTTAACAATGAAGAGATGAACAAGAGCCCAATACTTGTAATACTAGATCCATTCCATTATAGCTGAAAACCAACATAGATTCAAATGTCTCTTTCAGTAGATTCAGGTGTAACTCTTTTCCTGTGCATTTTATATTTTCTACACATTAAGCAGTATACTCTAGAGATCTACTAAGAAGATTCCTGATTATTTTATAAGAAGTTGATCTCACCAATATGTTTCCTTTTTTGATAAGCAATAATTGTTTGTTAACTAATCGATTAATCATTTACACTCCATATTTTATTCCCCCCACCTTCTCGTCCACCTTCTGACTGTTCTATATCCCGTACCTCCTCCCCAGCCCCCTGTCTCCACGTGGATGATGTTCCCACCCCCACCCCCTGACTTCTAAACTCCCTGGGGCCTCCAGTCTTTTGAGAGTTATGTGCATCATCTCTGAATGAACACAGAACCAGCAGTCTGTTCTCTACTGTATATGTGTGGGGGCCTTATATCAACTGGCGTAGGCTGCCTGTTTGGGGGTCCAGTGTTTGAGAGATCTCGGAGGTCCCAATTAAATGAGAATGCTGATGTTCCATCCCAAATAAGAAAAGTGCATTTGCTACTTAGCTAGCAAACTACAATTTCAGTTAATATTTTACATAATGAAGTTAATCCCAATTTATTATAAAGGGATATTTAATTCAGAAGCAATATTTAGTTGTATTAGTTAAATTATCTACACTTAAAAATATCTATACTTAATATTTTTATTTAAATTTGACACCTTTATTTCTCTTTAGAATAGTAATTCATATTTTAGATTTAAATTTCTTCTCCAATTCATTTACTTTACATTTTGTCAGTTTCTTGTTACTATTGAAAACAATAATTTAAATTCATTGAGCAGGTTTTGGGAATTATACATCTATTGGGATTCATAGTACCATTTTTCTATCTCCTTTCAACCTGAGAATATGTTTCATATTTCTCTGTGTTGTATAGCTGTATAACTTATATTATAATGCTTCTGGCATCTTCATCAAATTAATATTTTTTCCAAAATATTAAATGTTTTTAAAATAATATTCTATTGTCATCTATTAGTGTCAGAACATTAGAAGTTATGGGAGACATATATTCCCCACATTAAAGTACTATTTCATTTGCACATTGGCTTTTCTTCAAAGAATCACACACAACTGAGACATAAACAATTGAAAAACTTGTGCCCATTCTGAAATGAGATTAGAAGCTTCCAGCATAGTAATGATGGATGATTAAGAAGTTGGGAGAGTAATTGTCCTCTGTGATATATCTCTACACATGAAGAAATGTATATTTCATGTGTACAAACACATCACACACCGTGAATATGCATGATTAAGAAAAAAATCATTGACAACATGTAGTACTATGTCAGAATGTGGAAAACTGAGGAATCAAGAACCATAGGATTTCCTGATTTTTTTTCAGTTGTTAAAGTGTTGCCCATATATCAATTCGTGGATTGCCAAGCTCTTTTTCTTTTTTCCAATTAAATCTTGAATTTCACTGAAAAAAATTGTTGAGCTACTCTTTTGTACTTGTTTGTTTTATGAAGTATTCTATTATTTAACCACTGTCTAATCCTCATTTCTGTAAGACTTCAGTTTCTTATCTAGGGCATGGATTTGAAATACCATAAACAGTTGCAGAACAGTAGAAAGTAAGCAGGAAGATAAATGCATGAAAATTATGTAATGTTACCTGCCAGAGGAAGTGATGCCATCTCAGGAAGAATAATATCATGACTCAAAAAATATTAAATCAGTGTCTGCTATTAATAGCAGATAGAAGTATATTACTAAGATTTATGAGTTTCTCATTTTTTCTACTTTGGCATTTTTATTTGAATAAACAAAGACATCAAGGACTTTTTCATTGCTCATTTTCTCACATCTTTTTAATAGATTACTTACCAAATGCATGTTTTATGTAGGCCAGTAGTTAAGACCTTCAAGATAAAATACATTTCATCAACTCTTACATCAGCATGCTGCTCTGTTATTTAGGAGGAGACTGTCAAAATTATCTTTGTTGAGAATTAATTTCTGGAAGTGAAACCATACACTCTTGTTTTTTTTTATTCTTTTTAAAATTCTTTTCTCATACAATATATCGCCACCTAAGTTTACCCCCCTCTATTCTTATCAATCCCATCACACCTCCCCTCTCTCCCAGATCCATTTCTTTTCAGTTTCTCTTGAGAAATATAAAAAAAGGTATATCAGAATATCAACCAAACACTGCATAACAAGATACAAAAAGGCTAAGCACAAACCCTCAGGACAATAGACAAGGTAATCCAGTAGGAGAAAAAGGGTCCCAAGAGCAGGCAAAAAGGTCAAAGACAACCCCCTCACATACACTCCTACTGTTGGGAGTTCCATAAGAACTTCAAGCTAACAACAATAACATATATGCAAAGGACCTAGCTTAGACCTATGCAGGCTCTGCGACTGCTGCTTCAGTCTCTGTGAGCCCCTATGAGCACTGCTTAGTTAATTCTGTAGTGTGTGTTCTCTTGGTGTCCTCCAACACTCTGGCTCCTACAAAATGAGAAAAGATGTTCACCAATACCACCATGTGGTTTAATAAGCTCCCCTGCACATAAACTATAATCAATTTTATTTAAAAAGGACAACAAATTTACTTATTCTCACCCACTACTGTTA
Organism: Apodemus agrarius; assembly: GCA_964023405.1. Lineage (NCBI taxonomy): Eukaryota > Metazoa > Chordata > Mammalia > Rodentia > Muridae > Apodemus > Apodemus agrarius. Next base: position 36,731,906 of record OZ030018.1, on the reverse strand, counting down.
ATTTTAGAATCTTGCCTTCAGAGGTTGAGAATTTTCTGACTCGCCCCACCTTGTTAAAACTTCATTCTTCCATAATTTAAATAGTCATTTAAGTTCTGTGTTTTCTATAGAAATAGTAAGACAACTAGACACAAAGAGAATAGCAAGGCGGCTATGAAAATGTAATTTTAAAACATGCCAAACAATGGAGTCAGTTAGGAAGTTTAAAGAGGCTTTAAGACTGGCAGTACTAAGACAAAGTATAACTCATTCTTTCCAATCCTAACCCCACTCTTTGTAATACACACACACACACACACACACACACACACACACACTCATGAATGTCACTACTGACTCATCAAAGGATTAATTGTCCACTTTCTCTTCTATTAGATTCAGTGTGTCTGGTTTTATGTGGAGGAGGTCCTTGATCCACTTGGACTTGAGGTTTGTCCAAGGAAATAAGAATTGGTTGATTTGCATTCTTCTACATGCTGACCTCCAGTTGAACCAGCACCATTTGTTGAAAATGCTGTCTTTGTTCAACTGGATGTTTTAGTTCATTTGTCAAAGATCAAGTGACCATACGTGTGGGTTCATTTTTGGGTCTTCAATTCTAATTCATTGATCTACCTGACTATCAATGTACCAAATACCATGCAGTTTCTATCACTATTGCTCTGAAATACAGTTTAAGGTGAAGGATGGTTATTCCTCCAGAAGTTCTTTTATTGTTGAGAGTAGCTTATGCTATCTTGGACTTTTTGTTATTGCAAGTAAATTTGAGTATACTACATGAAACTCAAGAAGATAGAAGACCAAAGTGTGTGTGCTTCAATCCTTCTTAGAAATGGGAACAAAATACTCATGGGAGAGAAAGTGTAGAGCAGAGACTAAAGGAAAGGCCATCCAAAGACTGTCCCATCCGGGGATCCATTCGTATTCTGTCACCAAACCCAGACACTATTGTAGATGCCAAGTGTTTGCTGAAAGAAGCCTGATATAGCTGTCTCTGAGCAGCTCTTTCAGAGCCTTACAAATACAGAGGTGGATGCTTGCAGCCAACCATTAGACTGAGCATTGGGTCCCCAATGGAGGAGTTAGAGAAAGGACTGAAGGAGCTGAATAGGTTTGCATTCCCATAGGAAGAACAATGATATCAACCAACCAGAGCTCCCAGGAACTAAATCACCAAGGAGTACACATGGAGTGACCCATGGCTCCAGCTGCATATGTAGCAGAGGAGAGCCTTGTGGAGCATCAATGGGAGAAGAGGCCCTTGGTCCTGTGAAGGCTAGATGCTCCATTGTAAGGGAATTCAAGGGTAGGCAGGCTGGAGTGTGTGGGTGTGTGGGGGGAACACCCTCATAGAAGCAAGGGTGGGGGAATAGGGTAGGGAGTTCTGGGGGAGGGTGGTGAACCAGGAAAGAGGATAACATTTGAAATGTAAATAATGAAAATATCCAATTAAAAATTTTAAAAATAAGAAAAAAAAACCTTGATTTTAGTTTGGAAGAAAAAAAAGGACTTATTTCACCTCCACCTTAGTTGAGTACAGAGAGATGTGTATCAAAGGGACATAAAGTCACCTCATGAGCATGCTCTCTGTTATCCCTTTGGCCTGTGCAATCTCCAAATTTCCAGGTATAGCTCTTATCATGCCACTCCTATATTTTTTTGGCGAATTCTCACAGAAACAAGCCTGCACATGATTTAATATTTTAAGAAAAGCGAAGGCCTCCAAAACATTTTTTTCTTTATATGTTCAACTGACAAATTACTCCTTAGAAAACATGGAATAAATATATCTTACAAGGAATAATACATTCATATGATTAAGTGATTTGGAGTGCTTTTTCATTTTTGCAGTGCCCGTTGTAATTACAAATGGCTCATCTCATAACCAACTACTCCAAGGGTCTTAATGCATTGCTACCCTAAATGCACATTGAGTAGTGGTGATTTCAGTCTTGTCTCTTCCCTGCAGATGCCATTAACACCTGTATAGTGCCTCATGGGAGAATATTTAGAGATAATTCTTTAAGCAAGCACATACACGTGGGTGGGAGCTGGACAAATGTGCATTTACAAGTAAAATAAATCTGTCTACTACTTATTTGATGTCACTCTCAGGGTACCGACAACAATGCCTTCATCCTAAAGGCAGCTTGCTCTTGGCATCATGTCAATATGTAAAACAGATGGAACCTTCCCGTAATAGCATGTCTGGTAGGTGTTGATAGCTTTCAGCTGACAAAAGTTTTACAATAAATTTTAGATGGTCTGGACAAAAAGGACATGTGAGCCTTTACAGCTATAAGAGTGGCATCGCTGAATCCTTAATCTTCATCTTTTTACTTCTGACATTTTTAAAATTCATTTTTACTTTTGCCAGAGAAGTCTCAATTAACCAATCCATAAATATTATTATTGTTACTAATATGACTATTGTCATTCTGAAGTTTTTTCTCTTTTCTGTAAGTTGTTGAGTTTGCTAATTTGTTAGGCTATATTTTTATAGTAAACACCATTCCAGCCATCACTCACAGAACCAAGTAAATTCAGTGTGACTAGAGAACAGCATTTTAAATGTCTTAGCCCAAGACTAGAGGAAAACAGCACCACCCCTCCTCATACAAGAAAACTTCTGGGAATCTCAGTATGACATATAAGTTTTAATGTCTTAAGTGTGTAAGAAAGTAATTTATTTATTTATAACTGCTTTCTGGGATGTTATCTTTCAACTCATTCTCTTCAGCTTCAAAATAGCATGGTATTAATTAAATGCAAACTGAAAAAGTATGTCAGTTGGAATTGTATTATGGTATTGCACTACAAAATTTAGATCTGCGGATAGAGCGAGCTCTATTATAGTGGACACTGCCATAAGAGAAACTGAAAGAAATGAATCATATATTTGGAAAAGAAAAGTTTCCCATTGCATGGCAGTCAAATCTCACCCAAGAAGCAGGGTGAATGGAAGAGCCCTAATTGCAGAATAATGTGCTTTCCAGAAAAACTCCTGTGACTCAGACTGTATTTAGAACAAGAGGAGGAAGGTAATTATGATTTTTCTGGATGCATTAAGATTCACTAACATGTTCTCAATTCTTCATTAGTGACATGTATTATACTTCAACTGTTAGAAGTGTAATTTTATGTTAAATGGTAAGTAGTCTTAGTAAGGAAAGTAATGCAACAAGCAGTAATAAACTGCTAAAAACTCACTGCATATTTGATCATATTTGGAACATTACTTTCAGCTCAGAATAACTCTGCAAAAGAGCAGAATAGAAATGAGATGCATTGAAACCTGTGAGATGAGGAGAAGTAGAAGTCACAGGTAGTGCCCGGTGCCTTTGCTCCTTTTTGTTAGGATCTGCTTTGCTAGATGGGGAACTCATGAGCATAGGGAAGACCCATCCAGTTTAAAATTGTATCTCAAGGCTGAGAAATGGCAGATAAAAGCTTGCTGTACAAAGCATACTATTTGAGTTCAGATGCTCAGCATCACAGTCGACAAATCTTGGGCTCATAATGCATGTTTTTCATCCTGCAACTGGGGTCAGGTGAGCATCAATGACAGGCAGATCCAACAGGCTAAATGGTCAAACATGTCTAACAGTAACAGTAAGCTCTATGTTCAGTTATGGATCCTGGGTTAAAAAAAATAAGATAAAGAGTAATATGAACACACACACACACACACACACACACACACACACACACCTGAACATCTATTCTACATACACACACACATACACACACACACACACAAAAAAAAAAAAACTGAATCTACACATACATATATGCACCTACCAGTGAAAGCAACAGTGCACAGAGTTAACAAACATATATACCCTTCACCCAAATATGTAACAAGGCTATTATTTTCTTTCATCCTTTTTTTTTCGAGACAGGGTTTCTCTGTGTAGCCCTGGCTGTCCTGGAACTCACTCTGTAGTCCAAGCTGGCCTCGAACTCAGAAATCCATCTGCCTCTGCCTCCCAAGTGCTGGGATTAAAGGCATGTGCCACCACCACCCAGCTTTTAGGATTTATTTTCTGATAGGTAAACTTAATATTTCCTGGATAGACAATATTTTAGAATGCAAACATTAAAAAATGAATTTAAGTAATGTTCCATAGTAGATTGGAGTGATTTTTTGCAACCAAGCCAAGGGTGTTAATCTAATTTAAATAAAAATGGTAACAGTTATTTTTTCCTCAATATAAAATACTTGGGAAAATGTGTTTTTACTCAAGGTAGAACATGCTACTCTTCTGATTTTGGCCTGTAGCATAAAATCTGGTTGACGTTTGCATTTCTTAAAGGTAGACTAAAAGGTAAGATCTGAAAGTTTGCATCTTCTCTAGGTATAGTATGAGACTTTTGATTTATTGTTACTTTTACATTATCCAACAGTTATTAAGGCAATGTTAAAAACAAAGTTATTAAGGGGAAACAAGTCATTTCAAACTGGGGATTAAGTACTGCCTTATATTTTTAAAATAATAATTCTAAAGTAAATAATTCGAATAATTTTTGAGTTGTTAACTTCATATAAGTACAATTTAGAATTGTATATTCTGTTTAGTGTCCAAGTTGTAAATTAAAGTGTATGATTAAATTATACAGACAATACAAGTTCCAAACTATAAAACATTTTATTCTCCAGGAAAACAATTCATTAGCAAATCTATATAAAGCATTGGAGAGACATGATATATTTTTAATTTTTTATTATATTTAAATGTTTTAATTATGTGAATACATGTATATTTGAATATGTGATTGCATATGTAAATATTGGTGCCTGTGACAGCCAAAAGGGGGGTATTAGAGTTCTTGATGGTAGGGGTATAGGTGATGAAAAGTCCCTTAGATGTTTGATGGAAACCAACCAAACTCAGGTCTCTGGTAATATTAGCACATGTTCTTAACCACTAATTGATCTCTCAACCCCCTTTATATTTAAGTATATTTACTTGTTTCTTGACTGATTGATGTGTGTGTGGGGGGGGAGTGTTGCAACATGTGTGAAAGTCAACTTTTATAATGGTTTCTCCTACTTCCAAGCCAGGCTTGAGAATCAAATTCAAGCTAACATGTTTAGCAGGAAGTGTCTTTACCATTCTAACCATTCCACAGGCCCTTTATATACTTAAGATAATGTATTGTTTAAATATTACTTTTTAAATATCTACTCTTTCCCCAAATCAGTAGAAACTAGAAAACCAAAAGAAAATAGTCATTATTGGAAATTGATAGCATTCTTCGATAGGCAATGTTCTGTTAAAAGTAAAACATAGCAAAGGGAAAATGTGTGTTATATGCTTTTATAAAATAATTTACAGACAAGGTTTGATGCAAAGTTCAATTTTTTAAAAAATATTCTTTAAGGATTAATATAGGTAATTTAATAATATAAAGTTTGCTAGTTAGTACAATACTCCAGTCCCTTCAGGATTAATGACTAAATACTACAATCTGCATAGCTTATGATCAATAAGCTATGCTTGTCATTAATTTGTATCCACAGTATGTTTAGCACAATTAGCAAAGAAAGTTTACCCTAGAGTGACAGGTGAGCAGAGAGAGTATATGCATGAAATAATCTATGTGGAAGTACCTGTGGAAGCCAGAAGAGGGTGTTATATCCGTGGCTCTATGTGAGAGTATCTACAGAGGCAGAAGACGTATCATATCTCTGGCTGGAGTTAGAAGCTCTTGTGGGCTACCTGATGTGCATGCTGAGAACAGATTTTATTGTGTCCTTGGAAAGAGCAGTAAGCATTCTGAACAACTGAGCCCTTTTCCCTGCCCCAAAGCCAACATTGTCCTGTAAGAAGTTTCATTATTGGTCACCAAATTATCACTCTTTAAAAATTTTAATATAGAAAAAGAAAAGAGACTTTTGCAAAGCCATCTTAATAAGTAATCCATAATAAATAATATATTAATTTTATAACTGGTGGACAAACTTAGTGAGCAGTTATAATATGTTTTATAGGCAAATTATTATTTTGATCTAAAATTTTAGAATATATAGTATTTCCAAATAAATGTCTATATTTTACATGATGCCTAAGACCTGTAGCTGATTTTCAAAATGCTAGACAAAGAAATATTAGGGTATAACCTGTCTGCCTTTGGGTATATATGAGATTCACCTTTCGTGTTGAACATCCCAGACACTTAATGCCCATGTAGGTTATTTTAGAACACACAAAGGTATTATCAAGGAAAGAGGAGTAAAATGTAATATCCACTGACTCTGAAATGTCAGCACCACAGGTTTAGTCTGAGACCTTCAAATCAAATGATAAATGTGCACCTCTGTCAAATTGTTATGGATTATGGTCAAGTTCTCTCTGGTCATTTCTTTAAAAGTCAGGTTTCCTTTTAGAATGAGAGGTTAAAGAATCATCTTCCTGTTTGAGTGATTTTATGAAAAGACTAAAAAGGTCAAAACCAACTACATTTTCTCTGTTCCTAAAAGAATGAGCTATAAAATTATCAAAGTTGGTTTCATCTACCCTTAAAAGGGTATAACAATTCACATTATTGGCTATATAGAAGATTATTCTGTAATTGATAAATATCAACAGGGAATATAAACTTATATCTCAGCCATAGTGATTCAGGCACTGAAAATAAATCTCTAACAACTATTCTTTCACTAAAGTCACACATTTAGACATGTATGCCAGGTAGCAAAAGATTATACTTTATATCTAAAATATTGCTGTCATTCATTGATGAAATATTCAAATGTTTTGCTAATAAAATATTGATTTTTAAATAACTTTTGAAGTCCCAAGAAAAAGAAACAGACAGAAATGAAAAAGAGAAGAAAAATGAGGTTTTAAAAAGTTAACAAAATTTTGGAAATGTTAGCATAAAATAGAGTACTATTTCTCTCACCTTTCTATTTTTCTACATCAAAGCATCCTCAGCTATAACTTTTTTTCTTCCTTTATTGAAGATGAATACTGACATTGTGGAATCACTGCTGAGATTGGGACTGATGACTGAAATGAAAAATCTCTGTTTTGAGGCTGAAAGAAGAATGTTCTTGGAGGTCTGAAATAAATTATTTGCTGGGACTGTGTATACACGGGCACAATAGTCTTTTCAGCAATAGACAGAAAAGCCTGCCAGACTCATAAATCTGAGGAAAGAAAAGGGGACCAAACACCTCAGGAAAGCCAGCTCCCACCGAATAAAAGAATGAATAATCTCTCTCCATTTGGAAAAGAAAAGCAACAGGCAATGTGAATGCCATGTAAACCTGCCATGAGCTTAGAGACCATTTTACATGTCCATGTATGCTATTGTGTTTGAAACATTTGCTAAAATTAAAATTACAAGATTACTATCAACATCCGACATCAATACCAACATCAAAAACAAGAATCTTCTATGTATGCTTGAAATCCCTACATAATAAGTGATATGTTGGTGCCTTCGTTACTGAGACATCCAAATATTTGATTGTACTTGACTAAGATACTATGGGAGAGTACACATACCATGAAAAACATAACCTCTCAGGAATAAGGCATAGGAAGGACTTATCATCATGTTTGTGTTTTGGGAAGGTAAAGTACACTCTAGTGTAGATGAGTTACCAAGGAGCAACACTTGTAGAGTTCTATATCTTAACACCTCTAAGTACTATTCTTATCTTGTTTGTTTAAGTTGTAAACCTTTACTCGTCTTAGTTTTGGTTGTTTCGATGAATCTAGTAAGCTCTTCCATTCTTCTTAGATGATATAATTTAATATTACAGGTGTTCAAAGTATTCACTTAACATATTCTGAATTTCTATAATATCTGAGTGTTTTCCCATTCTTCTTGATTGGGTTAATTTGGGTAATTGCTTTCTTTTGGTTGGAACAAGAGTCTGTTGATCTGTTTTTTCTTCTAGAAGAACCAGCGTTTAGCTTGCATTTGGCTTGTACTGCTCTCATCACTTCTGTTTCATTAATCTCTGTTTTTATTTTTCATAGATATGTTCTCTATCATCTTTAAATTTTAACTTTACATATATGTATGTATCATATATTTGAATTGCACTATTTCTTCCTCCCCTTCCTTTCCAATAGATCATCCTTGCTCTCTGGGTTGATATCACTTTCTGGATTGAAGTTTGATTTGGTCTTGTTTTTGAACATTCCTGATTTGTGTTCTCATAAAAACATATTCTCCTGATATTTTAAGGTAAGAGTTCAGAGATATGAATTATCCTATAGGACTTATTGTCTCCTCTATGCTCTATGTCTTTCACAGGTTTGTTGTATTTTCATGAAAGTAAGGTGAATAAAATGAGGATGGAGTAATACACCAATATAGAGGAGTCATTCTACTACTTGGAAGCAGAACATATTTCATATCTATGGGTAGGAATAGATGAAAGTGTGATGCTGTATTCTATTTTCTCTTTGTACTCTTTTCTTTCTTACTTGTGTCAATCACATTGAATTATATTAATTTTCTGTAAAATTACTTATGTCCAAAAGAAGTGCTGGGCATTATGGTTGTCAGGGAAGCTTCAGTACGTTAATGGTGCTTTTTTATTCTCTTTCATGTATATGTTAATTAAGAATGTTCTCTGTAAGAATGTTACAAACAAAAGTATACATAAAAGACCCTTAATTTACTGGTTAAAATAATATATGTAAAAGTACTTCTAAGCACTATTTTACTTCATTTTATTAACTAGTGTATCTATAACCAGTGTGTGATTTAGAGCAGGAACAATCCTATTATTAGTGATTTAATTTTATAAATTATGAGAATAATGGTAAACCTTAAATGTATTTATATCAATGTTAAATATTAAATATATTTTGATATGTTGGTTTCAAACAAAATTTGAGGAAACGTTAAGCATTTAACACAAAAACGTTTATCTAATATGTATAAAAGTTGAAGTTTACACCCTGATAATCACTTCACCTTCTAAAACCTGCTTAAGATAAATTATAACTAATTTTTTGTACACATTAGGATTTCAAATTAACTTCCATATTCTATATGCAGCATTATATGGTAAAATTAGTGTCTACACTACTAAAGTTAAATGAACGATGTTTCCAAGTATACTTCAACTTATATTTATACATCCGCTCCTCCTGATTATCATTTATTGGTTAACCTTAACTGATTTAGTGTTTACTGTTTATGAATGACCGAGTGACAAGAACTAGACTACTCTGGAATCAGTAGTCACAGTAGAAAATGCTTGGAAGAGTGATCTCATTGGCAGAGATGGTGTAGGCAGAAGTTAGAATAAAGAATGAACAACACTGACTCAATTTCAACCTCAATAGAACAATAACTAGGTTACCTTACGTTCATGACTTGAACTTATAGAAGAAAACTGACCTGTAGTTAGTATGTTTGTGGTGCTGCATTAGCAGCTACTCCATGTGGCTAATATACAAACCCTTTCTGATTCAATGTTAACACTCTTGTCTCTTCTAGTACACTTATAAGCAATTAAGATCTTGTCCTGCTGGTAGTCTGTTATCAACTCCTTAAATTAAAGCTACGATTATTTATTTAATAGTATTATTTGTGTATTAGTGACATATAACATTAGGACCAACTAACACCAGATATAACCAGATGGCAAAAGGGCCTTTCAGTATCATCTAGGTCACTGCTACAATAGCTGATGATGGCACTTTACCTCAGCCTTGATTTTTAAGGTCTTTCTCCACCATATTCCATCTGTTTGCCATCCTACCTTCATGGAAAGTGGCAGATGCATTGTCTTACCAACTTTATATGGACTTCAAAGTTCATGTGATGTCCAATGCTTCCTTTGTGCATCTTTGTCACAAAAGCAAAACAAAAGCAGACCACTAGGTTAGATTCTCCATCCGTTTAGCCATCTGACTGTATTTCTTTTCTTTTTCTTTTTTTTTCTTTCTTTCTTTCTTTCTTTCTTTTTTTTTTTGTTGTTTTTTGTTTTTTGTTTTTCGAGACAGGGTTTCTCTGTGTAGCCTGGCTGTCCTGGAACTCACTCTGTAGACCAGGCTGGCCTCCAACTCAGAAATACGCCTGCCTCTGCCTCCCAAGTGCTGGGGATTAAAGGTGTACGCCACCACTGCCCGGCCTGACTGTATTTCTAACAATGATGTTCTACTGAAGACTTTGTGTGTGTGTGTGTGTGTGTGTGTGTGTGTGTGTGTGTGTTGCTAAAGCAAAGTAAAACTAAAGACTAATACAGATGAAGAGTACACACTACGTACCAGGTCAGGATGAAGGAAAGCTATTATGCCAGCTGAATCCATGAGTTACATATGTGATCCTATAAATCACCTCTTTATAAAACATCCATAATAGCAGGTCTGTTTTTTAACTATAGCACTCACTGTGATTCGAAGTACCCAATGGAAGATAAAAGTAGACAGTTTCCTTTATTCTACAATTCTCCTCCCCTATCACCTCCAAATGTCTGACCATGTGACTATTTCTTCATTCTCAAAGGATGCTGAGATGGTAGATCTGCATTGGTAAATAGTCTTTTGGTAGTTCTTCATTCGTGATAAATACTATATTATGATACTGACCAGTGTCAGGGTTTAGCCATGTTAGAGGGCAGACAAGGTAAAAACTTTTCTTGGTGCTCTATTAAAATTTTACTCTCTACACTTGTGGCAATTTATAGAAGTAATATAATCAATGTTTAAAGAAAATACCTAAGACTCCCTGCAGCCTCTACCATCTTCCCAGCTGATTTGAACCAGCAGGTGAAACCAGGTACCGGAGATATCCCGAGTTTAAGACCTTTGGGGACTCAGGCCTTGAGCATGACCTGCGTACAAAGCAGTGGGTCCTGGGCCTCAGCCAGGCATGGGCTTTGTGCCCTGAAGGCGGGCCCCACACTCCCTGCTGCCTCTGTCATCTTCCCACCTGTTTTGAACCAGCAGGCAGAACCAGCAGGCAGAACCAGCAGGCAGAACCAGCAGGCAGAAACAGGTACTCAAGATATCCAAGTTTAAGACCTCTGGGGACTCAGGCCTTGAACAGGAGCCACATGCAGAGCAGCGGTTGGGGGGAGGGGACCCAGTCAGGTGTGGGCTCTGTGCCCTGAAGGTGGACCCTGCACTCCCTGCAGTTTCCACCATCTTCTCAGCTGTTTCAAACCAGCAGGAGGAACCAGGAACCTGAGATATCACAAGTTTAAGACCTCTGGGGACTCAGGCCACCTGTCTGTGAGCAATCTGTGAGCAGGAGCCCCAAAGGGCAGTGGTTCAAGTGTCCCAGTCATGGGGAAATAGCCTTACAAGCCCACAGGAGGTTCAAGCACCAGCTAGTAACTACAGGACCAACTAACACCAGAGATAACCAGATGGCAAAAGGCAAATGTAAGATCATTACTAACAGAAATCAAGGCAATATGGCAGCATCCGAATCCAGTTCCCCAACAGCAACACGTCTCAGATACCCCAACACACTAGAAAAACAAGACTCAGATCTAAAATCACTGGTCAGGAGGCTAACAGAGGAACACTTAGATAAATCTCTTAAAGTAGTACAGGGGAAAATGGATCAAAATCTAGAAGCCCGTACAAGGCAAACACAAAAATCACTTAAAGAAATTCAGGAGAATATGGATCAAACAATGGATGCCAATAAGGAGGAAACACAAAAATCACTTAAAGGAATACTAGAGAACGTGGGTCAACAAGTAGAAATCATAAAAAGGAAACACAAAAATCCCTTGAAGAATTACATGAAAACACAAACAAACAAGTGAAAGATCTGAGCAAAACCATACAGAATCTAAAAACAGAAATAAAACAACTAAGAAATCGCAAATGGAGACAACGTTGGAGATAGAATACCTTGGGAAGAAATCAGGACTCATAGATGCAAATACCAACAATAGAATACAAGAGATAGAAGACAGAATCTCAGATGCTGAAGATACCATAGGAACCATGGATTCAACAATTAAAGAAAATGCAAAATGCAAAAAGCTGGTAACCCAAAACATTCAGGAAATCCATGAAACAATGAGAAGACCAAACCTAAGGGTTATAGGTATAGATGAGAGTGAAGATTTACAACTTAAAGGGCCAGCAAATATCTTCTACAAAATTATGGAAGAAAACTTCCCCAACCTAAAGAGAGAGATACCCATGAATATACAAGAAGCCTATAGAACCCCAAACAGACTGGACCAGAACAGAAATACCACCTGTCACATGATAATCAAAACCCCATATGTATTAAACAAAGAAAGAATATTAAAGGCAGTAAGAGAAAAAGGCCAAGTAACATATAAAGGAAGACATATCAGAATTACACCAGACTTCTCACCTGAGACCATGAAAGCTAGAAGATCCTGGGGAGATCTCATGCAGACTCTAAGAGAACACAAACTTCAGCCAAAACTATTATACCCAGCAAAACTCTCAATCACCATAGATGGGGAAACCAAGGTATTCCATGACAAAACCAAATTTGCACAATATCTACCCACAAACCCACCCCTACAAAGGATAATAGGGAAAAAAACACCAATGCAAGGGGGGAAACTATACCCCAGAAAAAGCAAGATAGAAACACCCTCTCATCAAACTTAAAAGAAGAAAACCACTCAAATATAAAAAATAGCACCCAATTGTCAGGAAGTAATAATTACTGTTCCTTAATATCTCTTAACATCAATGGACTCAATTCCCCAATATAAAGACACAGACTAACAGACTGGATACAGAAACAGGACCCTATTTTGCTGCATACAGGAAACACATCTCAGTGTCAAAGACAAACACTATCTTAGAGTAAAAGGCTGGAAGACAATTTTATAAGCAAATGGTCTCAGGAAACAAGCTGGAGTAGCCATTCTATTATCAGATAAAATTGACTTTCAACCTAAATTCATCAAAAGAGACACGGAAGGTCACTTCTTGCTGGTCAAAGGGAAAATCCACCAAGAAGAATTCTCTATACTGAACATCTATGCTCCAAATGTAAGGGCACCCTCATTCATTAAAAAAAAACAAAAACAAAAACAAAAAGAAACAAACAAACAAGCAAACAAATAACTTTACTAAAGCTTAAAGCACACATTGCATGTAACACAATAATTGTAGGTTACTACAGCACTCCACTCTCCTCAATAGACTGATCAGGAAAGCAGAAACTAAACAGGGGCACAGTGAAACTAATTGAAGCTTTGGACCAATTGGATTTAACAGATATATATAGAACATTTCTTCCCAAAGCAAAAGAATATAACTTTTTCTCAGCACCACATGGTACCTTCTCCAAAATCGCTCACATAATTGGTCACAAGACAGACCTCAACACATACAAGAAGACCAAACTAATCCCATGCCTCCTATCAGATCACTATGGATTAAAAGTGGTCTTCAATAGCAAGAAGAACAATAGAAATCCCACATACACATGGAAACTGAACAATACTCGATTCAATGACACCTTGGTCAAGGAAGAAATAAAGAAAGTAATCAAACTTTTTAGAATTCAATGAAAATGAAGGTAAAAACCTATTCAAATCTATGGGACACAATGAAAGCAGTGCTAAGAGGAAAACTCATAGCCCTGAGTGCCTCCAAAATGAAACTGGAGAGAGCATACACTAGTAACTTAACAGCACACCTGAAGGCCCTGGAACAAAAAGAAGCTAATTCACACCTGAGGAGTAGAAGTCAGGAAATCATCAAATTCAGGACTGAAATCAATCAAGTAGAAACAAATAGAACCATACAAAGAATCATGAAAACCAAAAGCTAGTTCTTTGAGAAAATCAACACGATAGATAAACCCTTAGCCAGACTAACCAAAGGGCACAGAGACAGTATTCAAATTAACAAAATTAGAAATTAAAAGGGGAATATATAACAACAGAAACTGAGGAAATTCAAAAAATCATCAGATCCTACTACAAAAGCCTATACTCTACACAACTGGAGAATCTGGAGAAAATGGACACATACCAAATACCAAAATTAAATCAGGATCAATTACATCAGCTAAACAGTGCCATAACCCCTAGAGAAATAGAAGGGGTTATAGAAAGTCTCCCAACCCAAAAAAGTACGGGAGCAGATGGTTTTAGTGCAAATTCTATCAGGCCTTCAAAGAAGACCTAACACCAATAGTCTTCAAACTATTCCACAAAATAGAAACAGAAGGAACACTGCCCAACTCCTTCTACAAAGCCACAGTTACGCTGATACCAAAACCACACAAAGATCCTACAAAGGAGAACTACAGGCAAATTTCCCTTATGAATATTGATGCAAAAATACTAAATAAAATTCTTGCCAACCAAATCCAAAAGCACATCAAAATGATCATTCACCGTGATCAAGTAGGCTTCATCCCAGGGATGTAGGGATGGTTCAATATACGAAAATCCATTAATGTAATCCACTACATAAACAAACTAAAAGAAAAAAAACCACATGGTCATCTCATTAGATGCTGAAAAAAGCATTTTACAAAATTCAGCATCCTTTCATGCTAAAAGTCCTGGAAAGAACAGGAATTCAAGGCCCATACCTATATATAGTAAAAGCAATCTATAGCAAACCAGTAGCCAACATCAAAATAAATGGAGAGAAACTTGAAGCAATTCCACTAAAATCAGGGACTAGACAAGTCTGCTCTCTCTCTCCATATCTTTTCAATATAGTACTTGAATTTCTAGTGAGAGCAATTAGACAACATAAGTAAGTCAAAGGGATACAAATTGGAAAGGAAGAAGTCAAACTATCACATATTGCAGATGATATGATAGTATACGCAAGTGACCCAAAAAACTCCACCAGAGAACTCCTACAGCTTATAAACAACTTCAGCAAAGTGGCTGATTATAAAATCAGCTCAAGCAAATCAGTAACCTTCTTGTACTCAAAGGACAAGCAGGCTGAGAAAGAAGTTAGGGAAATAACACCCTTCACAATAGCCACAAACAATATAAAGTATCTTGCCGTGACTTTAACCAAACAAGCTAAAGATCTGTATGACAGGAACTTCAAGTCCTTGAAGAAAGAAATCAATGAAGACCTCAGGAGATGGAAAAATATTCCATGCTCTTAGATTGGCAGGATCAATATAGTAAGCCTACGTTCATAAACAAAAATTGAAAGGTTTTTCAGTATGTATCTAACCATCGAGAAATCTAGCACTTCATCAAAGTGTAAAATGTGTTATGGGTTAAAAAAATTGAGAAAAAAAAGAATGCTGGATGAATATGCAACCCATAATAGATTTCTACAGTTGGTGAGCAAAAGTCTGTTCTCCATACAGCAAGATCTAATACTAGTCATACACACAAGGCACCATTTCTTATTTCCCTGGAAACTTGCATCTAAAGCAAATTCTTCTTTACTTACATAAATTCGATCTATCATTTAAAATCTATTTCAGCTAATATTTACTCAATCATGCGCTCTTGCTTTGTAGTTTCCTTTTCTACTTCGTTTAGCATTTTGTTTATGCTTTAGCTGTGTTAGATAGCTAATTCTGCACCATGGTAGAGTGAATATTTTCACTTTCTATTTCATCTTTGAATTGCAAATGGATCCTCATTGACATAATTTTAAGTATTCTCCTGCACATGTTTGCTACAGAAGCTTTGTGGCTTGTAGGTAGGCTTTGGGTGTTGGAAGGCAACAATGATTCAGCTTTTCATAAACAATTAATTCTTATATAAGTTAACAAAGAGTTTGAAATGTGTATTGTAAACACATTTATGTAGGACAAATAGATTTGCAATATTTTATGACTGTCATTTACTATGGGGATTAGAAAAAAATCTTACCTTTAATTGAAAGTAGGCTGGTTTTATGACATTTGAGGGGCCATCACATGGTATATCCTAGGCTTTTGCCCCTTACTACCTCTCTGTAACCAATAAAATTATGGACACAGAGAGGTAATCGTATGTGCATCTGTAAGTACTATCTCACTTAACTCGTGTATGATGATAACCAGGACACAGTAGAACAGCTTCACCTTATCTGTTAAAATCTAAATTGAATAAATTCTCCCTGCCTACCTGCAATTGAAAGTTCTGGAAATGTTAAATTAATGCTTAATTCTAATTTAGGAACAATTACTTCAACATGGCAAAGTAATCGTTATTGCTTGTAAAACATTTAGATATAAAAAGGTGGGAAAGAGATAATACAGTATGAACAAGCAAGGAATGTGGAGTAAAGATGGAGCTCTTCTCTGAAGATATTGGATGTGTGAGCTAATGGTAACGTATAGGAGGCTAATGGCCAATCACACATTCAAATCAATCCCATTCTTGCCAATATTTTGTGTCTTCCTATATAGCTCACTGCAACACTTCTGCTTCAGCCTCAAGAGTGCTGAGGGTACAAGTGGGCACCACCAGAACTGGCTGGCTCTTTCTCTCTTTCTACTCATGAACAGCAAATTTACAGAATTTACAGGGTAGATGAGGTCATGATTTGTCATTTCCCATGTTGCAGGGCACAACAAACAACCTAGAGAATGATCTTTCTAAGACCAGATCTCCAGTTTCCAAGGTAGTGATGTTTTGTGCCCTAAAATTGCTTTGGAAGGCATTTGGCTATTCATTTTTTTTTTATTTCTTATTTTCCTTTTACTGGATAATGTCTTTATTTACATTTCAAATGTTATCCCCTTTCCAGGTCTCCCCTCTAGGAAACTTTTATTCCACCCCTCCCCCTGACTCTATGAGGGTGCTTCCCCACCTTTCCACCCTCTCCTGCCTTCCAGACATGGCATTCCCTACCCTGGGGCAACAAACACCCTCAGGCCCAAGGGCTTCTATTCCGACTGAAGTCCAACAAGACCATCCTCTGTCCCATATGCTGCTGGAGCCATAGGTCCCTCCATATGTATTATTTGGTTGGTAGTAAAGTCCTCTAGAGCTCCAGGAGGGTTGACACTGTTGCTCTCCCCATAAGGCTGCAAATCCCCTCAGCTCCTTCAGTCCCTTTTCCAACTCCTCCATCTGGGACTCTGTGCTCAGTCCAATGGTTAGCTATCAGCATCTGCCTCTATATTTGTCAGGCTCTGGCAGAGCCTTTCTGGAGACAGCTCTATCAGGCTCCTGTCAGCAAGCACTTCCGTACATCCACATACTCAATAGAATCCAGGTTTGGTGACTATATGTGGGATGGAATCCCATGTGGGGCAGTCTGTGGGCAGCCTTTCATTCAGTCTTTGTCTCCATATTTCTTCCTGTGAGTATTTTGTTCCCCCTTCTAAGAAGCACAGAAACTTCCACACTTAGATCATCTTTCTTCTTGAGATTCCTATGGTCTGAGAGAATCTTATCTTGGATATTCCAAACTCTTGGGCTAATATCCATTCATCAGTGAGTGTATACTGGGTGTGTTCTTTTGTGACTGGGTTACCTCGCTTAAGATGGATGCGACCATTTCCACTACATCTGAAATCATTTAGTTTCTTTAGGACATATTTAATCCATACTAGTTGGAAATGAATTATCTGGAAAAGTTGATAAAAGGTTTATTTTTTCTACCCGGATTTGAAACTCTTGTGACCCTAGGTGACTTTTAAAATTACTTGTAAAGGTAAACTCTTCATTTCTGATAAATAATACATTTTTATAATCTCACAGATTTTCTCAATTAAACCATTGCCTTATTATTTATTTCTTAGGAGAATAAAAAGCAAACTATTAGCACAAATAAAGCATGTCTTGTTTTTTGCTTTATTTCATCTCCTCCCTAAATTGCTTGCCAATGTGAGGTCGTGATGATGGCTGGTAGCAAAGCTTTATTTCCTAGGAATTAAGTAATGCTCTATACTCTTAAAGATGCTTAGGGTTCTAAATAGCAGCCAACACTGGCTGTCAATGCCAACTTCCCAGCTCAGCTCCTTTATTGCTCTGTTTAGCACTTGATTTCTCTGCTTGCTGCTCAGTACCCAGCATTTGTTTCTTTCTTTTAATAGCCGTGTGAATTACATATGCATACCCTGGGATCTGTTAGCAACAGACCTATTTTGTCAGAACAATGGCATAAATAAATTCACTTTGAGCTCTTTATAGCCTGCGCCGTGTGTGGGCTTCATATTGATGCATGAGAGGAAAAAGTCACAGACATGCCTTTTGAATTTGATGTCAGGAAGGGTGAAGACTGGCTAGGTGGGCACTGGAGAGTAGGTGGAGAGAGGAGAAACTGAGAAAGAGGTTTCTCAAAGATACGATTTAGAAGAGATTATGAGCTAGGGCAATACTGTGAGGAATGAGAATGATGGGGGCAAGGGTGCTTTAAAAGGCAGTGAAGTACTGAAATGGGTTGACCCAGTAAACATTGACTCTTTCAGCAAATAAGGAAATCTAGCCCTTCAAACCACATTCTGGTTAAGGCAAAGAGAAACAGAACAAAGAGAGAGATTATACAATCAGATATTCCTTCTTTCATTAGTTAGGGAAAGATCAATGCATTACAAACAGTGAAGATATTTGCAATAAGGAAATCAATAACCTTAGCAACTAGAGACCTAAGTGCATACAAGTACACAGTGTAACAAAGTTTAGTAATTTTCCAGAAAGAATCATAACCTCAGCTAGACAGATCATTTTGTTAGACTTGTGCTCTGTTCCTCTACATACAAATATCATTTAAGTCTTATTGTCACAATGAGCTGAGTCCCGGAGTGCAGCATCATTTACTACGGCATGGAATGGCTCCCTACAGTACGTGATTATTTTTCAGTGATTTTTGCATGGGATGTGGCAGGCAGAAGTGCATTCTTGGAGAAGTGATTAATATGTCCATTCACTTTCAGTATACACCTTTTTTATCTGAAAAGTCCTGAGAATTTGTTAGGGACATTTTTTTTACTGAGTTTTAAGAACAGTATTATATATTTAGAATAAAGCACAGCCTAATCTTTGCATACTAGTTATTTACTCTTATTTCACAGAAGTTTCCTATGCTTTTACATGCTCTACTCAAAGGATAACTGTGAATGCATACCAGAAAAGAAGGCATTCATTCTATACTTACCAAATCAATGCTACATTCCTTTCTGGATATATACTATATGGACACAGTTATACTCACCTATGCTGTAGTATCTTTTAAACCCAATTTACATATATTTAAATGTTCTCACTTAGAGGCATATTGAAACTTGGCATATGTTCAATCAACAATCTGTCCTATCTCTTTCCATAAGGGTTATAATGCTCTATGAGGATAAGATTAAACCAAAGTTGAAAAAGATATTTATAAACCAGTTATGGTGATTTACTACCTTTCATAAATGAGTACACTTTAATTTTCTCAGTGAATACATAATTTAAATTATATAACTCTTATAAGTAGTAAAATTTACAAGCATTTAATAACATATTTAGAAAAGTTTTAGAATTATATAAACATTGTGAGAAAGGTAGAGATTTACTATGTGTCTACTACATAGTAGTAGTGACATCAATATGGGGCCTCTACAACAATCATAATTACTGTCCAGATTTTTCATTTGATACATTTGTCCAATACTCATTGACATATGATTATCACTCTCCATATATTCAGTAAGTGTATATTTTAAGTGTTTTTGCAGATAAGCTATGATGTTATGTTGTAGTTTATTTTTCTGTTGCTATAATAAAACACAGACCAAAAGCAACTTGGAGAAGAAAAGTGTTTATTTGGCTTATCGATTAAACTTCGCCATCAAAGGAAACAAAAGTCAGGAACCTGAATGCAGGAACTGAAATAGAAACCATAGCATAATTCTCCATAATTATTGGCTTGGTTCCCTTGGCATGCTCAGCCCTGTTTCTTATACAGCTGAAACCCACATCCTTAGAAATGGTACTGCCCACCGATGACTGTGCCCTCTTACATTTATTAGCAGTATAAATTTTGTCTCACAGACATGGTACAGGACAGTAAATGGGAGCAATTTCTAAACTGAGTTGTCTTCCTCGGTATGCCTAGAATTCTGTCCAGTTGACAAAAACTAAACAATATGGATTGTATGCCAAATGCGCAACCCTCACTCCAAAGCAGATAAGATACAGTTTGTTTGGGAGCCAAATGTGAATGACAATGGCCTAGAAGCATAGATTCAAGGTTTTTTTTTTTTTTTTTCAAAAACAGTGTTCTAGTGTGGTAACAGTTCCATAAAATTTTATACTTACAGAACAAAAAGAATTATAAATTAAGACACTTTTGAAATGCATTCTTGGAAGCATTAAGTAGGTGAGTTCCAGAAAACTCTGGCAATCTTAGCTATCTGCCTGACATGCTGACAGCTTGATAGCATTCCCCCGCCCCTCTTTTTGGCCCGTAGCAGCTACTGTTCTGTTTGTACATCCAAAGGGATGTATGTAATAGTCACAAAGGTGTTATGTCACATACAGAGGAGAGGAATAGGTGTCTCTCAAGTGTGTTAAATTTACTTCAGGAAAATTTGGCTCTTGACTTGCTATATTCTAAAACTCTCCAATTGACATGACTTCTCCCAAACTATGGAAGGTTGTGTCTTCTTTCTAAAGAATGTTCACCATAATATAACCCTACCATCATACTGTGCAGTGTAAGAAAGGCTCTGTGTTCTGCCCTCTTGGTTATCACTGACAACCAGTAAAATTTTGAGTTCCAGGATTACCTTTCCAAAATGTCATGTAGTTGGGATTATATGATAAATTGCTACTTAGATTATTTCTTCACTCAACACGTATTTTGACTTCTTCATTTCTCTTCAGCAGGTGTGGCATCTCTTATTCATTATTTGAATATACCATACTTCATTTACCATTCTACCTATTAATGAGTATACTGGTTGCTTCCAAGTTTAGGAAATAATGAGGAAAACTGATATAAGTATCAATCATTATGTCCTTTTTAAATAAACACAGAAATATATAGTTCTTATTGTCTGCCTTATGTTTACTAGAGTATGTTTGCTAGGGTATTTTGGTAATCCAGATCCTATCCTTTCCTTTCCATTCTCTTCTTATCTCCCCAGCATCATTTTTTCCCTTTTGCCTTCAGTTGGATCCACTTTCCTAAAAATGACTTAACTTCAGATTATGTATGCCTGGAAAATATTCCATTGCATGCATTTCCATCTTGAATCATAATTTTATAGGGTATGGAATACATTATTAGTTTTTTCCTGAGAAGTATAAATATAATTATTATAGGCTTTTCTTTCTTTTCTCCTCCAGATGCAGGCTTTTCCTATTTCTGGGTCCCTTGAAGACTTTGTTTTGCTTTGATTTTCATTTACTCTACCATATCATACTATATTATGTTGTACTATACTATACTATACTATACCATATCATACTATATTATGTTATATTATACTTTACCACATCATAATATACCATGTTATACTACTATACTGTACTTTACCACATTATACTCTACTCTGTATTACTATATTATATTACTATAATATAGTATTATACTATACTATACTATACTATACTATACCATATCATACTATATTATGTTATATTATACTCTACCACATCATAATATACCATGTTATACTACTATACTGTACTTTACCACATTATACTCTACTCTGTATTACTATATTATATTACTATAATATAGTATTATACTATACTATACTATATTATACTATACTATACTATACTATACCACATCATACTATACTATGCTATACTGTACTATACTATACCATATCATACCATACTATGTAATACTATACTATATCATATCATACTACACTATATTATATGATACTATACTTTGTCTAAAACACATTTATTTTTTTATTTTTTCAGTATTCTTTTTATTTATTCTTACCAGTGTTCTTTGAGCTTCCTGGATATCTTTATTTAGTTTTAGAAACAAACTGTTCAAAACTCTTGGTTTCTTCATCAAATATATATTTGCAGTTTCATTTCGTTTTACCTCTTCATAGAATGTTCATTCTGATATTAAATATTTTGTATTTATCTCATAGTCATTTCGAAATCTGTTTCAATCTCTCAAACTTTTTTTCTTTTGCTCGAATTTGGGAAGACTTATTTATTTGCTTATAGACAACTTACTGGTAAACTTACCAATTCTATGCTTCATGGGAGTTGTAGTGAAGTTTGCTATATTGAATTTTAGAAATATTCTTTCTTGGACTCTCTAGTTCAATTCTTTCATGACTGATCTGTTCTTATGGATATTTTCTGCTTTAGAATCTTTATCATGGAGAAACACACCTTTACCACTTTTTGTACAATGATTTCAACATTGTCATATCTGAGCCTATTTCTGAGGTGTACCATTTGTCTTTACATTGTGTCTATGCCATTCTAGTTTATCCATAACTTTACTTTTGATAGAGACAGAGTGTATATACTGGTAAAATGAGCTGTGATAGCCTTTAGTAATATATTAATAAGGGATGGAGTCGATAACAAGGTGAATGACTATCCTACCAAGAAAGTTGATGCTCTCTTGTAGAATCTTGGTCTCATTAATAAAGTACTTTTTAAAAACAGATTCTGAAGGAAGCTAGTATAATTTTGTTAGAACTTGAGAGAGTAGAAATAATCAGCTCTAAATCTCAACAGCTGCTGAAAGAAAGGAGGTTGTGCAAGCAAGGAGAAAATGTCATGCTTATTTTGGGTTGGAATCTAAAAAGCAAACAAACAAACAAACAAACAAATAAAAGGTTCACCAAGGGAGGGACTTTTGAGAAGATAATCACGTTAAATCATTGAAGGTAAAATTACTCCTCTATCTATTTAGCATGCCTGCAGGTGAAAGGTCTCCTGGCTACATGATTGACACTCACAGGTTGCTTACCCATTAGGAAGGAAACAATATTATATACATTGATCTTTAAAGCAGAATGCAATGTCACTACACAAGGACTGCAGTAATTGCCATTCTTTTGTGTAGGAAGAAGCTTTCTCTTTATGAACTTCAGCAAAGCTCTGAAACCATCATTTCCTTTGGTAATTTCGGTGTTAATTTGGGTTTTTGTGATTTTCTATCACCATTAAGGTCAAATACAAATGGACAGTGGGTTTTAAAGCCAACTGTGAATTAAGGATCCATCTTCAATAACCTTGATACTTGACAATGCCTGATCTAGCAACATAGACATTAGATCTTACTTTCAGTCACTCTAGGAACTTTGTAAGTGCTCTCATATTTCTCCCTTCTCAGAAGACCAATAGCTCTGAAATAAGGTATTTCTTTTCCACTACTTGAGAAGGTTTAGGGAACTAAAATCTCCCTTCTTGAACAATTAGCATGGACTAGGCTGTAGCTGGATATTCCATTTCCTTGATTGTTTACTCTTACTGCAGTTTCTGTTGAGGCATCGCATATGATGATGACGATGTGCTGCTATGTTCGTTCTTTATCGGAATTTACTACTGGTGGGAGCATCTACACACTTCTGCTGTGAAAAAAAAAGTCTAGAAAATCTAAAGAGGTAAAACTCACACAGTAGAATCTTCCATTGCAATGTGGTCTGGTCATCTTTCCCATTAAGACTTGTCTACATGAAACTTCCAGACCTTTGCTAAGCAGGTAGATTTTCCTAACGTTGCACTGCTAAGCGTAGCTATTTTTATGTTGTCTCTAATGTGGAAATCAGGTTGTGAACTCTGTTATATGTCCCTTTTCCTGAGAAACTCCATTTTGTAAGCAGCTTTTGATTGGATTTGAAGATGGAGGATGCTTTGAATAGGTATTTCCAAAAATAATATTCTCTATCTCACAGAACTCATGCAGCAAGTCTGGTATTGCCATATTTTTTAGAATAGGAAGAGCCCTACTCTAAGTATATCAGAATAAATTGAATCTGAAATGTACATGAGTAGATTAAAATCACATAAATATATGAGAGTTAATATTAATAATTAAGATTAGAATAAATTACTGAGTTCACATCAATAAAGTAACAAGAAAAGTAGGATTATCAGACAAATTTCTGACATTACAAAAAAAACATTCATATGTTTGTCTATGTTCTAACATACTGTGTTAATTATATTCTGAAATAACTTGATCTTCTGTGTTTGCCTGTCTGACTCTCCAATTTCAGTATATAATTTTTTTCTGAAACCTAATTTTTCTGTTAATTTCTTCAAGTTAGATGACTTTTCTCCTTGTTGAGAAAATGAAAACTTCCAAGCCTTTTGCATGCTGGACAGGAGACTGCTGTGAGAACATTCAATATGTTCACGCTATGTGCCTCGGAGCTATTATTACATAGTTCATTTAGGAAAGCTTCTTCTCCATGATTTCTTCTCTCTGTTTTACTGCTCAAAGAGGAGAGTTTCTGCTGTTGTTGAGACAATTATTGAATTCAATCAGTTTTGTCCTCTCATCTTAGAAGCATTGCGAATTTTTCACAAATAAAAATAGATCAAGCATAAAATATAATCAAGAAATGGGTCATTTGATTCCTCTAGCTAGTTACATTAGGGACAACAATATGAACACAGTTTTAGGGTGTTAAGAATGGTTTATAATACCTGCCATTGATAAGTATTCTTAATTCACATATAATTTAAAAATTGTGGCTAAGTAACTGGTATTAGAACTTGTAAATCTTCAAGTATTTTCCATTTTTTAAATATGCTACATGGAAATAAATCATCTAATCAGAGTTTTATACAACTGAACACTGGTTTCTGAAATGAAATGTATCAGTTTCACTTGCCATGGTGGTTCATGTTGAGGCAGGACAACTGAAAGAAAGCTGAGAAGGCCTGATGTAGAGAGCGTATATCAGATCAGCCTGGGTAATATAGCAAGTCATTGCCTCAATAAAGAAAACAATCAAGTTTAGAAAGTAAGGGTTGACTTTCATGTGTCTCCTGTCACTCATCCAACAGCATGTGTTTTACATATAGGGATTCTTATCACCACAGGTCATGCTGATTATGAAAAATAGCAGTACTGAAAACTGAAATTTGTGGGTTGCCTGGTCTGCATCGGGTTCTCTGTGCTTAAATTATGGTTTCTAGCTTTGTGTTTTATGATATTCCCGAGTATGTTAATGAGTTGGTTTTTAATTCATATGTCTTCTCTTTTGCTATTTTCCTTATTGGCTTATCTTGTCTAACCTCAATGTGATAGTGTTTGTCTTACCTTATTACATTTTATTTTTGTTATCATTTTAAAACATGAATGAGTTAAAAGATTTTAAATGAATGAGTTAAAGTGAATTAACAACTTAAATGCCACTTACACTCGGAAGAAGGAAAATAAGTTTTCTTCCACAGAGTGACACTGGTTATATTGATGTATTGACACAAGTTCTATGCAATGATCAACAAATGGGATTTTGGTATTTTAGTTACATTAATATAAATTTAAATGATATAGTCACATGTAGCTAGGAGTCACCCAGGAATGCTAATTTGGCATTTGTATATATTTTTATCTTACTATGCAATTCCAGTGGTATGGATTTATGGCTTCACCTTTGATTACTCAGAAACACTGAAGCATATCAGCTTTTTGTCATCACTTTGAAAACTTTAGTTGTCAGTCTATGTTTAATAACTGCTGTAGCTCATGTGTAGACTCTTAGACCTTTATTTCTTTTTGTAGAGACAAAATATTCTAAACTAGTGTTTATTCACGGATTTCACTAACATCTTGAAAACCGTCTCAGAGGAGTTATCCATCCCAATCAGTGATTCCCAAAATGTGTTCAGTGAGAGCGCAGATACTCAGATAAAGGTTTTGTTATCAAATTAGTCTGAGAAATTCAGGTGTAAATTGCATCAAATAAGTTTCTTTATTGCAAGATTTCTCAGAGAGTTTAAATGCTAATGTTTGGGGAATTTTTAAGCAGCAGAGAAGTTGTACTGATGTCATTTTCTCCACGCAACTTATTTGGTTACAAATTACCAAGGGACACTCTTCTAGAGAACTATTTTGCTAAAGATAACTTAGAAAACAAAGATATTGACTGGCTTGTGAAGTGAAGAAATTCTCTTGTTGCCAACTTAAGATTCATGTTACTAAGGGATCTGATGAGTTTCCTCATTATAGGGGTGCTAGTTTATTTTCAACTGGTTTCCTCATTAGAATTCCTCCAATATTCAGATTCGGGGTTTTAAATTAGGTTTATAGAATGACATTGAACAAAATGTAATCACCACTATTTTTTGCAAGAACCATGAAGGAGGTGAAATGTCATTCACCCTGAACGCTATTGGGATAGCCTGTCACAATGCCATTCATATACATAGAAAAGGATCTTATGAGATAGAGACAGAGGTTGTACAAGAATAACACAGTAGGCATTATTAATTTCACGTTCACATCATTCCTTCTGAGCAAAATCCCTGCAGCAATCATGCAGAGGAACCAAGTAGTTGCTATGCTCACAGGGAGGCCTTGAGCATAGAGACCCCTCCATTTTTGATACAGTTGTTGACAAATCTGGTTAATATATGCCCTGTAAGGAAGTATTAACTTTATCATGCTACTCAAAAACAAATCTGCCCTCATTCCAGGAAGACAAACTATTTCTCTTTTCTAAGGCTACTTTTCACACTAATAACTTTGAACAGAGTGTTGAACAAAACCAAATCTATTATCAGTGCTTACAAAGATTTATAGATTTTTTTTGATTCAACAAAAAAAATAGCTCCTGCCTGATTCAATAGCTATATAACACCTCCATTGTAGAGAGCCTTATTGGGGTGCCATGCCACCTGGCAGGAACTTGATATTGACCAAGGTGAAGTTCCTCTCCCAGCCTTTGAGCAGGAACTCCTGTGTGAGGCACAATCCCCTCAACTTAGGGTGGAGCGTTCAGACCAAGGTGAAGCCCATTGTTCTTCAAGGACCTGCAGTTTCCTGAGTGGAGAATTTCCAGCCTTTGGGGGAAGGGTGCCCTCCCCCCTCAGGCTGCCTATAGTTTTGGAGTCCTCCATTAAACCTTGGGACTTTGAACAACAACTCTTGTTTCTGGCTTTCTTTTCACCACCTTCCCATACATCCCCAGTTTCCCTTTAGGTAACCCAATCGATGTAATTGCGGGCAGTTACACTCCATGGTTCAGTAGAAATAAAAACAAAAATCGGATAGAGCATATTTAAAAGAATCTTTAATATGTTAAAATGATCTAAGCATAAAGAATAGAACTCAGATTAAAAATGAATATACAATAAACAAAAGGGAGGATTTTAAATTTATTACTTGAACATTTTAGTAGGTTTTCAAATGTTTTTATCATGTATCCCCTTATTTTCCTCTCGAATTACTACAACACCCATAATATATCACCTTTCCAACTTATTTTCTCTTTATTTACACACACACATACACACACACACACACACACACACACACACACTACTATAACGAATTACTATTATTAATATGTACATGAGTTTTGGTTTTCTACTTATTCATGGGCTACATACAAGATGCCACACATAGACACATTATCTAGCTATAGTTTTGAAAATTTCTGTTTACTTTTTACAACGTATATTTTACCATCATTTTCAAAACGCTGAATGCTCTACTGTGTGGGTCATCTAGACGGTTTCTTTGATCTACATTTCTGGTTTTGTTTTGTTTTATTCTTTTTTCTTCTGTTTTCTTTAGTTTCACTAATTGCATGATGTTTTATTACCACTTCTCTGCTGTACATCTTGTAATCAGCATTGTTCTTTGTTTATAAAGTGTTGCTATGTTTCCATATGAAGTTTAAAATAGGTATTTCTATTTCTGGGAAAAATACACTAATTTGCTCCCAATTACATTGAATCTCTACATAGCTATTTGTAGAATGGTTATTTTACAATATCAATTCTACTTATCCATAAGCAGTGGAGTCCATTCCATCTTTTGTATCTTTCTCAACTTCTTTCTTCAATATTCAATTTCGTTTTATTCTGGAAGTTATTGATTTATTTGGGAACCCTAACAGCACAAATCATGTGTGTGTGCGTGTGTGTGTGTGTGTGTGTGTGTGTGTTTAGGTTATCAAAACTATAAATGACTTCAGTGTTCTTTTTTTTCTTCTCAATGAGATTTTGCAATCAGTGTAAATCTTACTTCATGGAAAGCTTTTATAATTATTTTTTACATTTCTAAATTATGAAAAATAAGAAGCAATCATTTTGACTCTTCCTTAAAGGTCTCATAGAATGTATATGACTTATGAGAGTTTTATTATCACATATATCCCTGCATCCTCAATAGTTGTTCTAGAAATAGACTATAGGATTACATTAAGCATTTCTTAGAGAACTAGAAAAACATAATTCATGTCCTCATTCTTTTGTGTCTGATGGTATATGAACACTATTATTTAGTTGGGACAATGAAACTTTTACTTACAAGATTGCGTATTCTTTAA
Organism: Apodemus agrarius; assembly: GCA_964023405.1. NCBI lineage: Eukaryota > Metazoa > Chordata > Mammalia > Rodentia > Muridae > Apodemus > Apodemus agrarius. The sequence goes on along the minus strand of OZ030018.1, from coordinate 36,703,556 downwards.
TTTCATTATTTTTGTTATTATAATCACCATTATCATCCTTATTATTTTTCCATTAACAATTTCATTTATATTCTAATATTCTCTTTATTATTTTATTTATTTACATTTCAAATAAAATACTCCCATATCCACCCAATGACTCCCACCTCACCACTTTAGCATTTTCCTTCTCTAGGGCATCAAGACTCCACAGGACCAAGCACCACTGCTCCCACTGAGGCCAGAGAAGGCAGTCCTCTGCTACATATGGAGCAGGGGACACTGACCAGTCCATTTGTTCTTTGGATGGGAACTCTGAGGTGTTGGTTTGGTTGATATTGTCATCTTTCTTCCTATGAGGTTGCAAACCTCTTCAGCTCCTTTAGTCAATCCCAATCTCTTCCATTAGGGTTCTGCAGATCAGTTGAATAGTTAGCTGTAAGCATTTGCATCTGTCTCAGTCAGGTGCTGGCAGGGCCTCTCAGAGGACAACTATGCCAGGCTCTTGTCTGCAAGCAGATCTTGGCATCAGAAATAGTGTCAGGGTTTGGCATCTGCATATGTGAGGCATACCAATTTGGGTCTCTGAATGGTCTTTCCTTCATTCTCTGTTCCATATTTTGTCACTGCATTTCCTTTAGACAGGAGCATTTCTGGGCCAAATATTTTGAGATTGGTATTCGGCCCCAACCCTCAACTGGGGGCCATATCTATCTATGGGAGGTGGTCTCTTTAGGTTCCATCTCCTGGCATTTCTGCTAATGTCATCCCCATTGGGTCCTGGGAGCCTCTCAAATCTCTGGTGTCTGGGACTTCCTAGTGGTTCCCCTCATCCCCAACTGCACACTGCTGCATATTTCTAGTTATTCACCTGGCCCTCTGGACTTTTCTCCTGTCTCCCCCCATGCCTGATCCTGTCCCCTAGTTTTCCCTCCCACTCTACTCTCACACCCAGGTTCCTCCCTACCTCTGCATCCCATGATTATTTTCTTCCCTTTTCTAAATGGGATTGAAACATCCAAACTTGAGCCTTCTTTCTTAAGCTTCATATGGTCTCTGAACTCTTTCATGGGTATCCTAAACTTTTGTTCAGTTATATCAAGGAATTTTATATTATTTGTCCCTACTGTGAAAGGTGTTGTTTCCTTAATTTGTTTCTCTCTTCATTTATCCTTTGTATAATGGAAGGCTACTGATCTGAATTAATTTTATAGCCAGCTGCATTACAGAAGTGGTTTATCAGCTGCAGGAGTCTTCTGGTAGAATTTTTGAAGTTATATATACTATTATAGCATTCTCTAATAGAGGAACCTTGACTGTCCTTTTGAATTTATATGCCTTTGACCTCCTTTTGTTCTCTGATTACTTTAGCTTGAACTTCAAGTACCATATTGAATAAAGTAGGGAGAAAGTGAGCAGCCTTTTCTAGTTCTTGGGTTTAGCAGAATTGCTTCGTTTCTCTCCATTTAGTATGATGTTGTCTATTGGTTTGCTGCATATTGCTTTTATTATGCTTAGGTTTTTACCTTGAATTCCTGATCCCTCAAAGACTTTTAACATGAAAGTGTGTTGTATATTGCCAAACACTTTTTCTGTGTCTAATGAGAAGATAGAGTATATTTTCTTTTGAATTGGTTTATATAACAGGTTACCGATGAATTTCCTTATATTGACCCATCCTGGCATCCCTGTGATGAAGCCTACTTGATCATGGTGAAGGATCATTTTGATGTGTTCTTGTATTTGGTTGGTGAAAATTTTATTGAGTATTTTGCATAGATATTCATAAGCAAAACTGGTCTGAAGGTTTCTTTCTTTGTTGTTGGGTCTTTGTGTGGTTTAGGTACTAGGTCTTCTTTGAAGGTCTGATAGAATTCTGCACTAAAACCATCTGGTCCTAGGCTTTTTAGGTTTGGAAACTTTTAATGAAGGTTTCCATTTCTATAGGAGTTATAGAACTACTTATATAGTTAATCTGGGCCTGTTTTAACTGTTGAACAAGGTGTCAGCCTAGAAACTTACATACTTCATCTAGATTTTCCAGTTTTGTTGAGTATAGGCTTTTGTATTAAGAGCTGATAATTTTTTGAATTGCCTCAATATCTGTTGTTATTTCTCCCCTTTCACCAATGAATTGGATGATTTGGATACTGTCTATGTGCCTTTTAGTTGGTTTGGCTAAGGGTTTATGTGTCTTGTTGATTTTCTCTTAGAATGAGTTTTTTGATTTTGATAACCCTTTAATGTTCTTTGTTTTTAATTGGTGCACTGATTGATTCTAATTAATTGGATGATTTCAGCCTGAGGTTGATTATTTGCTTCCCTCTGCTCCTCTTGGATATATTTGCTTCTTTCTGTTCTAGATCTTTCAGGTGTCCTGTTAAGGTGCTAGCATGGCCTTTCTCAAATTTCTTTATGCAGGCACTCAGTGTCATGAATTTTCCTCTAAACACTGCTTTCTTTGTGTTCCATAAATTTGGGTATGCTACACCTTCATTTTCATTAAATTCTAGAAAAGTCTTTAATTTCTTTCTTTATTTCTTCCCTAACCAAGTTATCATTAAGTAAAGGGTTGTTCATTTTCCATGAGTGTGTGGGCATTTTATTGTTTTGTCATTACTTAAGCCCAGTTTTACTCTGTGATTATCTAATAGAATGCATGGGATTATTGTACAGATACAAGAGGATTGTTTTGTGTCCAATTATATGGTCGGTTTTGGAGAAGGTACCATGAAATTCTGAGGAGAAGGTATATTCTTCTGTTTCAGGGTGAAATGCACTATAGATATTTGTTAAATCCATTTGGTTCATAACTTCTGTCAGCATTTAGATTCTATGTCAATGACCAGTACATTGATGAGAGTTAGATGCTGAAGTCTCCCATTATTATTGTGCAAAGTTCAATGTGTGTTTTGAGTGTTAATAAAATTTCTTTTTATGAATGTGAGTGTCCTTGCATTTGGGGCATAGATGTTGAGAACTGAGAGTTCATCTTGGTAGATTTTTCCTTTGATGAGAATGAAGTTTCCTTCCTATCTCTTTTGATAACTTTTGACTGAAGTTCTATTTTTTGAATATTAGAATGGCTACTCTAGCTTGTTTCTTGGGACCATTTGCTTAGAAAAATTTTCTCCAGCCTTTCAGTCAGATAGGGTCTCTGTCACTGAGTTTTTTTTGTTTTGTTTTGTTTTTGTTTGTTTGGTTTTTTTTTTTTTGTATGCTTCGAAGTGCTAAATCCTGTTTGTGTATCCAGTCTATTAACCCCTGTCTTTTTTTTTGAGGGGGAATTGAGTCTGTTGATGTTGACAGATATTACAGACTTCTGATTGTTGGTTCTTGTTATTTATGTTGTTAGAGGTAGTATCACGTGTGTGATCCTCTTCTTTTGGTTTTGTTGTGCGATAATTAATTTCTTTTATTTTCTTAGGTGTAGTTACCCTCCTTGTGTTGGAGTTTTACTTTTAGTATCCTCTCTAGGGCAGAATTAGTAGAAGTGTATTGTTTAAATTTGATTTGTCATAAAATATCTTGTTTTCTCCATTTATGGTGAATAACAGTTTTGCTGGATATAGTAGCCTGGGCTTGCATTTTTAAGTTTTGCATGATGTTTGTCCAGGATCTTCTGGCTTTTAGAGGCTCTGCTGAGAAATCTAGTATAATTCTGATAGGTCTTCCTTTTTATGTTACTATGCCCTTTTCCCTTACAGTTTTTACTTTTCTTTTGTTGCTCTGTGCATTTGAGGTTTTGATTATTCTGTGATGGGAGGATTTTCTTTTATGGTCCAATCTATTTGGTGTTCTGTAGGCTTCTTATAAGTTTATGAGCATCTCTATCTTTAGGTGAGAGAAGTTTCCTTCTATGATTTTGTTGAAGATGTTTTTTGATCCTTTGAATTGAGAATCTTCACTCTCTTGTATCCCTATTATTCTTCAGTTGCCTGAATTTCCTGGGTGTTTTGGGTTAAGAACATTTTGTACTTTGTATTTTCTTTGAATGTTGGGTTAATTTCTTCTAAGCCTGAAATTTGTTCTTTTATCTCTTGTATTCTTCTAGTGATGCTTGCATGTGGAACTCTCTATCTCTTTCCCTTCCTTTCATCTCCAGAGTTTTCTTTTTCTTTTTTTTTTTTCTGAGACAAGGTTTTTCTGTATAGTCCTGGCTGTCCTGGAACTCACTCTGTAGACCAGGCTGGCCTCAAACTCAGAAATCCGCCTGCCTCTGCCTCCCAAGTGCTGGGATTACAGGTGTGCACCACCACGCCCGGCTCAGAGTTTTCTTTATTGTTTCTATTTCCATATTTTTTCAATCCCTTCACCTGTTTGGTTGAGTTTTTCTGTATTTCTTTAAAGTATTTGTTTCCTCTTTAAGAGCCTATGGCCTTCTGAATTTTTTAAGGGAAATATTTATGTCCTTTGTAAAGGCCTCTATCATCTTCATGAGATAGGATTTTAGGTCAGAATATTGCTTTTTCAGGTGAGTTTGGGGCTTGCTATGGTGGGAGAAGAGTTTTGGTGACACCAAGTTACTTTAGCTTCTGTTGCTTTGCTTCTTGCACTTGCCTCTAGCCATCTGGTTGTCTCTGGTGTTAACTAGCCTGGTTGTCTCTGACTGGAGCCTGTCCCTCTTTGTAGGCAGGTAGAGTATATGTTAGAGCAGGCCTCCTGGGAGGCAGTTGCAGACCAGAAGGAAGATGCCCATCCTTACTATTGTGAAGCTCCTCTTTTATATTTTTTGAGTTTGAATCCCTATATTAAAATCCAACATTTAGGCACTAAAGCAAGTCTTCCTTCCTTTCTTCCCTCCTTCCTTCCTTCCTTCCTTCCTTCCTTCCTTTCTTTTTTTCTTTCTTTCTTTCTTCATGTCTATCTTTCTTTCTTTTGTTTTTAAATACATTAAATACAATTTGCTATGATTTCAATAACATGAATCAAAATCCAAACACATAGCTTTAACTATGGTATTTTATAGCCATATTGACACACAACTGAAATACTTATTTAATCAGACACAAAAAAAGATCACCATTAAGAGATTATCATTAATATGTGTATATTATTATCCTGAAATATCTTAATATGTAAAGAGTAAAAAGACTAGAGATGATTTATTTTTTTATTTAATTTATTTTTTAGAATCCCATTTGTTTTCTAACAAGAAAGAGAAAGAAAAGATGTAGATATGAGTAGGAAAGGGAGATTGGCAAGATCTCGGAAGAGTTGAGAGAGGGAAAACAATAATCAAAACATAATGTATGAAAATTAGAAAAAAATAAATAAAAATAATTACTGGTGAATTTTTTAAAATTAATTTATGGTCCAATTTTCCTACAGCTATATTTATTAGCACAGTTACTAATTAAATATATTTTCTATAATACCCAGTATAAAATTTTATCTGACTAAAATATAATTCTGAATAAAGTGAAAATATAATTCTGAATAAAGTGAAAAAATACTTTATGTCCCTCAGCGGAGACATAAGATACTACTGGTGGTAAGTCCTATTTTCAGATGATATAACTGAACTAACAATGTGCTTGATTAACTATTAGACAAGAAGATTGTCTTGCTATCATTAAGATCTTCATAGTGCACAGGGAAAATATTAGAGGTAAAAACAAAATTAAAAAATTCATGTTGCTAGCTGGTTTAAGAATAATTTAAGCTTTTAGAGATTATACACTAAGCCCTGAAAATTTAGTGTGATGACATAGGTCTCTGAAAACTCAAAATGAGTGTGAAGGACAGGGGATTGAATAGGCAGAGAGACTAAAGCTGTGCTTCTTGGCATAAGGTAAAATTTGGCATATCAAATAAAGGCCCTGTGTAAAATAACCTGGTACTTAAAATGTGAGTTGAAACAACTGAGAGATTGTCTCTGAAGATTTTGCCCCCTCATATACTTTTCTTTTAATTATTTTAATTAAAAAACTTCATATGATATATTTGATCTTTTTCTTTTCTACTCCTAGTTTCTCCTAGATACACCTACTTTCTCTTCCTTTATCCCCCAATTTTACATTCTCTTTTTTTCTTACATTCTCTTTATATCACATTGCCCCCTTTCTCCCTCCCACTCATTCTTTTTCCTCCCTCTTTCTCTATGTCTCTGTTTCTTTCTGAATCCATCCCCCTCTCTCTCTAAAGCCCCAACTCCAACACCACCTACCACAAAAAGCACAGAAAACAACTGTCATTCATTTTGTTTTAACAACGACTCTGGAGTACAAAATCTGCTTTGTGGTGCAGTTGATATACCTAGTGACACTCTACTTAAAAAAATAGTGTTTCCTTTGTCTATTAGGTATCTGTTGCAAATAGAAGTTTTGCTCACTTTCCATTCTCATTCATAGGATTTTTTGTTCTGTTTGAATGTGGGCAAACCTTGTACATGCTCTTACACTCTATGTGAATTCAAATAAGCATTATCCCTGTTGTGTCTGGAAAATGATGTATCCTTTGAAACACTTATCCCCTCCAGCTCTCACAATCTTTCTGCCTCCTTTCCAGCATAAATTGCCAAAGGTTGAAGTAAGAAATAACGAAGGCACCAGTGTTAACACTGCTGAATGCTCTATGGCCTTTTACTCCATTTATACTCTCCAAGTGTGCTGAACATGAAAGACCCAGAAAAACGAGAGTGCCCCAGCACCCCATGCCTTGGAAGGTGACACCCCAATCACTCACAAGAAACAGTCTTGATGCAATAGCAAGAGGATTTTTATTCCAGAGGCTCTGGGGTTCACAGTCTTACAGGGGTAGAGGACTGTGGACCCCAAGTGCAGAATTGGGACAGCTTTTATAAGTTCACATCAAAGCACATCTGAAGCCAATCGATTTGTATCACTCCATAGCTTCTAAGCCAATCACTTTAAATTATCCAAGCCTGCACTCCAAGGACCAATCAGCTTTTTATAGAAGCCAGATAGCAACTAGTTAGATCATTTTTTCCTTATGGGGCCAGGATCTCATACTCAAGGACTTTTTATCTAGTTTTTAACAAAGAGCAGGGTCTGGAATTTGAGTTGTTTAAAGCTTCTTAGGAGGCTGGAGTTAGAGCTGTATTTTTTATCCTTTCAAACCCTCATCTTTATGTAAAGAATTCAAGCATGACTATGTGTCATATTTCCATGCACCACTGTTAAGACTTGTATTTTCCCCCAAGAATTAAACTCAGAGGTTTTTCTTCACAAGGCAATGATGTAACCTTCAAGAGATGAATTCACTATGTCAATTTTCTTGAGGATACTTAGTTAGAGAGAAAATACTTCTTAATCCAGCCATGCCATCTCTAAACTACATCCCCGTGTAAGAAGTAGAAAGTTCTTGTATTTGTTTTGAGAGAGAAAAAGAATCAGAAACAGCTTTGTTGATGGAACTTGAAAGCCGCGCTGGCTTATGGGCTATTTATTATCTTCCAATTCAGAATTTAGCTCCTAACAAGTACTCTAGAGGATGGTGCAAACTTGCTGTGAGGACTAGACCTAGAATCCTAGAAAATCTAATGGTCATACTAGTGAAGTGGAGAAGATTAAGTTGTCAAGGAACATGGTAGACTAATAGTGAAGGACAATAGGAATTATGTATGGTTGTGATATTTCATCTTCATTCTTGAATTGACTGATTTAAGGGAAAACTAATAAATTACACAATTGAGTGAATATTTAAAAATATTTTCGTGGAAAACTCAGTATGAATGTACTTGACATCATAGCCTACAACTCTATACATGGAACCTCAGCTATGTGATGCATACCCTCAAATCTTGGTCCATAGAGAAATGAAAATAAAAAGTTTATTTTCCTTTCACTATTGCAAAAAGCTAGGTTTCTCCTATACCTCATACACAATTCTATAATTTTTCCACAAATGGTGAGACAAAATAACCTCTTCCTTCAATAAGTTGATTCTTCTCTGGTATTTGTGACAAAAGTGAGAAAATGAGCTAGTGTTGTTATTGTAAATAATACCAAAATTGGTTTATAATTGTTCTGGAAGTTAAGACTAAATTAATAGAATTATGTTTTGTGACTGAGAAAAGTCACTATTTTCAAACCATTAGATATACCTTAGTCAGACTAGGTATAAAGACAGGCAGTTTTGTGCACTTTAGTTTTAAACTACCAGTACAGGTCAGTTTCTGGTAAGAAGGCAGTTATAAAACTTGGATTGCAAATAACACAAGTTTTGATTTGACCTCAAAGAAGATATCTTGGAGTTTCTATTGCTATTAAGAGAGACAATTACCATGGCAACTCTTATAAAAGGAAACTTTTCATTGGGGCTGTGTTACAGGTTCAGTGGGTAACTTCCTTATCATCACAGAAGAAAGCATGGAGGTTTGCCAGAAAAGGAGCTGAGGGTTCTAGCTCTTGATCTACAGAGAGGAATAAAGAAGGTGACCACACAAGGTTTATAGTGATCATATGAGACCTCCAAGCCTGCTACCACAGTGACACATTTCCTCCAACAAGGCCTCAATGTAAGAGTCCATCAGAAGACCCCCACTCAATAAGGCCACAGAGACCGGAATCACTGCAATCTGCAAGAGGTTTATTGTTCCAATGTACACTGGGGTCCCTCAGCATGCAGGCAAGAGGAGACCCCAAGCTCACAAAGCACATCCTTTTTATGAACATTTTGGCAGAGAGTTCAGTGGTCCCCTGAGTTGGACAACTGTGATTGGTTACCCTGAGCAACATTTAAAATTATTGGCCAACTTGAACGAGGAGGTTGTCTCTGCCATTTGGCCCTTGGTATTGAGGTATTTGTGGTATTTCCTGGCATTATCTTTTTTGTTGAGTCACTTCCCTCTCTGGCCTCACCCAAGGCAGGGTGGTTCTGTTTAGGCCTTATCCTCCCCCAGGCAGTCCTGGGAAAATGCAAAGTTCCAATTCAGCTTTGATCCCCCCCCATTCTGGATTGTGGGGAGCTGGCCTACTGTTTCTGACAGGGTTCTAACAGCACTTTCTAATAATGACACTTCACATAGGCCAAGCATTCACACACATAAGTCTATGGGGGCCATTCCTATTCAATCCATCAAAAGTGATAGACTTTTCAACCCAAGCACTGCTCATTTGCTCAATCCCTGGATTCATTACTTGGGTTGTCTAGGAAGAACAACAGGACTCACTGATGAAGCATAGCTGCCTTTGCATAAACTCATAAACATCAGGGGTTAGTGTTCCTTTTTCCCCACATCCTCTCCAGCATCTGCTGTCCCCTGAGTTTTTCATCTTAGCCATTCTGACTGGTATAAGGTAGAATCTCAGTGTTGTTTTGATTTACATTTCCCTGATAACTAAGGATGCTGAACATTTCTTTAGGTGCTTTAGAGCCATTGGAGTTTCCTCAGTTGAGAACTCCCTATTTAGCTCCGTTGCCCATTTTTTAATAGGGTTATTTGACTCTCTGGAGACTAGCTTCTTGAGTTCTTGGTATACATTAGATATTAGCCCTCTATCAGATGTAGAGTTGGTAAAGATTTTTCCCAATTTGTTGGTTGCTGTTTTGTGCTATTGACTGTGTCCTTTGCCTTACAGAAGCTTTGCAGTTTTATGAAGTCCCATTTGTCAATTACTGTTCTTACAGCATAAGCTATTGTTATTCTATTCAGAAACTTTTCCCCTGAGCCCAAGAATTCAACATTCATCCCCACTTTCTCCTTTATAAGCTTCAGTGTATCTGGTTTTATGTGTAGATCCTTGATCTACTTGGACTTGAGCTTTGTACAAGGAAATAAGAATGGGTCAATGTGCATTTTTCTGCATGCAGATCTCCAGTTGATGTGAAAGGATGAGAATTACTAGTTATGAAAAAACTGAATAGACCATCAAATATCAATTTAAACAACTTCAATATCAGCTATGCAATCCAGCAAGTCCCAACCATGTTGACAGTGATATTTAAAAGGCTGAATAATTTAGTCTGAAATACATAATATGAAGCCAACAACTTGTGGTTTTCAGATAAAACACAAAAAAGGAAAGGGGGAAAGTTCACATATGTATTGGGAAAAGCACAATAATTAGTTTCCTATCTTTTTTTCAATTGGATATTTTCTTTATTTACATTTCAAATGTTATCCTCTTTCTGGGTCGTTCCCCCCCCCCACCGAAATCCCCTATCTCATCCCCCCCTCCCTCTGCTTCTATGAGGATGTTCCCTCTACCCACTAATCTCCCCACCCTGGCATTCCCTTACACTGGGGCATCAAGCCTTCACAGGTCCAAGGGCCTCTCCACCCACTGATGCCTGAAAAGGCCATCTCTGCTACATATGCTACTAGAGCCATGGGTCTTTCCATATGTACTCCTTGGTTGGTGGTTTAGTCCCTGGAAGCTCTGGGGGAGCTGGTTGGTTGATATTATTGTTCTTCCTATGGGATTGCAAACCTCTTTACCTCCTTCAGTACTTTTTCTAACTTCTCCATTGGGGACCCTGTGCTCAGTCCTAGGGTTGGCTTCAAGCATCTGCCTCTATATTTGTCAGGCTCCTGTTAGCAACCACTTCTTGGTTGCTAACAATACTGTTTGGGTTTGGTGACTGTATATGGGCTAGATCCCCAGATGGGGGCCATTCCTTCAATCTCTGCTCCATACTTTGTCTCTGCATTTGCTCCTGTGAGCATTTTGTTTCCCTTTCTAAGAAGGACCAAAGCACTGACATTTTGGTCTTCCTTCTTCTTGAGCTTCATATTGTCTGTAAATTATATCTTGGGTATACTGAGCTTTTGAGCTAATATCCACTTATAAGGGAGTACATACATATCGTCTCAGGACGATATTTTCTAATTCCATCCACTTGCCTAAAATTTTCATGATCTCATTGTCTTAATATAGCTCAATCATCATTTCACAGAATATCACATTGACTTGTTTTAATGATGACATCATAGTGATTTTAAAGGTGAATAAGAGATAGCTTTCTGCAGATGGTTTTGCTAAACATGCTCTATGTGGTGCACATGAATAACTATGCTACTTTGGGTAAATATTGTAGAGGTCTTCCTGCAACAGAAATGGTAATACATGCCACAAACAGGAAATTGCTTTACTTTTTACTCTTACTACTAAAAGAAGCTCAGGGTTAAGAACTCCAAATTCTAAAGACAGTAGAATTTTATACTGAGTAGCACTGTTCTGGCCAAACAGATTGATATGAGCAACAAAAATATGAATATGATCGGGTTCAAGAGATGTCCTGGCATCATCTTCATACTGCTGAGATAAAAGTTCTGCTACTCAGGATATATGTTCCAACAACATATATTATACTGTATATTTCAGTGATAAAACAAATGCATTGGACCTGTGTCAAAAAATTCAGTGGGGGGAAATCCTAAAACAGGCATCTGGGTTTTGAAACTAAGCCAATGTCATCTCAGCAAAGAATGGCAATGTTCAAAAAAGAGCAACTGGCATATAGCTGGGTTCTAGTAGGACAAGAATCTGTGAGTTTATTTCATAATGAAAGACATGGATGGATCTGCGATATAGCAATTTCCTCCAAATTCAAACATTCTACCATAGAGAGAAACTCATTAAGACTCTGTAACTTCTAAGGACTGGATAAATTCAATAAAAATGTCATTAAGACATATGAAGTTCTAAAAGGGGTATAATGAAGATTCAGCAAATTCTAACGGGGAAGAGATGAAGAGACAAAGTGTGGAGCAGAGACTGAAGGAAAGGCCATCCAGAGACTGCCCCACCTGGGAATCCATCCCATATACAGTCACCAAACCCAGATATAACTGTGGATGTCAACAAGCACTTGCTGACAGGATCCTGATTATAGCTGTCTCCTGAGAGGCTCTGCCAGTGCCTAACAAATACAGAGGTGGATGCTTTCAGCCAACCCTTGGTCTAAGCACAGGGTCCCCAATGGAGGACATAGAGACAGGACCCAAGGAGGTGAAGGGGTTTGCAACCCCATGGGAGGATCAATAATATGTACCAACCAGTACCCCCAGACCTCCCAGGGACTAAACCACCAACCAAAGAGTGCACATAGAGAAACCTATGGCTCCAGCTGCATGTGTAGCAGAAGATGGCCTTGTCAGACATCAGTGAGAGGAGAGGCACTTGAATCTGTGAAGGCTCATTGCCCCAGTGTAGGGGAATGCCAGGACAGGGAAGCCAGAGTAGGTGGGTTAGTGAGCAGAGGGAGGTGGAATTGGGTAGGGGATTTTGGAGGGGAAATAAGGACAGGAGATAACATTTGAAGTGTGAATAAAGAAAATACCTAATTAAAAAAAAGAAAATGGAAAAAATGTAAGAAATTCTTATAATTAAGAGATATAATAAAGTAAGAAATTTGGTCAATATTACAGAGAATTACAATTTCTTAACATGGAATAAAAATAACAGAGTGGGAGCTTGGGATATGATTGAGTGAAGAGCACATAATGCTATTGAAGTGGATCCAAGTTCAGTTCTCATCACCAATATTTAGTGAGTCAAAACCACCTGTAACAACATCTTTGGGAAATCCAATATTTCTGACCTCAACAGGCACATGCATTTGTGTGTATGCACATGCAACCATGTATAGATACAGTTTAAAATAACTAAGTCTTTCACAATGCAATGTAAGAAATGCTTGACTAAATGTTAGATATCAGCATGCTAGATTCAGGGCTATAATATCAGCCTTATTTCTGAGGCAATGTTCTAAAGCACAAAAAAGAATATGAAAATGAAAATTGATGTAGGTAAATATTTAGATCATAAACTTGATTTCAACATTTGGAATAATTATTAATATTTTCACATACTTGGTATATAAATCAATTTAATATTATTAGTCTAAAAGAGTAAGTCCTTAAGGATGAATATTTTACAATAGAAACTGTCTCTAGAATACGATATGGGCAAGTGCTTTTTCTTCAAATAAAAAGAAAATAAATCTCTTGTTTCCTTCTACAATTATGGTGAGAATACAATTTATAATACTTTTCAAGCACTTGTTGACAGAAATGTGCTCTTTACAACTTTGTTAGACATTTTATTACCATATTTCTAGTGGTATTTATCATTTCATGGACAATTGGCAGCTATAAAGCTTTAAACATTAACATTTTAATTCATCTGCTGACTTTATTCAGAAATAGCTGTACATAAAGTCTCTTGTACATCTCCCCTTGAGCCACTGTAAATTTAAACAAGTAACACTTCATTATGGGATGGCCTCATTGATAGAGTAGAAATTTATCACTTGCATATTCCAATGAAGAAATGTTATTTGGAAAAATATAGTTGTAGACAGTGACATTATCCTTAGTAAATTAAATAGAGTTTCAAACATATGTTTAATCAAATTATATCTAGGGTACTTATCAGTTTGTCTCTTGTGACAATATTCAATAGAAGAACCAAGTTTCAAAATTCAATGTAAAATCACAACATTATTTTTATTAGATATTTGCTTTATTTATATTTCAAATATCCCCTTTCCTCATTTCCCCTCTGAAAATCCTTGAGCCTTCACATGTCCAATGGTATCTCCTCTCATTTATGTCTGAAAAAGGCCATCCTCTGCTACAAATGTAGCTGGAGCCATGGGTCACTATATGTGTACTCTTTGATTAATGGTTTAGTCCCTGGGGGTACTGGTTGATTCTTATTGTTGTTCCCCTTATGGGGGTGCAAACCCCTTCATCTCCTTGGGTCCTTTCTCTATCTCTTCCATTGTAGACCCTAAATCATAACATCGTTAACTGGCATGCTCCAAGGTGTGTGTGTGTGTGTGTGTGTGTGTGTGTGTATGCATGTGTATGCATGTGTGTATGTATGTATATGTGTGGGAGTATATAGTACAGCTTTCTAGAGTTTGACAACTTTTACATTACAAATTCTTTTAAGAAATAGAAACTTATTGATAATCTATATTTTATCATTTGTTTCACTGTAGCATTCAGTGGGACCGTTTAATCAAATCTAAAGAATGAAAACATTGTAACAGTCAGAGGTAGTAGAGATGTACAACAAAACATTATTTTTCAAACCTGGCAACACAATTTTACATGTGAACTTACACCAGCTGTGCTTGAATGCATATGTCCTACTTGAGATCAAGCTGTCCAAATTCCCAGCCTGGCTAGGAAAGTTGTCTTATGGAGTTCATTCCTTCCTGAGGAACTATTGGCAACTGTTGCTTATGACAAGAGAGTCAAATTCATTCAGGGATGTAACACCTGAGAGGTTACAATTTGTGATTCTGTACATGGTACTAATATGTGGAGTTTGGTGTATGTTGTAGGTTTAGTAAAGTTTCTTCTACAAATGTGGGTGCCTTTTCATTTGGAGCATATATATTCAGAATTGAGATATCTCTTGCTGATTTTTTTCCTTGACAATTATAAAATATCTTTCCAATCTCTTTTGAATAATTTCAGTTGTAATTCTATTTTATTAGATATTAGAATAGCTGCTCCAGTTTGGTCTGTTTGTTGCAAACCCTTTTTAGAGCCCTTAACTATGAGGTAATGTCTATCTTTGTTGCTGAGGTGTGTTTCTTGTGTCCAGGATACTGGCCTTTCATCCGATCTTTTAAGTCGTGTCTTTTTATTGAGGAATTGAATCCACTGACTTTGAAAGCTATTAATGAGCAATGATTGTTAAGTCCTATTGTATTGATGTTAGTGGTTGCAGTGTCTGTGTGTGTGTGTGTGTGTGTGTGTACATGCATGTTAGCTTCCTTTCTTTAGATTTTGCAGGGGTGGAGCTGTTTACTTATTGTATTTGTATTCTCTTTTAAGCTCTGTGAATTGGAATTTTCTTTCTAGTGTCTTTGGTAGAAGTGGATTTTTAGATAGATATTGCTTAAATTTGGTTTTGTCATGAAATATTTTGCTTTCTTTATCTTGATGACTGAAAATTTTGCTGAGTATAGTTGTCTGAGGGGGCATCTGTGATCTCTTAGAGCCTACAGACACCTGGCTAGGCCCTTCTGGCTTTTAGAGTCTCTGTTTAGAACTTAGGTGTAATGCTAATGGGTCTGCCCTTATATAGCCTTTTCCCTTGTAGCTTTTAATATATTTTCATTTTTCTGTACACATAATGTTTTGATTATTATCTGGTAGGTGATTTTTCTTTTCTGGTCCAATATATTTGATGTTCTAGAAACTTAAAATTAGGGCCAGATAGAGGGAGCATAATGGCATCCTAAGACTAAAACAGAATCAGGTCAGAAGCTGCTCCAGTCACCATTTTGTTACCTCCTATAATCTATTTGATTGATTGATTTATTTTCATTGAATAGATAAGTACATTGCAGGAAAAATTCAGACTAATAGAGATTTTCCAAAATAGCATTAAACCTCCTACTATTCAGTTTTACCTCTGGAAACAAATAGTCAAAGTGTATGTTTTTTTGGAGGGTAGACCTTTTATGGCAGTTATTAATATGCTCCTTCCATTGTAAGATGCTCATCATTCTACTTTGCTATGCTTCCTAGCAGTTTATTTTCAGATTAATGCCTTTCCACATGACTTAATTAATTTAATTACTTTATAGCCTGATCATAGCCCCATAACTGCCATAAAGGAAAAAAATATTCATTAAGCTTTCTAGAAAATATAAGACAAAGTTCTATAACTTTTATAAAATTTACAGTAAAATAGTCAAAAGATTATCATTTGAGTTAGAATAATCTCCCAAGTAATCTAAGATATCTATCTAACTTGTTTCTCACATGAATCTGAAAAGACTTTATACATATGAGGCTCCCAGTGTCAGTAAACAGACAGTAATGGTAATGCTTTTTCTTTTTCTTTTTCTTTTCTTTTCTTTTTTTTCTTTTTTTCTTTTTTGCTTCAAACTATCAACTTGATTCCAAGTACAAGAATTAAAGTTCTGCATGATCATGCTTGATGTGCAATTTGTTTTGGTTTTTATTTTTTATTGGATATATTCTATATTTACATTTCATTTCCCTTTTTCTGGTTCCCTGCCCCCCAAAGGTCCCACATGCTCTTTTCCCTCCCCGTGTTCCCCCATCCACCCCTTCCCATTTCCCTGTTCTGGTATTCCCCTATACTGATGCTGTGAGCCATTCCAGAACCAGGGTCCACTCCTTCCTTCTTGTTGAACATCATTTGGTATGTGAAATGTGTCTTTGGTGTCCCAAGATTCTAGGCTAATATCCACTTATCAGTAAGTGCATACTATGGGTATTCTTTAGAGCCTGGGTTACATCACTTAGTATGATGTTCTCCAGCTCCATCCATTTCTCTATGAATTTCATGAATTCATTGTTTCTAATGGCTGAATAGTATTCCATTGTGTATATATACCACATTTTTTTTATCCATTCTTCCGTTGAGGGATATCTGGGTTCTTTCCAGCTTCTGGATATTATAAATAAGGCTGTTATGAACATAGTGGGGCATGTATCCTTATTGCATGCTGGTGAATCTTCTGGGTATATGCCCAGGAGTGGATGGCTGCGTCCTCAGGAAGTATCATGTCCAGTTTTCTGAGGAACCGCCAGACTGATTTCCAGAGTGGTTGTACCAGCTTGCAGTCCCACCAGCAGTTTCGGCAACCAACAAATTGGGAAAAGATCTTCACCAACCCTACATCTGACAGAGGGCTAATATCCAATGTATACAAAGAACTCAAGAAGTTAGACCCCAGAAAACCAAATTACCCCATCCAAAAATAGGGTACAGAACTAAACAAAGACTTTTCACCTGAAGAAATTTGAATGGTTGAGAAATACCTTAAAAAATGTTCAACTCAGGAGACATCAGGTGTTGGCGAGGATGTTAACTTTTACACATAGCCATATGAGTGTGAATGGGTGCTAGAGATTTCAACTCAGGTCTTTGTGATTTCAAATACAATTTTTTTAAAACAACTCAGCCATCTTTCTGGCACTCTAAATGACATTTTATTATATAATTCATGTAACTTCACAGATGACTAGAGTAAATGATGCCATGACCGCCTGTGTCAATATGAATTTACATAAATATATTGAACTGTTATCTCATTATAATTTAAGTAGAACTACCTATCAATCATTTTCTTTATTTCAACATTCCTGAAGAGCAATGTAACACTCTTCTAATACAAAGAACCTTCTGATATATTCCTTACCAATACTACTTATAAAATATTTGGATCAGTCTTAGTTAGGATTTGTATACCAGTGCAAAACATCATGACCAAGAAGTTGGGAGAAAAGGATTTATTCAACTTACACTTCCACATCACAGTTCATCACCAAAGGCAGTCAGAGCAGGAATTCACACAGGGCAGTAACTTGGAGGCAGGAGCTGATGCAGAGTGCCTGGAGGGGTGCTGCATACTGGATTGAGTACCCTGGCTTACTCAGCTTGCTTCCTTATAGGACCCAGGACTACTTACTAATCAGGCATGGCACCATCCACAATGGTTTGAACCCTCCCCCTGATCACTAATTGAGAAAATGCCTTACAGCTGGATCTCATGGACTCATTTCCTCAGGGATGTTCCTTTCTCTTTGACAACTTCAGCTTGTGTCAAGTTGACACACAAAACCAGACAGTAAAGGATCTCTCCTAGAAATTACCCTCATAAAATTGTGGAAAATCTAATTTATTCTTCACCACAGATAAAGTTGGAAATACACCTACAAATTGGGTATAATCATGGCTGACAACAGTAGTGAGTGGTACTAATGACAAATGATGAGTCTTTTTAAGAATGATGCCAGGTATTTAAAGGGCTCACCAGTTATGAATTAGTACTTCTTTTGTTTAGTTTAATATTTACATACCGTAGCAGAAATTTTCTTCAAAAATTTAGTAGTCAAAGTTATTTCCTTTAAACAAGAATCATGTACTTATAGATCATCCACATTGACCATCCAGAAGTCACTGAAAGTTTATAGCATTAATTCTGTATCTCTCTTAATACCAATCCATCCTCAGCCAATCAGTGACGCTACAAACCTTGACCACGTTAGCTCTGTGATTGAGACATATTTTAATCTATTTTCTATGACACATTTTAACTAATTAAAGATTTTCTTGATTTGGCCAAACTCTTAATTGGGTCTTAAATCTCATACACTTAAATACATTCAGATATTATTATGACAGCTGTCATAACCATCCCTCAATTTTACTCTTGAAAATCAAAGCCCTTTTTATTTTCCTATATAGACCCTGATGTCCATAAAAATAACCTCTTTTCCAACCCTACCCCCTTAATGTCTACGCTGTCATAATTCTTATTTTCCTAAACTACTTTTTGAAAACTCTTTCACAAATGACTTCAAACAGTAGTCAATAGAAATCAATGAATACAACTCATGTTTGCTCATTAACTCTTTGCAAATTCATTACTTTTGTGCCTGGTCAACCATGTTTCTTTCACATATGAATTCACCAGCAGATAGCATGAACTATTACTGTTGAGAGCCAAAACATTCACAATCATTGGGCCCAACCCAGTGTCCAGATTTGATATTTTTAATGTACATATCAATTGTGATATGGATATCTATCAATGATTTATCTAGGACATGATCCCTAACATAGTAACGATTTAAAATAGTAATGCAGCTCATTACTCATGTTCTCATTCTTCATGGCAGAATTGTCCTCTGAGACATGAAATTAAATTTAGCCATTTATGTATTTTTGTGGAATTTGGCAAGTATTTTGATATCTCTGCAATGTAAATTCATCATCAACTATATCAATTGTTCTACTAGATGTCTGTAAGTCCAATTATCAAGACACTGAGACAGGAGGATTATTGTGTTTGAGGCCAGCCACACCTTTTGAGAAAGACAGAAAAACAAAGCAAAACAAAGTAGCACAAACATCCAACCAAACAACTAGCCAGCCAGCAACCAACTAATTCGACCCTAGGTCTTATACACATTAAACATTAAACAGGCTTCTGGTTTCCATCTGTGACTGGAGTCTGTCCACTGCCACAGGGCTTCATATCCAGATGACATCACAAGAAAGCAAGCCTCCCAGGAGTGCAGACAGGCCTGTGAGTGCAGGTAGGACCACCCCTGCTGCTCAGAGGAAGCAGTCCACAAGTTCCTAAGGACACACGAAACAAAGAACTGCCTGAGATAGGATTCTTGTGATTTCTATCGGTGCCTAGAGCTGATCCTGGGCCACGGAGTTACATATACAAATACCAAAAGGAGAGATCTGTTCTCCCCGGAGCTTACCTTTGAGCACAGGTTAAGACCACTACTTCTCATCAAATTCCTGGCCCAAGGGAGACCCACCCAGAGTCACCAAGACACAGTAAACAAGAATCAGTGAGGGACAAGATCCTTCTGGTTTGTGTCTGCACCCCAGAGCTAACCCTGTACCACAGCTCTCCATAACTAAATTCCTCCTGGAGAGAACTGGTCCCCTAGGAGTACTGACACACAGGCTTGTAGGAGAGACAAGCCACAGTCAGAGACAGCAAGACCAGCTAACACTAGAAATAACCAGATGGCAAAAGGCAAGCACAAGAACATAAGTAACAGAAACCAAGGCTATTTAGTGTCATCAGAACCCAATTCTCCCACCACAGCGAGCCCTGGTTAGGTCAACACACCAGATAAGCAAGACTGATGTAAAATTCCATCTCATAATGATGATAGAGGACTTTAAGAAGGATATAAAATAAGTCCCTTAATACAAGAAAACAAAGGTAAACAGGTAGAAGACCTTAAAGAAGAAACACAAAAATCCCTAAAAAAAAAAAAAAAAAAAATTAAAGGAAAACACAATCAAACAGGTGGAGGAACTGAACAAACCCAGGATCTAAAAATGGAA
The DNA here is from genome assembly GCA_964023405.1 of Apodemus agrarius. NCBI lineage: Eukaryota > Metazoa > Chordata > Mammalia > Rodentia > Muridae > Apodemus > Apodemus agrarius. Next base: position 36,683,787 of record OZ030018.1, on the reverse strand, counting down.
ATAGAAACAAAAAAGAAATCACAAAGGAACACAAACCTGGAGATAGAAAACCTAAGAAAGAGATCAGAGGACATAGATGCAAGCATCACCAACAAAATACAAGAGATGGAACAAAGAATCTCAGGTGCAGAAAATGCCATAGAAAACATTGACACAACAGTCAAAGAAAATGCAAAAAGCAAAAGTCTCCTAACCCAAACACTATTGTAGATACCAACAAGCACTTGCTGACAGGAGCCTGATATAGCTGTCTTCTGAGAAGCTCTGCCAGTGACTGACATAAACAGAGGGGGATAATCTCAGCCAACCACTGGACACAGGGTCCCCAATGGAGGAGCTAGAGAAAGGATCCAAGGAGCAGAAGGGGTTACAACCCCATAAGAGGAACAATATGAACCAATCAGTACCCCAGGATATCCTAGGACTAAACCTCCAACTAAAGAGGGACCCATGAAACCAGTCTCATATGTAGCAGAGGATCGCCTTGTTGGACATCAATGATAGGAGAGGCCATTGTTCCTGTCAAGGATCAATGCCCCAGTATAGGAGAATGCCAGGACAGGAGTGGGAAGGTTGGTGAGCAGGGGGAGGCAGATAGGAAAGAGGGTTTTTCAAGGGGAAAGGAGGAAAGGTAAATTTGAAATGTAAATAAAGAAAATATCTAATCAAAAAAAAGAAAAGTAAATTTAAAAATCTAATAAAAAATTACATTAAAAAAAGAAGTCAAACTATCACTATTTGCAGATGATATGATAGTATACTTAAGTGACCCAAAAACCTCCACCAGAGAACTCCTGCAACTGATAAACAACTTCAACAAAGTGGCTGGCTATAAAATCAACTCACGTAAATCAGTAGCCTTCCTATACGCAAAGGATAAGCAGACCGAGAAAGAAATTAGGGAAATGACACCCTTCACAATAGCCACAAATGATATAAAGTATCTTGGAGTGATGCTAACCAAACATGTGAAAGATTTATATGACAAAAACTTCAGGTCTCTGAAGAGGGAAATTGAAGAAGACATCAGAAAATGGGAAAATCTTCCATGCTCGTGGGTTGGCACGACTAATATAATCAAAATGGCAATCTTGCCCAAAGCAATATACAAATTCAATGCAATCCCCATCAGAATCCCAACTCAGTTCTTCATAGAGTTAGAAAGAGCAATTCTCAAATTCATCTGGAATAACAAAAAACCCAGGATAGCTAAAACTATCATCAACAACAAAAGAAATTCTGGGGGAATCAATATCCCGGACCTCAAGCAATATTACAGAGCAGTAGTATTAAAAACGACATGGTATTGGTTCAGTGACAGGGAGGCAGATCAATGGAATAGGATCGAAGACCCAGAATTGAACCCACACATCTATGGCCAATTGATCTTCGACAAAGGAGCTGAAAACACCCAGTGGAAAAAAGATAGCCTTTTCAACAGATGGTGCTGGCTCAACTGGAGGTCAACATGCAGAAGAATGAGAATTGATCCACTCTTATCTCCTTGCACTAAGCTCAACTCCTAGTAGATCAAGGACCTCCACATAAAACCAGACACACTAAAACTAATAGAAAAGAAACTGGGGAAGACCCTTGAAGACATCGGCTCAGGGGAAAAATTCCTGAACAGAACACCAATTGCTTATGCTCTAAGAGCAAGAATAGACAAATGGGACCTCATAAAACTACAAAGTTTCTGTAAGGCAAAATACACTGTCAAAAGGATAAATCGGCAACCAACAAATTGGGAAAAAATCTTCATCAACCCCACATCCGACAGAGGGCTAATTTCCAATGTATACAAAGAACTCAAGAGGTTAGACCCCAGAAAACCAAATAACCCTATCCAAAAATGGGATATAGAGCTAAACAGAGACTTTTCACCTGAAGAAATTCGGATGGCTGAGAAACACCTTAAAAAATATTCAACATCATTAGTCATTAGGGAAATGCAAATCAAAACAACCCTGAGATTTCACCTCACACCAGTCAGAATGGCTAAGATTAAAAACTCAGAAGACATCAGGTGTTTGCGAGGATGTGGAGAAAGAGGAACACTCCTCCACTGCTGGTGGGAATGCAAGCTGGTACAACCACTCTGGAAATCAGTATGGTGGTTCCTCAGAAAACTGGACGTGATACTTCCGGAGGACCCAGCCATACCACTCCTGGGAATATACCCAGAAGATTCCCCAGCATGCAATAAGGATACATGCTCCACTATGTTCATAGCAGCCTTATATATAATAGCCAGAAGCTGGAAAGAACACAGATGTCCCTCAACAGAGGAATGGATACAAAAAATGTGGTATATATACACAATGGAGTACTCTTCAGCCATTAGAAACAATGAATTCATGAAATTCTTAGAGAAATGGATGGAGCTGGAGAACATCATACTAAGTGAGGTGACCCAGTCTCAAAAGAATACCCATGGTATGCAGTCACTGATAACTGGATATTAGCCTAGAAGCTTGGAACACCAAAGACATAAATTACATATCAAGTGATGTCTCACAAGAAGAAAGGAGTGGACACTGGTGCTAGAATGGACCAAAACTTCATTGTGGGGAGTACAAGAACAGTAAGGTGGGAGGGGGTAGATGAGATAGCAGGGGGAGGGAAAAGGACAGGTGGGGCCTTTGGGGGTAGGGAACCAGAAAAAGGGAAATGAATTGTAAATATAGAATATATAAAATAAAAAAAAAGAAATCTCATATCTCCAGTAAGGTGAGGTTATTTACTTAAATCTTAAAATCAAACTTTTACCAAAAAAAAAAAAAATATTTGGTACTATCTAATTTGCAATTTATCTTGAAGAACTCCTAATAAATTGAAGACTTTTTAGCTTTCTCCTATTATGATAAAGAATAGAAAGACCCTTTCCTAGAATTGCTTATCATTGCAGATGTGATTCCTCATGTCCCGTGACCCTTGTCTTCCTCTGTCTAACCTTCCGTAATGCTGTAGTTTTATCTATATTGTATGCCTGATAGAAGGTGTGTTAATCAGATGTCCCATCACTGTGGCAGAACTCCTGACATAAATGTGGGGAAGGAAATATTTAATTTGTCCCATAGATTCAGAGATAGCAAGCCACTGTGATTTTGGCTTGGTTGACGTTAGAAAGAAAAAAATGACATGAAATTGAAAATCTAGTACCTGCATTTCACATTATAAATTAAAAAATAAAAGTAAATTTTTATGGTGAACAACGACAAAATGAAATATTTCAAAAGAATTATTTACCAAGTAAGAAACATTGCTTTTTTGAGACAGGCTTCAAGGCCAGCTTCTCCTACAGACAGGGCTATATAGAGAATCCCTGACTTGACAAATCGAAAATAAAAGAAGAAAAGAAAAGAAAAGAAAAAGAAACATTGGTCTTTGAAAATGTTTCATATAGTATTAGCTATTTCATGATAATTTAAAAAATATTTAATAAAAGATTCTTTAGTTCATTTCTTATATTACAAAAGTAGACTATATTTCTCAATCTCTACCTGAAGTCTTTCCTCATCTTCTGTCCTATTCATATATCTTACCTTTTATTCAGGTTCAGAAAATACATTGGGTATAATCTAATTTTGTTATAACCTAAAGTATATAGTGTATATCTATATGTTTGTCCCTTTCTCATTTCTCCCAGCACCTACAATTTTATATTAACATATTGGAATCTATTGTCAACATCAATAATTCAAACATCAGAACCCTAAATTACATAATCAATGTAACTATATTATATATTATGTAACAGAATACATAATAATATTCTATATATAATTATGTATAATTATATACACATTATATATATATATATATATATATATATATATATATATATATATATATATAAAATGGTCTCACTTCCGGATAAAACCTGGTAACTTTCAGAGAAACTTCTGTTCCAATAATGTCCAATAAATAAAAAGAAAAAAGCTAATAAAATGTTGGTGATTTATTTATTTACATAATAAATATATTTCAGACCAGTGAAATAGTTGAAAACAAATCTTTGGACAGGTAATTTTGTCATGAAGAAGAGACTCAACAGAAGCGGATGGATGCCCTTATAAGATTTTATTCCTATCTAATTCATTAGCTTTGAATTATGTTTAAAGATACAAGAAGAATTCAGTGGTCTGCAGTCTGATGCCAGACCTTAGTAGAAATAAGGCTCATGGCAATCCAGTCCTTGAACTTCAGATGAAAAATGTTCTGTGGCTTGTAAACCACTGAGACGATAGTAATCTATATTAATAGCTCAAACAAACTAATGAAAAGTCAAATTTTCTCTCTTTTTAGAGCTAAGCCTCAGTATCTATGCAAACGTTAATTGTAGAACTACTTCTGCATAAATGATAATTGAAATTAATGGGTATAAACTGTTTCCCAGAAATGAAAAACTTTCTCAACAGCTCTTCTGCCTTGCGGGTTGCAAAAGCAGAATTTGCAAGATATGAAATTGGACCAAATTTACTTCTACCATTTACTAAAATTCATTCTGTGAAACAGGATATTTTTTTCTATCTAGATGAAACATGAGAAAGATTGCACATCATTTTTAGGCAGTCTTGAATAATAACATGATCTTTCATTGCTACAATTCAAGCTAGCTTATTTTAGTAATCCAATAGCATAATCATATATAACTCTCCAAAATTCATGCATATTTTAACATTATTCCTTTTATTGATTCTTAAGAACATGAATATCCTACCTCTTTTCATTCCCATGACTACTAAGGTCCTTTTCTTTCCTTTTCATTTTTTAAATTTTTTTATTTTCTATAATCTTTGTTTACATTCTAACTGATTTCCTGTTTCTGGCTTCCTCCCTCCCTATAAGTCCCATAAGCCCTCTCCACTCTGCCCTTTCCCAATCAACCCCCTCCTACTTCTATGTGCTGGTAATCCCCTATAATGCTGCATCAAGCCTTTTCAGGACCAGGGTGAACTACTTCCTTCTTCTTGGGAATGATTTGATATGTGGGTTGTGTCTTGGGTATTCAGAGCTTCTGGGCTAATATCCACTTATCAGTGACTGCATTCCATGTGTGTTCTTTTGTGAATGAGTTACCTCACTTGGATGATATTTTCCAGTTCCAAACATTTGCCTTAGAATTTCATGAATTCATTGTTTTTAATTACTGAGTAGTATTCCAGTGTGAAAATATATTTTCTGTATCCATTCCTCAATAAAGGGACATATGGGTTCTTTCCAGCTTCTGGCTATTATAAATAAGTGTGTTATGAACATAGTGGAGCATATGTGCTTATTGCATGCTGGGGAATCCTCTGGGTATATGCCCAGGAGTGGTATAGCAGGGTCCTCCAGAGGTGACATGCCCAGTTTTCTGAGGAACCTCCAGACTAATTTCCAGAGTGGTTGTAAGAGCTTGCAATCCCACCAGCAGTGGAGGAGTGTTCCTCTTTTTCCACATTCTTGCCAACAACGGCTGTCTTATGAGTTTTTAACCTTAGCCATTCTGACTGGTGTGAGGTGAAATCTCAGGGTTGTTTTGATTTGCATTTCCCTAATGACAACTGATGTTGAAGATTTCTTAAGGTGTTTCTCAGCCAATCGAAATTCTTCTGATGAAAATTCTTTGTTTAGCTCCGTACCCCTTTTTTGATAGAGTTATTTGGCTCTCTGGAGTCTAACTTCTCGAGTTCTTTGTATATATTGGATATTAGCCCTTTGTCAGATGTAGGGTTGGAGAAGATCTATTCCCAATTTGTTAGTTGCCGATTTGTTGACTGTGTCTTTTGCCTTACAGAAACTTTGTAATTTTATTAGGTCCCATTTTCAATTCTTTCATTTCAAGAAAATTCATTTCAAGAATTTTCAATTCTTGATCTTAGAGCATAAGCTATTGGTGTGCTGTTCAGGAAAATTTCCCTTGTGCCCACGTGCTTAATGCCCCTCCCCAGTTTCTTTTCTGACTAGACAAGGCTGCCCCCTCTCTCCATATCTTTTCAATACGTTACTCGAACTTCTAGCTAGAGCAATTAGACAACATAAGGAGGTCAAAGGGATACAAATCAGAAAGGAAGAAGTCAAACTCTCACTATTTACAGATGATATAGTATAATTAAGTGACCCCAAAAACTCCACCAGAGCACTCCTACAGCTGATAAACAACTTCAGCAAAGTGGCTGGTTATAAAATCAACTCAAGCAAATCGGTAGCCTTCCTATACTCAAAGGATAAGCAGGCTGAGAAAGAATTTAGGGAAATGACACCTTTCACAATAGCCACAAACCATATAAAGTAGCTTGGTATGACTCTAACCAAACAAGTGGAAGATCTGTATGACAAGAACTTCAAGTCTCTGAAGAAGGAAATCAAAGAAGACCTCAGAAAATGGAAAAATCTTCCATGCTCATGGATTGGCAGGATTAATATAGTAAATATGGCCATCTTGCCAAAAGCAATGTACAGATTCAATGCAATCCCCATCAAAATCCCAACTCAGTTCTTCATAGAATTAGAAAGAGCAATTCTCAAATTCATCTGGAATAACAACAACAAAAAAAACCAGGACAGCTAAAATTATTCTCAACAGTAAAAGAACTTCTGGGGGAATCAGTACTCAAGCAGTACTACAGAGCAATAGTGTTAAAAACTTCATGGTATTGGTTCAGTGACAGACAGGTAGACCAATGGAATATAATTGAAGATCCAGAAATGAACCTACACATCCAAGGTCATTTGATCTTCAACAAAGGAGCTAAAACCATCCAGTGGAAAAAAAAGATAGCCTTTTCAACAAATGGTGCTGGTTCAACTGGAGGTCAGCATGCATAAGAAAGCAAATGGATCCATTCTTATCTCCTTATACTAAGCTCAACTCCAAATGTATCAAGGACCTCCACATAAAATCCTCTTCATTTTGTATTAGGTAAAAGTTAAATGATTTTTTGAAAATATTTTTATTAATTATTTTTATATACTCCATATTTTATTCCTCACCTCGCCAACCCCTGTCCATCCTCTGACTGTTCCACATCCCATCACTCCTTCCCTCCCTCTGTCTCCAACGGTATGTCCCTACCTTTACCCCACCTGACCTCTAAACTCTCTGGGGCCTCCAGTCTCTTGAGGGTTAGGTGCATCATCTCTGAATGAACATAGACCTGCAGTCCTCTCTTGTATGTGTGCTAGGGACCTCATATCAGCTTGTATATGCTCCCTGTTCAGTGGTCCATTGTTTGAGAGATCTTTGGGGTCCAGATTAATTGAGACGGCTGGTCCTCCTACAGGGTCACTCTCAGCTTCATTCAGCCTTCCCTAATTCAACAGCAGGGATCAGCTGCTTCTGTCCATTGTTAGGGTGCAAATATCTGCATCTGACTCCTTAAGCTGTTTGTTAGGTTGACAGGAATAGTGTCATGCTAGGTCCCTTTTTTTGAGCATGCCGTAGACTCAGTAATAGTGTCAGGTCTTGGAATTTCCCCTTGAGCTGAATCCTACTTTGGATTGGGAGAGAGGAGTGGAAGAAGGATAATATCCATGAGAGGGGTGTAGGTTGGAACAGCCACATATGAATTCAGGTAAGTGGCTCTATCAGCCACTTCCCTGATTGAGTCTGTGGTAGCAGAGATGAAATATATATTTTATAGGATATTAGCTATGGAATACCAAAGGGGAGTATTTGCGAGCAGCAGGAAGTATTAGAAGTACCCAACCATTAAGTTAGTCAAGGCATAATAAAATTAACTGTCGTGTGTGTGTGTGTGTGTGTGTGTGTGTGTGTGTGTGTGTGTTTCATTCACGAATTCAGACAGCTCTTGGGCAGGTATACACAGGAGACGTGTTTAGAGCGCAAGATGGGTTAGCTAATTCACACTACAACTCACCATCCTCAATGACCTATTTCTGTAGTCCATGTATAAAGACCTCTCTTTGGAAAGTCTATTCTTTTTCCAATTAGAATTCTGTGTCAAAACCATTTTCATATAGCACAAGGATTGATTTCTCAAATAATTCATCCTTGAACTGTGAAAAGAGGAGATTAATTTCCACAAAAGCTTCTGAGAGGGGCAATTACTCAGTACCCTGTTTCACCCAATTGGAAAGTATAGCAACGAAGGATATCATTTCCAAACTTTATGATTTAACCAGGAGATATTATCAAACAGTACTGGAAATAAGAAGAGGCTAAGAGTCACAGACCAGGTTCTTCAAGTGGTAGCTTTTCAACTCTCATCACTGTGCTTAAACAGACAGAATAAAAGCTCAGACAAGTTAGACCAGGCAAGACAGGCAGTGTTAGGGAACAAATCAAAATGTCTATCCTCAAAGGTCTTGGAACAGTCATCTCCAGTTGTGCTCCTGAAATCTCTAATAGAGATCTTGTCCTCTGTCTAACTTGTTCGGTTTTCATATCTTTTCTCAATTAAAATTTGTATTTCAGTTAATATCTAAACTACAGTTAGAATTTATTTTGTGTATATTTACAAACTTTATTCACAGAGGAGCAAGAGAAAGGACCCAAGGAGCTGAAAGGTTTTGCAGTCCCATAGAAGGAACAACAATATGAACCAAGAAGTACCCCTGAGCTCCCAGTGGCTAAACCACCAACCAAAAAGTACACATGGAGGGATGCATGGCTCCAGCCGCATATGTAGCAGAGGGTGGCCTTGTCATACATCAATGAGAGGAGATGCCCTTGGCCTCATGGCCCAGTGTAGGGTAATACCAGGACAGGGAAGCAGGAGTGGGTGGGTTGGTGAGAAGGGCGAGGAGGGATGAGATAAGGTGTTTGGGGAGGGAAAAGAAGAAATAGGATAACATTTGAAATGTAAATAAAGAAAATATCTAATAAAAATCACACTAACTTTTCATCATTTAGAAACTATTAGTCACTTACTAAACAGTAGTTATAATGGAACTAGTTCTTTAGATTTTATATACTGATACTTCCATATTCCCATAGTGGAATTCTGAAAGTTTAGACCTGCGTACATCTAAGAAAACAACATAGTGAAATTTTAGAATAAATGTAGGCTTATTGAATCAAATCTCATGTCCCATACAATTATCATGCTATCTGTAAACATCTATATTCTTTTTTTTAATTTTCTATATTCTTTGTTTACATTCCAAAGGCTTTCCCTTTTCCCAGTTCCCCCATCACCATATGTCCCATAAGTCCTCTTCACCCCCTGCCCATTCCACAATCACACACACACACACACACACACACACACACACACACTCACTCACTCACTATTTCTCTGTTCTGGTATTCTCCTACAAAACTGGATCTAGTCTTTTCCAGACCAGGGTCCTCTCCTTCCTTTTTCTTGGGAATCTTTTGATTTGCTAATTGTGCCTTGATATTCAGAGCTTTTGGGCTCATTAATATCCACTTATCAGTGATTGTAATTCATGTGTATTCTTTTGTGATTGGTTAACTCACTTAGGATGATATTTTCCAGTTTCAAACATTTGCATACAAATTGCATGAATTCATTATTTTTAATTGCTGAGTAGTATTCCATTGTATAAAAATACCACATTTTCTGTATCCATTCCTCCATTGAGGGACATCTGGTTCTTTTCCAGCATCTGGCTATTATAAATAAGGCTGCTATGAACATAGTGGAGCATGTGTCTTTATTGCATGCAGGGGAATCCTCTGGATATATGCCCAGGAGTGGTATGGCAGGATCCTCTGGAAGTGTCATGCCCAATTTTCTGAGGAACCGCCAGACTGATATCCAGAGCAGTTTTACCATCTTGCAATCCCACCAATAATGGAGGAGTGTTCTTCTTTCTCCACATCCTCGCCAACATTTGTTGTCTCTTGAGTTTTTAATATTAGTCATTCTAACTGGTGTGAGGTGGAATCTCAGGGTTGTTTTGATTTGCATTTCCCTGATGACTAATGATGTTGAACATCTTTTAAGGTGCTTCTCAGTCATCCGAATTTCTTCTGGTGAAAATTCCTTATTTAGCTCAGTACCCCATTTTTCATAGGGATATTTGGTTCTTTGGGGTCTATCTTCATGAGTTCTTTGTATATACTGCATATTAGCCCTCTGTCAGATGAGGGGTTGGTGAAGATCTTTTCCCATTTGGTTGGTTGCCATTTTGTCCTTCTGACAGTGTCTTTTCTGTTACAGAAACTTTGTAATTTTATGAGGTCCCATTTGTTAATTCTTGATTTTAGAGCATGAGATATTGGTGTTCTGTTAAGCAAATTTCCCCCTGTGCCCATGTCCTCCAGGGTCTTCCCCAGTTTCTTTTCTATTAGTTTCAGTGTGTCTGGTTTTATGTGGAGGTCCTTGATCCACTTGGAGTTGATCTTAGTACAAGGAGATAAGAGTGGCTTCAATTTGCATTCTGCATATTGACCTCCAGTTGAACCAGCACCATTTGTTGAAAAGGCTATCTTTTTTTCCACTGGATGGTTGTAGCTCCTTTATCAAAGATCAAGTGACCATATCTCTGTGGGTTCATTTCTGGGTCTTCAATTCTAGTCCATTGGTCTACTTGCCTGTCGCTGTACCAATACCGTGCAGTTTTTAACACAATTGCTCTGTAGTACTGCTTGAGGTCAGGGATATTGATTCCCCCAGAAGTCCTTTTATTGTTGAGAAGAGTTTTAGCTATCCTGGGTTTTTTGTTGCTCCAGATGAATTTGAGAATTGCTCTTTCTAGATCTATGAAGAATTGATTTTGGATTCTGATGGGGATTGCATTGAATCTGTATATTGCTTTTGGCAAGATGGCCATTTTTACTGTATTGATCCTGCCAATCCAAGAGCATGAAATATTTGTCCATCTTCTGAGGTCTTCTTCGATTTCTTTCTTCAAGGACTTGAAATTCCTGTTATACAGATCTTTTACGTGGTTGGTTAGAGTCACAGCAAGATACTTTATACTGTTTGTGGCTATTGTAAAGGGAGTTATTTCACTAACTTCTTTCTCAGCCTGAATGTCCTTTGAGTACAGGAAGGCTACTGATTTGCTTGAGTAGATTTTATAACCAGCCACTTTGCTGAAGTTGTTTATCAGCTGTAGAAGTTCTCTGGTGGAATTTTTTTGGGTCACTTATGTATACTATCATATCATCTGCAAATAATGATAGCTTGACTTCTTCCTTTCCAATTTGTATCCCTTTGACTTCCTTATGTTGTCTAATTGCTCTCACTAGAACTTCAAGTACTATATTGAAAAGATATGGAGAGAGAGGGCAGCCTTGTCTAGTCCTTGATTTTAGTGGGATTGCTTCAAGTTTCTCTCCATTTATTTTGTTGTTGGTTATTGGTTTCCTATATATTGCTTTTACAATGTTTAGGTATGGGCCTTGAATTCCTGTTCTTTCCAGGACTTTTAGCACAAAAGGGTGCTGAATTTTGTCAAATGCTTTTTCAGCATCTAATGAGATGACCATGTGGTTTTTTTCTTTGGGTTTGTTTATGTAGTGGATTACATTGATGGATTTTTGTATATTGAACCATCCCTGCATCCCTGGTATGAAACCTACTGGATCATGGTGAATGATCATTTTCATGTACTCTTGGATTCAGTTGGCAAGAATTTCATTTAGTATTTTTGCATCAATATTCATAAGGGAAATTGGCCTGTAGTTCTCTTTCTTTGTTGGATCTATGTGTGGTTTTGGTTTCAGTGTACTTGTGGCTTCACAGAACAAGTTGGGCAGTGTTCCTTCTGTTTCTATGTTGTAGAATTGTTTGAAGAGTATTGGTATTAGGTCTTCTTTGAAGGCCTGATTAAATTTTGCACTAAAACCATCTAGTCCCATACTTTTTTTGGTTGGGAGACTTTCTATAACCACTTCTATTTCTCTAGGGGTTATGTGACTGTTTAGATGATCTAATTGATCCTGATTTAATTTTGGTATTTGGTATCTGTTTAAGAAATTGTCCATTTCCTCCAGATTCTCTACTTGTGTTGAATATAGACTTTTGTAGTGGGATCTCATGATCTTTTGAATTTCCTCAGTCTCTGTTGTTATATCCCCCTTTTCATTTCTAATTTTGTTAATTTGAATACTGTCTCTGTGCCCTTTGGTTAGTCTGGCTTAGGGTTTATCTATCTTGTTGATTTTCTCAAAGACCAGCTCCTGGTTTTGTTGATTCTTTGTATGATTCTCTTTAATTCTACTTGATTGGTTTCAGCCCTTAGTTTGATGATTTCCTGTCTTCTACTCCTCCTGGGTGAATTAGCCTCTCTTTGTTCCAGAGCTTTCAGGTGTGCTGTTAAGCTGCTAGTGTATGCTCTCTCCAGTTTCTTTTTGGAGGCACTCAGGGCTATGAGTTTTCCTCTTAGCACTGCTTTCATTGTGTCCCATAGATTTGGATAGGTTGTACCTTCATTTTCATTGAATTCTAAAAAGTCTTTGATTTCTTTCTTTATTTCTTCCTTGACCAAGGTGTCATTGAATAGAGTATTGTTCAGTTTCCATGTGTATTTGGGCTTTCTGTTGTTTTTCTTGCTATTGCAACCACTTTTACTTCATAGGGATCTGATACGAGGCATGGGATTAGTTCGATCTTCTTGTACTTGTTGACATCTGTCTTGTGACCAATTATATGGTCGATTTTGGAGAAATTACTGTGTGGTGCTGAGAAAAAGGTATATTCGGTTGCTTTAGGATGAAATGTTCTATATGTATCTGTTAAATCTAATTGGTCCAAAGCTTCAATAAGTTTCATTGTGTTTCTGTTTAGTTTCTGGTTTCCTGATTGGTCCATTGAGGAGAATAGAGTATTGAAGTCACCCACAATTATTGTGTTAGGTGCAATGGACCCTTTAAGCTTTAGTAAAGTTTCTTTCACGAATGAGGGGGCCCTTGCATTTGGAGCATAGCTGTTCAGTATTAAGAGTTCTTCTTGGTGGATTTTCCCTTTGACCAGCAAGAAGTGACCTTCCGTGTCTCTTTTGATGACTTTAGGTTGAAAGTCAATTTTATCTGATATTAGAGTGGCTACTGCAGCTTGTTTCCTGAGACCATTTGCTTGTAAAATTGTCGTCTAGCCTTTTACTCTAAGGTAGTGTTTGTCTTTGATACTGACATGTGTTTCCTGTATGCAACAAATTGTAAGGTCCTGTTTCCACATCCAGTCTATGTCTTTTTATTTGGGAATTGAGTCCACTGATGTTAAGAGATATTAAGGAATAGTAATTATTACTTCCTGACGTTTTTGAAATTATTTTTTATATTTACGTGGTTATCTTCTTTTGGGTGTGATGAGACGAAGTTTCTATCTTGCTTCTTCTGGGGTGTAGTTTCCCTCCTTGTGTTGGTGTTTTTCCCCTATTATCCTTTGTAGGGCTGGGTTTGTGGAAAGATATCGTGCAAATTTGGTTTTGTCATGGAATACCTTGGTTTCCCCATCTATGGTGATTGAGAGTTTTGGTGGGTATAGTAGTTTTGGCTGAAATTTGTGTTCTCTTAGAGTCTGCATGATATCTGCCCAGGATCTTCTAGCTTTCATAGTCTCTGGTGAGAAGTCTGGTGTAATTCTGATAGGTCTTGCTTTATATGTTACTTGGCCTTTTTTCTCTTACCCCCTTTAATATTCTTTCTTTGTTTAGTACATTTCAGGTTTTGATTATCATGTGATGGGAGGTATTTCTACTCTGGTCCATTCTGTTGGAGTTCTGTAGGCTTCTTGTAAATTCATGGCCATCTCTCTCTTTAGGTTGAGGAAGTTTTCTTCCATAATTTTGTTGCTGGCCCTTTAAGTTGTAAATCTTCGCTCTCATCTATACCTATAATCCTTAGATTTGGTTTTCTTATTGTGTCCTGGATTTCCTGGATGTTTTGCTTTACATGCTTTTTGCATTTTACATTTTTTTGACTGTTGAGTAATGATTCCTATGGTATCTTTGGCATCTGAGATTCTTTCTTCTATCTCTTGTATTCTATTGTTATTTGCATTTATGGCCCCTGATTTCTTCCCAAGGTTTTCTATCTCCAAAGTTATCTCCCTTTGAGATTTCTTAGTTGTTTCTACTTCTGTTTTTAGATCCTGGATGGTTTTGCTCAGATCTTTTGCTTGCTTGTTGGTGTGTTCATGTAATTCTTACAAGATTTTTGTGTTTCCACTTTCATGACTACTACTTGTTGACCCACGTTCTCCTGTATTTTTTTTATTGGATATATTCTATATTTACAATTCATTTCTCTTTTTCTGGTTCCCTACCCCCAAAGGTCCCACATGTCCTTTCCCTCCCCCTGCTCCCTCATCCACTCCCTCCCACCTCACTGTTCTTGTACTCCCCCACAATGATGCTTTGGTCCATTCTAGCACCAGTGTCCACTCCTTTCTTCTTGTGAGACATCACTTGGTATGTGATTTATGTCTTTGGTGTTCCATGCTTCTAGGTTAATATCCACTTATCAGTGACTGCATACCATGGGTACTCTTTTGAGACTGGATTGCCTCACTTAGTATGACGTTCTCCAGCTCCATCCATTTCTCTAAGAATTTCATGAATTCATTGTTTCTAATGGCTGAATAGTACTCCATTGTGTATATATACCACATTTTTTTGTATCCATTCCTCTGTTGAGGGACATCTGGGTTCTTTCCAGCTTCTGGCTATTATATATAAGGCTGCTATGAACATAGTGGAGCATGTATCCTTATTGCATGCTGGGGAATCTTCTGGGTATATTCCCAGGAGTGGTATGGCTGGGTCCTCCGGAAGTATCACGTCCAGTTTTCTGAGGAACCGCCATACTGATTTCCAGAGTGGTTGTACCAGCTTGCATTCCCACCAGCAGTGGAGGAGTGTTCCTCTTTCTCCACATCCTCGCAAACACCTGATGTCTTCTGAGTTTTTAATCTTAGCCATTCTGACTGGTGTGAGGTGAAATCTCAGGGTTGTTTTGATTTGCATTTCCCTAATGACTAATGATGTTGAATATTTTTTAAGGTGTTTCTCAGCCATCCGAATTTCTTCAGGTGAAAAGTCTCTGTTTAGCTCTATATCCCATTTTTGGATAGGGTTATTTGGTTTTCTGGGGTCTAACCTCTTGAGTTCTTTGTATACATTGGATATTAGCCCTCCTTCGGATGTGGGCTTCGTGAAGGTGTTTTCCCAATTTGTTGGTTGCCGATTTATCCTTTTGACAGTGTCTTTTGCCTTACAGAAACTTTCTAATTTTATGAGGTCCCATTTGTCTATTCTTGCTCTTAGAGCATAAGCAATTGGTGTTCTGTTCAGAAATTTTTCCCCTGAGCCAATGTCCTCAAGGGTCTTCCCCAGTTTCTTTTCTATTACTTTTAGTGTGTCTGGTTTTATGTGGAGGTCCTTGATCCACTTGGAGTTGAGCTTAGTGCAAGGAGATAAGAGTGGATCAATTCTCATTCTTCTGCATGTTGACCTCCAGTTGAGCCAGCACCATCTGTTGAAAAGGCTATCTTTTTTCCACTGGATGTTTTCAGCTTCTTTGTCGAAGATCAATTGGCTATAGATGTGCGGGTTCAATTCTGGGTCTTCGACCCTATTCCATTGATCCGCCTCCCTGTCACTGAACCAATACCATGTCGTTTTTAATACTACTGCTCTGTAATATTGCTTGAGGCCCGGGATATTGATTCCCCCAGAAGTTCTTTTGCTGTTGATGATAGTTTTAGCTATCCTGGGTTTTTTGTTATTCCAGATGAATTTGAGAATTGCTCTTTCTAGCTCTATGAAGAACTGTGTTGGAATTTTGATGGGGATTGTGTTGAATCTGTATATTGCTTTGGGCAAGATTACCATTTTGACTATATTAGTCCTGCCAACCCACAAGCATGGAAGATTTTCCCATTTTCTGATGTCTTCTTCAATTTCCCTCTTTAGAGACCTGAAATTTTTGTCATATAAATCTTTCACATGTTTGGTTAGCGTCACTCCAAGACACTTTAAATCATTTGTGGCTATTGTGAAGGGTGTCATTTCCCTAATTTCTTTCTCGGCCTGCTTATCCTTCGTGTATAGGAAGGCTACTGATTTGCTTGAGTTGATTTTATAGCCAGCCACTTTACTGAAGTTGTTTATCAGTTGCAGGAGTTCTCTGGTGGAGGTTTTTGGGTCACTTAAGTATACTATCATATCATCTGCGAATAGTGATAGTTTGACTTCTTTCTTTCCGATTTGTATCCCTTTGACTTCCCTCTGTTGTCGAATTGCTCTAGCTCGTACCTCAAGTACTAAATTGAAGAGTACTATATTGAAGAGTATATATGGTGAGAGGGGGCAGCCTTGTCTAGTCCCTGATTTTAGTGGGATTGCTTCAAGTTTTTCTCCGTTTACCTTGATGTTGGCTACTGGTCTGCTGTATTTTGCTTTTACTATGTTTAGATATGGGCCTTAAATTCCTGTTCTTTCTAAGACCCTTAGCATGGAAGGATGCTGAATTTTGTCAAATGCTTTTTCAGCATCCAATGATATGACCATGTGGTTTTTTTCTTTGAGTTTGTTTATGTAGTGGACTACGTTGATGGATTTCTGTATATTGAACCATCCCTGCATCCCTGGGATGAAGCCAACTTGATCATGGTGAATGACCGTTTTGATGTGTTCTTGGATTCAGTTGGCAAGTATTTTGTTTAGTATTTTTGCATCGATATTCATAAGAGAAATTGGCCTGTAGTTCTCTTTCTTAGTTGGATCCTTGTGTGGTTTTGGTATCAGGGTAATTGTGGCTTCATAGAATGAGTTGGGTAGTGTTCCTTCTGTTTCTATTTTGTGGAATAGTTTGAAGAGTATTGGTATCAGGACTTCTTTGAAGGTCTGATAGAATTCTGCACTAAAACCATCTGGTTTTGTGCTTTTTTTGGTTGGAAGACTGTCTATGACCCCTTCTACTTCTTTGGGGGTTATGGGTCTGTTTAGACGATCTATTTGATCCTGGTTTAATTTTGGTATTTGGTAACTGTCTAGGAATTTGTCCATTTCCTCCAGATTCTCCAGTTGTGTTGAGTATAGGTTTTTGTAGTAGGATCTGATGATTTTTTGAATTTCCTCAGTTTCTGTTGTTATATCTCCCTTTTCATTTCTAATTTTGTTAATTTGAATACTGTCTCTGTGCCCTTTGGTAAGTCTGGCTAGGGGTTTATCTATATTGTTGATTTTTTTCAAAGAACCAGCTCCTGGTTTTGTTGATTCTTTGTATGGTTCTCTTTGTTTCAACTTGATTGATTTCAGCCCTGAGTTTGATGATTTCCTGTCTTCTACTCCTCCTGGGTGCTTCTTTTTGTTCCAGAGCTTTCAAGTGCGCCATTTAGTTGCTAGTATATGCTCTCTCCTGTCTCTTTTTGGAGACACTCAGGGCTATGAGTTTTCCTCTAAGCACTGCTTTCATTGTGTCCCATAGATTTGGGTATGTTGTGCCTTCATTTTCATTAAATTCTAAGAAATCTTTTATTTCTTTCTTTATTTCTTCCTGGATTAAGGTATCATTGAGTAGAATATTGTTCAGCCTCCACGTGTATGAGGATTTTCTGTTCTTTTTGTTGCTATTGAAGAACATTCTTACTCCATGGTGATCTGATAAGAGGCATGGGATTAGTTCGATCTTTTTATATTTGTTGAGATCTGTCTTGTGTCCAATTGTATGGTCGATTTTGGAGAAGGTACCATGAGGAGCTGAAAAAAAGGTATAGTCTTTTGCTTTAGGGTGAAATGTTCTATATATATCTGTTAAATCCAATTGGTCCAAAGTTTCGATGAATTTCTCCATGTCCCTGTTTAGTTTCTGTTTTCCTGGTCGGTCTATTGTGGATAGTGGAGTATTGAGGTCCCCCACAATCATTGTGTTAGGTGCAATGTGTGCTTTGAGCTTTAGTAAAGTTTCTTTTACGAATGAGGGTGCCCTTACATTTGGAGCGTAGATGTTTAGAATTGTGAGTTCTTCCTGGTGGATTCTTCCTTTGACTAGTAAAAGTGACCTTCTGTGTCTCTTTTGATGACTTTGGGTTGAAAGTCAATTTTATCTGATATTAAAATGGCTACTCCAGCTTGCTTCCTGTGACCATTTGCTTGCAAAATTGTCTTCCATCCTTTTACTCTAAGGTAGTGTTTGTCTTTGACTCTGAGGTGTGTTTCCTGTAAGCAGCAAAATGTAGGGTCCTGTTTCCGTATCCAGTCTGTTAGTCGATGTCTTTTTATTGGGGAATTGAGTCCATTGATGTTAAGAGATATTAAGGAATAGAGATTATTACTTCCTGACATTTTTGATGTTATTTTTGTTTTTGAGTAGTTATCTTCCTTTGAGTTTGATGGAAGAAGGTTACTGTCTTGCTTTTTCTTGGGTGCAGTTTCCTTCCTTGTATTGGAGTTTTCCTCCTATTATCCTTTGTAGAGCTGGGTTAGTGGAAAGATATTGTGTAAATTTGGTCCTGTCATGGAATATTTTGATTTCTCCATCTATGTTGATTAAGAGTTTTGCTAGGTATAGTAGTCTTGGCTGACATTTGTGTTCTCTTAGGGTCTGCATGAGGTCTGCCCAGGATCTTCTAGCTTCCATGGTTTCTGGAGAGAAGTCTGGTGTGATTCTGATAGGTCTTCCTTTATATGTTACTTGGCCTTTTCTCTTGCTGCCTTTAATATTCTTTCTTTGTTTAGTACATTTGGGGTTTTGATTATTATGTGACGGGAGGTGTTTCTGTTCTGGTCCAGTCTGTTTGGAGTTCTGCAGGCTTCTTGTATATTCATGGGCATCTCTCTGTTTAAGTTAGGGAAGTTTTCTTCCATAATTTTGTTAAAGATATTTGCTGGCCCTTTAAGTTGTAGATCTTCACTCTCATCTATCCCTATAATCCTTAGGTTTGGTCTTCTCATTGTGTCCTGGATTTCCTGGATGTTTTGGGTTACAAGCCTTTTGGATTTTGCGTTTTCTTTGACTGTGGAATCAATGGTTACTATGTTATCTTCAGCATCTGAGATTCTTATCTCTATCTCTTGTATTCTGTTGTTGATGTTTGCATCTATGACCCCTGATTTCTTCTCAAGGTTTTCTATCTCCAAAGTTGCCTCCTTTTGTGATTTCTTAGTTGTTTCTACCTCTGTGTTCAGATCTTGGATGGTTTTTCTCAGTTCCTTCATTTTTTTGTTTGCGTTTTCATGTAGTTCCTTAGTATATTTTTGTGCTCCCTCTTTCATGACTTCTGCATGTTGTTTCAAGTTCTCCTGCATTTCTTTAACTGATTTTCTCATTTCCTCTTCATTGGTTTCTGTCTGTTGGCCCATATTCTCCTGGAGTTCTTTAAGTGTTTTTTGTGTTTGCATTGTATGAGCTTCTATCCTATTGATGTTCCCCTGCATTTCTTTAAGAGATTTGTTTATGTCTTTTTTGTGTTCCTCTAGGAGCATCATGACCTGTGCTTTTATATCTAACTCTTGTTTTTCTGGTGTGCTGGGGTATCCAGGACTTGCTGTGGTTGGCGAATTGGGTTCAGATGGTGCCATATTGCCTTGATTTCTGTTAATAACATTCCTATGTTTGCCTTTTGCCATCTGTTTATCTCTGGAGTTAATTGGTCTTATTGTAGATGGCAGCCCCGCTGAAAGCACACTGCGCCTGTCCCCAGGGGACAGTGACCTTTGCTGAGCTGTTGGTACCCGGATCTGCCGGATCTCTTCTGGCTCTGGGTGCGGGCCAGAGCCTGGCGGCATTGTCTGTGCTAAACTACGCTAGCTCTCAGTCCAAGCCTCTGACGCCAGCTGCTAGAATTCTGCGCCCTGTCCTAAGGCAAGATGGCCCCTCGCTGCCAGCCCGCCAGGAGAGCTGGTCCGTGGTGGTGTGCACCCACAGCTGAGCTGTCTGTGCCCAGATCTCCTGCAGAGCTAAGCTAAACTATATCTCTGTCCACGCACCTGACTCCAGTCGCTTGCTGTGCCCGCCGTTTGTGCCTCTCCTGTATTTCTTTAAGTGATTTTTGTATTTCCTCCTTATTGACTTCTATTTTTTGATCCATATTGTCCTGAATTTCTTTAAGTGATTTGTGTTTGCCTTGTAAGTGCTTCTAACTTTTGATCCATTTTCTCCTGTATTTCTTTAAGAGATTTATCTATGTGTTCAGCTATCAGCCTCCTGACCAGTGATTTTTAGATGTGAATCTTGATTTTCTGGTGTGTTGGGGTATCCTGGACTTACTGCTATTGGGGAACTGGGTTAGGATACTGCCATATTGCCTTTATTTCTTCTAGTAATGTTCCTACGTTTGCCTTTTGCCATTTGTTTATTTCTGGACTTAGTTGGTCTTGTTATTACTGGTTGGTGTTTAAAGCTCCTGAAAGCCTGGAGTTTGTTGCTGCTGTCTCAGAGGGTGTCCATGGTCCTGAGGTGGAAACTGGAAGGTTTCCACCACTGGGCTCCGAATTACCTCCTCAGCTCCACTTGGCCAGACTCAAGTCTCCTCCCAGCTTGCCTCTGGGCACTTAACTGGTTTCCCATGGTCTCTTCCTGGTTTGCCTTGTTAGCCTACAAGCTCCAAAATAGTGGCGGGTCTCAGGGCTCTTTCTGGCCGTGGGAATCCCTGCAGGACTGGAGCTTCCCTGGCTGGACTGCTGAAGCCTAGACAGTGTCTCTCTCAGTCAGCAGGGCTCCGTCTGGTTGAACTGTTCTCCCCAGGACAGTGTTGGACCACAGAGCTCTGTCTAAAGGCGGGGCTCTCTGTGGATCGGGAGCTTCCCTGGTTGAGCTGCAGGATCCAAGGTGGTGTGGATCTCGGTCCACGGGTCTCTGTCTATCTACGAGACTTCCTGCAGGTCAGACACTCCCCCGCCTGCCCAGGCAGCTGTAGTGCTTCCCAGCTCCCTGGTGTGGAAGGCACCCAGGCAGGCTATACCCTGGGATATCCTTCACTCTTGTGCCCACTGTACCTTGCTAGGATACCAGCTCCAAGAACAACATCTATATCCTAAGAAAAAAACTTCATATTTTTAATAATAAAACACTGTCTACAGCAGACATAATGAATGTTCATAATGAATTATGAGCTAATTTCTAAATATTACTTAACTGTACTTTTCTTTAATAATAAAGACTACTAATGTGATGCAAAAATCAACTATTCTAAATAAGGCACTTAATGACTGTTATTATTTTCACACAAGCATGAACTGCTACCAGACAACACAGTTAAGAGTTCAGTTATTTTGCCTAAACATATTACATGAGTGTCGATCGAGGGGATATGTCAGTGATTTAACAAAAGTTTCTTTATCTAATCTACCACTTAAGGTAGGATCTGATGGGTTCTTAGAAACAAAAGTGGAATTTATATAAAATTATTCACCTATACTCCAAATCCTCTTAGGGTATTTTAAGTAATGATTTTGAGATGGTGGATTAAAATAATAAACTAATATGTAGAGTTATACTGCATATACACCTGAAGGGAAATATTCTATCCCTTCTATTCACTTCCTGAGAATCACACAAATTTAGCTAGGAAATCCAATTAGTTTTTCAATGTCTAAGGCAACCATCATAAAACATAATAAAAAATTACAAAGATCAAGACATACCCTGTTTTAAATTAAATCTTACTCTTCTCATATGTAAATCATTAAAGCAAAGCATGTTTAAAGGAGAAATAATAAAGTACAACTGAGGACATTTTACAGAAGAAATATATTTAAATTGTTTGCAATAGAAATTTTATTTTTAAAACAAGTACAGTGTACAGGTAATGATAAAATATGGACCTTAAATATTTGTTAGATTTCCAGTTTTTTCTTTCAAGTAATTTGCACTATAAGTAAACATCAGTTACATCAATTTATTATTATTTAAAAAAGATTGAATCATAGTAACAAAAACCAATCTCCCGGTGGTTGAAAATATTTATGACTTGAAATCACATACTGCCTTGAGAAAAGAGTAAATTATGTGAAAATCTTAAATATATTTCTTGCTACTGATAATGTTACAATCTTTAAATTTGGTGGTTCTAGCAACATCAAGAGCTTGAAACTTTGATTTCAATGGAAGCCGACCAAGGTGTCTCCTCTCTGCACTATCTGGACAACCCCCAGTGGTAAGGGACAGTGATCTTGAACTTTCATTTTAGAAAAGGTTTTACTGTGGAATTCCTTGTCTAACTACTGATGGAACACCATCCTTTAAAGACACATCAGAGTACAGAATGCAGTTATATTGAGAATGAGGATTATATTGAGAATATGAATTAAAGAGAAAATTTAAATATATGTAGTATGTTATAAACAAGAGATGACTGAAGAAGGGAAACAGAAATCAGGTTTCCTGGAAACAATCAATTCCAATTTTGATAAAACATAGAGTCTAAGAGAGTAATTAGCATCATGGCCAGATCAATTTTCCTCAGCACAGTATTTTATTATATTGCTACATGACAGCATACTAATTAAAACTGATCAGTCTAATTAGAATCCCATTAACAGGAAAGGTAATGGCATCGAATGTTCTAACATTCAAGTAATAGTGAATGTAGATGCTTTTATAAAAAAATGTGTTTTAATTTTTTGAGAGAAAACACAATCATGAGATAGAATATCTAAAGAAGTAGAGACACAAGAGAAGATGTCCCCCAGGAGTCTAATATACAGAAACTCCAAGTGTGTCCAAGTATCCTAGCAATTACAAAATCATAACTCCTGAGAGTAACAGGCAAAAGAATAAGAAGTTCACTGTTATCCTTGAATACAGAAGGATTTCCTGGTCACAAAAAGGCAAAGCAAAGCAAAGCAAAGCAAAGCAAAGCAAAGCAAAGCAAAGAATAACACATTGAAATTTTATCATTTTAAAAACTCAGGATCAATGAAGCTTATAATATTTAGGAATATAATTTTGAAAATAAATTATAAATACAATGACAAAATAATTCATTTGGTTTAGGTCCACTGTGAAAAAGACAGGATAAAATTAAGGAATCTGTGATAATTTGATATTGATAATAACAGGGTTCTTGAGAGATGATGTAAAATCAAAACATGAACATAATATTCAATACGCTTTTAACAATCCATACTTTCTCCTTTTCACTCACCTATTAGAAAAACCAAGCTGTGTCAACAGTAAATTCCTAGTGCTCATCACATAGATATCTGGCATCTGATGAAACTTCATCCAAGTGATAGATACTCATTCTTCCTCCTCCTCCTCCTCCTCCTCCTCCTCCTCCTCCTCCTCCTCCTCCTCCTCTTCTTCTTCTTCTTCTTCTTCTTCTTCTTCTTCTTTTTGTATAGAATGGAAAGTTGTAGGGGAAAACATCAATTATTATCACATAGACTCTACCTCACAGATGCCTGGCAGGAACTTGATGGGATTTAGACTCTTGAAGACATAAAAGTCTAATTCTCAAACTTTTCTATATATTACCATTGTCTGGACATACTAAAGATCTGTAGTATTGCCCAGGTTAGAGTCATTGCCCAATGATATGGAATATTATAAGTCCATAATTCCCTAGGACCCATGGTTCCCCTTTCTGGTCAATTCTCTTCAAATATGCAGATTGCCTAGAATGCCTAGGCACTAGCATTTTAGGAAAATCACAATAATTGCAAATATCATTAATTGTGTTATATTTTCCTGCTTCCTTTGTCAAAAAAAGTCTCTCCATGTTTAAAGTTTTAAGTTCCTCTCTACCATTTTGTCAATTAGACTTGAAAAGTTCAACCTGCAACCATTTATGCATTTTCTATCACGTTTATACTGGGTATTCATTGTAAAAGGAATGGTAGTAATACATTAAGCTTCACTCTAAATGTTTATGTACCACACATCCTCATTAATTATTCCTCTCTCAGGAATAATTAATAAAATTTCCATTCTTGTCTTCTGAGACAAGTAATCCATGATTCCAATACAGGATTTAAATGCTGCATATAATATAAAAGCTTTCCTATATTTTTTGGAAAATATTTTCAATAAATGCAATAGTTAAATAATCTAAGAGGCTTTGCCAAATCAAAAGATCAATTTGGAATATGTGTGTGTCTGTGCTTACTATGACAACCTAGCTAAATGAAGTACAATTTAACAAAACAAATACCTAGATACAACATAGCTTGGTTTGTTTCTCTAGTCAAGTTCCATAAAGCCCGGCAGAAGAGAATAAAAGAATAAGACTCTGATTCAGTTTCCAAGTATGTGTTGCTGCATCAGTGGCACCCTCAGCTTCAAAGTGTGACTTCCATCTGTTATGTAAAATGGAGCATAAATGACAATTAATACAATGATATTTTCATAGGTTGGCCCCCAGACATAATTAATATATTACACTCTGACCATAGGTAATAAACAAAAGCTTGCCCCAAACTCTAATCTAATTTCAAGGAAGCTGATAATTGCTCTTAAAAGTTTGCCTAGAATAGAGCAGGAAGAAATCCAATATTCTTAACTACATCATACAATTCAGTTTACCAAGTACAATTTGACAGTTTTCATTTTTATAGAAAACACCCTATTCTTGATCAAAACAGACAATCCCAGATTCCTGCTGTCCCTGCAATTCAGTTGGATTAGAAATGTTGATGTCTCCTTTTTCACTCATATCTTCTGCAATCCCATGAGAATTTTCTCAGTGAAGTTCCCTAAGCTCTAAAGCTTTTTGCCATCTGCTCACTTCACAATGTCACACTAAAATCGATCCTGAGCTGGAAGAGTTGCTGTTGGGTGGTTCTGAGAATACTGAGCCCACAGTCTTTACAAGTCATTCATCTGGAGATGGCTAAATGGAAGATCTTTTATAGTTATACAATCCAAAGGCATTTAGATTCTGAGTTCTGAGAATCCTGAACAAAGTTTTCTAGAAATATCTATACACTTCTGAAGTATTTATTTCTATTTCTTCATCTCACACAATAATACACTGAAAAGTCTTTTTAAGACAAAGTCTCAAATTTTGCTTGTTTTGGTCTTATCTTGTTGACCCTTCTCTTTCATCTTACATTTCAGGTACAAACATGAGAAAGCTGACTTGTCTCATCTTTCTTTGAAACTGGAACTTGATTTTCGATAGTAGAAGCTCTTCTACTGTTATAAGGCATCTACAAGCAGTTGGCTATTAAACCCACTGACAGACTTTTGAAGAGTTCATCAAGGCCAGAAATTAATTCAAAAACCCTAAAATTATTATTATTTAAATATTGCTCTCACAAATAAAATGATTCCTAATGGCATTCTTCTATATTCATAGATTAGAGCCTTGCTCAGTGATCATCAGTGTAGGTTCTTCCTGCACCAGACAGAGACCAACAGCCAGAAAGTATATAGAAAATATTAGAACCCTTGCAAATATGCACCTAAATGGGACATCTCCATCAAATCCTTCCATCTCAAGATTCAGGTAATCCTAAAGAGATCTCTTTACACAATTCTTCTATGTAAGAATGATGTTTATTTAATATTGATATAGAAATTATTTCAATTGTCCTTGTCATTTGGAATCACCCATATTTCTGAATGTGTATATCCATACTCTATATTTAGAAAGGTTAGAACTTTTTCTTGACCGATAAATATGAGTTTATTTCATAATAAATCCTAGTCTTCCATGAAGAAACATGACACACAGTATCATATAACTGACACACATAATGTTTATATTGAGAAGATGAAGTTCAGGTTCAGATGAAATAGTAAATTTCACAACCAGCTCTAAAACTTCTCATTTCATTCAACATCTTCAATTTCTATCTAGCAAGGGTTATTTTGTACATGTTAAATTTATCACAAAGGAAATACTTAAAGCCCAATTTAAGAATAACTTCCAAAGAATTTTAAATGAAACTTTTATGCATGGCTACTCCGGAAAATACCAAATGCGACTATAAATCACATCACATCCAACCCTTTCAACAAAGAAAAAGTAAATGTTAGAATATATGAGGTCTTCCAAGGAAATCACTAGGATTTCAATTCATGGTTTGGTAAGTAAAAATACCTTTATGTCCACTACATTTTACAAGTGTATACTATAAAATTAAACTATAAAGTCCCCCTAAAGATAAATATTACACTCAGAATATATAAAATGCTAGTGATGAGAAATTTTTTCTTCTCAAAGCCTTTGAACTGTGTTATGAAACATAATCCATGTGTCAGAAAATCTGTTGGCCTCTATTTAAGAGTAGAATGCACTGAATTAGACTACTTGACATCAAATTTCACTACAACCATTTCTTCTAAAATAAGTCCTTATTTTTTCCTGAATTATTCATTTTTGCTAAATAACCTATATTGTGTTTTGTATTGGTATAATAAAGAAAAAGATATATTTAATATGGAATGATTCTCTCTTGAGATCGTTTAAAGGAATTCTCTTTTTTCCCAATATTCTTTGTTCACATTCCAAATGATTTTTCCTTCCCTGGTTCCCCCCTCCCCCTAAGTCCCATAAGGGCACTTTCCTCTGCCAGTTCCCCAATCAACCCCCTTCCACTTCTCTTCCTCTCTCTCACTTCTCTCTCTCTCTCTCTCTCTCTCTCTCTCTCTCTCTCTCTCTCTCTCTCTCTCTCTGCAATCCCCTACAGTGCTGCATCAAGCCTTTGCAGGACCGGGGCCCTCTCCTTCCTTCTTCTTGGGAATGATTTGATATGTGGGTTGTGTTGGTTATTCAGAGCTTCTGGTCTAATATCCACTTATCAGTGACTGCATTCCATGTGTGTTCTTTGTTGAATGAGTTACCTCACTTAGGATGCTATTTTCCAGTTCCAATCATTTGCCTATGCATTTCGTGAATTCATTGTTTTTAATGGCTAAGTAGTATTCCATTGTGTAAATATACCACATTTTCTCTACCAATTCCTCCATTGAGGGACATCTGGGCTCTTTCCAGCTTCTGGCTATTATAAATAAGGCTGCTATGAACTTAGTGGAGCATGTGTCCTCATTGCATGCCTGGGAATGCTCTGGGTATATGCAGACTGCTCCAGAAGTGTCATGTCCAGTTTTCTGAGGAACCCCCAGACTGATTTCCAGAGTGATTGTACCAGCTTGCAATCCCACCAGCAGTGAAGGAGTATTCCTCTTTCTCCACATCCTTGCCAACACCTGCTGTCTCCTGAGTTTTTAATCTTAGCCATTCTTAATGGTGTGAGGTGAAATCCCAGGGTTGTTTTGATTTGCATTTCCCTAATGACTAATGATGTTGAAAATTTCTTAAGGTGCTTCTCAGCCATTCAAAGTTCTTCAGGTGAAAATTCTTTGTTTAGCTCTGCACCCCATTTTTAATAGGGTTATTTGGTTCTCTGGAGTCTAACTTCTTCAGTTCTTTGTATATATTGGATATTAGCCCTCTGTCAGATGTAGGGTTGGTGAAGATCTTTTCCCAATTTGTTGGTTGCCATTTTGTCCTTTTGATGGTGTTCTTTGCCTTACAGAAACTTTGTAATTTTATGAGATCCCATTTGTCAATTCTTGATCTTAGAGCATAGGCTATTGGTGTTCTGTCCAGGAGCTTTCCCCCTGTGCCCATGTCCTCAAGGGTCTTCCCCAGTTTCTTTTCTATTAGTTTCAGTGTGTCTAGTTTTATTTGGAGGTCCTTGATCCACTTGGAGTTGAGCTTAGTACAAGGAGATAAGAATGGATCAATTCACAGTCTTCTGCATGCTGATCTCCAGTTGAACCAGCACCATTTGTTGAAAAGGCTATCTTTTTTCCACTAGAGGTTTTCAGCTCCTTTGTCAAAGATCAAGTGACCATAGGGGTGTGGGTTCATTTCTGGGTCTTCAATCCTATTCCAGAAATTCTAACTCTTACTCAATTTGCTATCCATCTTTCCACCACACCACACTCAACAATCAGAAAGCCTACTTTCCTGTCAGTTGTGAGCTATGTTCCTCTGTAGCTATGCTATTCTTCTTCTTACTTTGAGCTATTTTAAAATATATACTTTCAACTTTAGAACTCTACATAGGGAATTTTAATAGCCTCAAATTTAACAATAATAACTAATTTGGGCAAAATCACAGGAATCCATTAAGTATTTGCTAGATAGAATAAATAGACAAAAATATCTAAATATCTTTATATTTTGAAAAATACATGTTGTTCAATTATATGTTAAGATGTGTTAATGATATACGTAAGTTTTTGCACACTTTAGTCAAAGCTTCAGTATTTGTGATTTCATTCTCATATTGCTTTGCCATTCTTTTCTTTTTTTCTTTTCAAGTGTCCTTAAGCTAATAAAGCTGTTTGCTAAAAAGACCCTCACAAAGTGGGGAGGGGAGACACTAGATTCCAAACAAGAAAGTTTGTAATTACTAAAAATTTCCTATTCATGAAGAACATTATATTTAGATAAAAAATGTAGAGGTTGGCAGGTATGAAGAAAGAGTCACCAGAAGTCTAATTGCTGTGGGGAGCTCAGTTAATGAATAGAAAATGAAAATGTCTAGGGATGTGTACTCACACCACTGCTTCATGTGGTAGTAATGGACTGACTGCTTTGAATTTCAAAGCAGAGTAAATATACAGGAGACTGATGACCACAGTAAGTGTTAATCACAGTGTATATGCTGGGAGTTTGGTTCAGTGAGATGAGAAGTAGCTTAGGTCACGACCTAGATGGCAGGTTTTACTAGACCAAAGGAAACAGAATACAGTTTGATTTCAAATAATTTATATCAGATCTAAGATGATACCAAGCCAAAAATGCTGTTCAAGTATTTTATGATACTCATGTTAATTTCAAAATGGTTTTGACTCTATTAAATTATTCCTCTTCTCAACAACAGATAAAAGTCAACAACTCATTTTTAGCTGTCTTATGGGTATATAACAGTTTATTGTTATACAATAGAATTCTGGCATTTTTAAATTGCTTTGTGATTTAATTATGAAAATTATTTTTCTATATACATTACTATTAATGTCCAGAAATCCTTTCTTATTTTTCTGCCTTGACCACTTATTTCAGCAGGAGCTGAGGATATGATATCTAATATCAGTTCTTCTGAAAGTCATTGCCTTTTCCTTTTTTAAATCTTTTGCAATGTCCCTCTAGTAACTTGATAGTCAATTTCCTTCTGGTACAATGACTTGCATATTTTAATGTAGAAAAATTATATTTTACAAATATTACTTCCACAATATAAAATGATGGCTACTACTGTAGCTAACTAGGAGCTATTAGTGTGCCTGATATGATTTAATATTTCTAACTATGCAACAAATATTAATATTCAAATATGGAAGTAAAAGAGGAAATTCCTAGGAACTCTTAAAATCTTGAGGCTTTCAATACTGTTAAAAGTTTAAAGTGAAAACACATTTAGTGTTTTCATCAGCTGTACACTGTAATGTTTTTTATATTCTAGACATATTTTAATTGTGTTTACTGAAACCTGTAACTCACAAGAAAATTGAATATTTGTAAATATCAATGAATATTATTAAGAAACTTTCAAATACAATTGTGATCTACTGCAAAAGAACAGAACGATACAAAGCCATGTCTCAAAACTGAGAAGTATTACTTACTAGCATAGTAAAGTTGTCATTTCTTGAAATATTATTCATAATATTTCAAAATATACCACACATATGTATATACTTTTACATGCTAGAGATACTCTACTGTAAATATAAGATAATAATAATAGTAACCTAATTATAAGTGTCTCCCTGCTCTCATGAACCCTCAACCTATTCAGTCCACAAGGGAGTGGGAGCAAAAAAAATCAAACAAGTGGTTCAGAAACCCTGTGAGTACCTACAGTGAATGACCATGCTGGGACTACATGTCAGTAAGCAGGTCAACTTGACTTAGGGTGATTGAAGGCTTATAAAGTTTGGGGGTCAAAACTGAAGGTCAGGAAATCCAGGATGAGCATAGGCCGTTGGCTGAAGGCTTAGGGTACCTGGCATACCTCATTCACATGAGGAAGCATTTCAGAAATCACTGAACAGGTTTTGTCAGGTGAAAGAATATTGATCCTATAAACTAATTGAGGCTAAATGAGTGACATTCCTTAGATAGAGATGAGTGGGGGCTTAGAATTCCCCAGCCAAAGTCAAAGAAGGAGAAAACTCCTATCAAGGGAGTCTCACATTTTGCATAGAGCTCTGAGGCTAGCTGGTCATAGTGGACTTTTACCTCAGTTAGCAAAGTCTTCCCACAATGTAAGAATAGCTCACCATTAATAGACAGATCACAAACTCAAACTTGCAGTAGCTACTGCCTGATCAAATTGTAGTAACTTCCTCAAACATACTCCTGAAACAACTATCAGAAACTTTCACCTTATAATTTAACATGTATCCTTCTCATGGATTATTTGATATTAGTAGACTTTTAAATCCATAATATCTCTACTCAGCATAAATAGGCTTTCATTCTTATATAAAATAATTTTGTTTATTCAATTTGTTACCTGATATCTGGACTTGACTTAAAAAACATTTAAATCATTAAAGTATGCCAGTGGAAATCCCATGAACTGAAAAGTTGCATTACAACCTCCAGGAACATCCAAGTATTACTTAAATATCTAATGCAGGCAGGCTTATGTTGTCTGATAAGACCTATGTTCTGGCAAGAAACTCCAGCAGTAAATCACCACAGTGACTTCTGATAGGAAAACAATTGGGCAGATGTTGAATGATGTAAGACCACCCTTAACACCATCCATCAGCTTCTTGTATTACTCTAATGAAAGGTGAGGAAATGGATTTTAGGGTTTGTTTGTGTGTGTGTGAGTGTGTATATGTTGTATGTATGTGCGTGTGTGTTTACTGAAAAAGTTAAAATACAGAATTTGAAAGAGAAAACAGAAAATCTGAGGTAAGACCTACTGCATTATTGAGAACTGATAAAGTTGATTGTGCTACAGATTTCATTTCAAAGTGGTACAACTCACAGAGGACTCATTTACTTGATACCTATCCACCAAGGACACTGGGTTGTTGCCTATAAAAGGGTCACACTCATGGTGTTTGTTTTAATTGGAATAAAATTCTCTCCCTTTAAAATATTGAAAGTTTTAAAATACCTTGAAATATGGATATATTACTGGAGTTTGACAATAAAAAGATTCAAATATGTCAGTGTGAAAAATTGATTATGTTTTGAATCACTTGATTAACTCTAAGTTAAATATCACCTGCAACCAAGAAAATATAAAATTATGTTTGGTTCCACAACTGGTGTATACAAAGTGAACACATTGAGGCAAACAGCCTCTTATTCAGAAACATAGCCTCCTCTTGTCTCATATTCTGGTCATCGTTCCTCACTAAAGTAACCAACAACTTCTGCTACCAAAGAGTAGTTTTGCTTGCTAAGCACTTTAAGAGTAAAATTTGAGGTATATTACTTGTATAATGGGTCAATAAAAATGTGTGACATTCATTCACTTTTTTGCTGAATTAATGTTCATTAACAAGTTTCTTTTTCATTTTTTTTTCATTTTCCTTTACTATTTGCAATGCTATCCATCATACTATTGGTGAACATTTTGATTTTCTTCATTTATGTCCATTGTAAACAGTGTATTTCGAAAACTTCTGATGTTATATAAATACATGTATCATGTTAGTTTGCTCTGTATCCTTAAGAAGGAAATTCTTGATGATGGAGTCCTCTGTTCAAAGTAGATCTTCTCAAGACAGCAGTGAACCACAGAGTAAGTTTTTCGTCACTTTATTCCCGTTTTAAATTTATTTGAGGCTCTTGACTTGACACAGCTTGAGTATGACCCAAGGCCAAATAGGCCTGTTTCCAGATCCTGGCAGAAGAAGTCTGGTTTTAAACCAGAACCAGAATTATCTGCAGGTGGCAGGGCGTAAATAAAGCACTTAATAAGACTTCTTCCAAAGCAATTTGACATTTTGTCAGAGAGCAGAGTCTAAGAATGAACACAGAGAGTATAAAAGGCAAAAAAAATCAAAGAAATTTTGCATTTTCAATAAGAGGAAAAAGAAAATCAAGTAACTTTCTAAATCATTTGAGCCCCAAGGCTGAGCTCAGGATAGAAACTTGAAAAGGGCACTTCATTTTCTTCACAATGGCTAAAGGCGCATTGATTGATGATTAATCTACCCCAATCAAAGTGATTACTTCATGAATAAACAGCTGTCACCAAGCAGAGCCTCCAATATCCTTATGCAGAAGCCTGGATACCTTATAAGGAACTCGGGTCCTAAAATGGTTATATTACACAATTTTAACAGCAAACACAGGAAAACGGTTTGAAATACTGAACAAAATTACCCAGCCATTAGAAGCTTTTGAGGGCTGGCAAGTAATAATCATTTTGTTCGGTGTTTCCAACACTTTTAAGGACTACAGTAAATCACATAGTACATCAACATATCCTTTGAGCAAGCTGGTTAGTTAGACTAACCAACATGGTAAGCTACAGCAAGACATGCTAACTTAGTAAATTAAGTGGAAGGTACCCAGTGGCAACTTATGACCTTAACATGCACACGCATATAGTTTGTGTAATAAGTCAACAAAAGTTTGTTTCATTCACCTCTTTTTCTGTAGACACGTTCCCACTCAGCATTATTTCGTATTTCCCTTACTATTTGTAATGCTATTCATTATACTACTGATGAATATCTGTGTTATCATTTATGTCATGATGAACGGTGTTTTAGGGCCACTTTTG
The DNA here is from genome assembly GCA_964023405.1 of Apodemus agrarius. Classification (NCBI taxonomy): domain Eukaryota; kingdom Metazoa; phylum Chordata; class Mammalia; order Rodentia; family Muridae; genus Apodemus; species Apodemus agrarius. Next base: position 36,651,198 of record OZ030018.1, on the reverse strand, counting down.
TACGTTGTGTGAAAGCATGTGACATTATGATGTTATTTCTAACCACCCTATATTTTTAACAAAGACTACATAACCTGATGATAAACCATTAAATGTTGCGGTGCTTTAAATGAAGTTTCAAAAGCCAACGCCAGGACCAGTGTCCCTTTCTCTCCATGGGTGCTGCCTACAGATCCAGATGTAAAACTGTCAGCTACTTCCCTAGCTCCATGCTTACCTACCTGCTTACCTGTCTGCCACCATGATTCTTGCCATGGTGGCAATGGATTAATGCTCTGAAATTGTTCAGAAGTCCCCCAATTGAATGTTTTCTTTTACTAGAATCGCCTTTGACATAGTACAACTTCAGAGCAACAGCACAGTAAATAAGCAATTTGTTTTAAGACCTTTTATATTTTACTATCGAGTATTTATGTAGTGTGTGTGTGTGTGTGTGTGTGTGTGTGTGTGTGTGCTTCTATGAACTGCTTGGTGTGTGTGTGTGGAGGTCATATGACAATTTATTAAAGACAGTTCTCTCATAATATCATATGGATTGCAGAGATCAAACAGGTCATGAGCTTTGGTGCCAGGTATCTTTACCCATCAAACCAACTTGCCTGCACCTAAACTTTAGGAAAAAATTAAAAATTAATTCTTAGGAAGATCAAAACTTCATTATTATCTTAGAATTAAATCCCCCAGGTCCCTGGTTTTTTGTTTGTTTGTTTGTTGTTTTTGTTGTTTTTGTTGTTGTTTTTGTCTTTTAACTTATGAGAACAAGTGGATATTTCTGGTAAACTGTTTTTCTGCCACCAAAATGAGCCCATTTAAACTAGATTAGATTATGTAAAAGGCTGGTTTCTTTTTTTTTAAAATGCTTTGTTCTATTTTATTTTTTTAACAATAAATCTGTAAATGATACAAAGGATCATTTAAGACCATACAAATTGAGACAAGATGAAAATGCAATAACACCAATTATAGTACAAAATTCATAAAGACTTCACTAGCAAAAGAGTTAGAATTATTTCATTAATGATCTTTTTTTCTTTTTTAAATTTTTATTTTCTATATTCTACGTTTACATTCCAAAGGCTTTCCCCTTTTCCAGTTCCCCCTCTCCCTATGTCCCATAATTCCTCTCCCCCTCAACTATTCCCCAATCATTCCCCCTCCCCCCATGGTTTCTCTACAAAACTGGATCCAATCTTTACAGGCCCAGGGTCCTCTCCTTTCTTCTTCTTGGGAATCATTTGACTTGCTAATTGTGCCTTGAGTATTTAGGGCTTCTGGGCTCATTAATATCCACTTATCAATGATTGCATTTCATGTGTATTCCTTTGTGATTGGGTTAGCTCACTAAGGATGATATTTTCCAGGTGTAACCATTTACCTACAAATTGCATGAATTCATTATTTTTAATTGCTGAGTAGTATTCCATTGAATAAATATACCACATTTTCTGTATCCATTCCTCCTTTGACGGATATTTGGGCTCCTTCCAATTTCTAGCTATTATAAACAAGGCTGCTATAAACATAGTGGAGCATGTGTCTTTATTGTATGCAGGGGAATCCTCTGGGTATATGCCCAGGAGTGGTATGCCAGGGTCCTCTGGAAGTGACATGCCCAATTTTCTGAGGAACCGCCAGACTGATTTCCAGAGCGGTTTTACCATTTTGCAATCCCACCAACAGTGGAGGAGTGTTCCTCTTTCTCCACATCCTCGCCAGCACTTGTTGTCTCTTGAGTTTTTAATCTTAGCCATTCTGACTGGTGAGAGGTGGAATCTCAGGGTTGTTTTGATTTGCATTTCCCTAATGACTAATGATGTTGAACATCTCTTAATGTAATCCACTACATAAACAAGCTAAAAGAAAAAAACCACATGGTCATCTCATTAGATGCTGAAAAAGCATTCGACAAAATTCAGCATCCTTTCATGCTAAAAGTCTTGGAAAGTGCAGGAATTCAAGGCCCATACCTAAACATACTAAAAGCAATCTACAGCAAACCAGTAGCCAACATCAAAATAAATGGAGAGAAACTTGAAGCAATCCCACTAAAATCAGGGACTAGACAAGGCTGCCCTCTCTCTCCATATCTTTTCAATATAGTACTTGAAGTTCTAGTGAGAGCAATTAGACAACATAAGGAAGTCAAAGGGATACAAATTGGAAAGGAAGAAGTCAAACTATCATTATTTGCAGATGATATGATAGTTTACTTAAGTGACCCAAAAAACTCCACCAGAGAACTTCTACAGCTGATAAACAACTTCAGCAAAGTGGCTGGTTATAAAATTAACTCAAGCAAATCAGTAGCCTTCTTGTACTCAAAGGACAAGCAGGCTGAGAAAGAAGTTAGGGAAATAACACCCTTCACAATAGCCACAAACAACATAAAGTACCTTGGCGTAACTCTAACCAAACAAGCGAAAGATCTGTATGACAGGAACTTCAAGTCCTTGAAGAAAGAAATCAAAGAAGACCTCAGAAGATGGAAAAATATTTCTTGCTCCTGGATTGGCAGGATCAATATAGTAAAAATGGCCATCTTGCCAAAAGCAATCTACAGATTCAATGCAATCCCCATCAAAATCCCAACTCAATTCTTCATAGATCTAGAAAGAGCAATTCTCAAATTCATCTGGAGCAACAAAAAAACCCTGGATAACTAAAACTATTCTCAACAATAAAAGGACTTCTGGGGGAATCAATATCCCTGATCTTAAACAATACTACAGAGCAATTGTGTTAAAAACTGCATGGTATTGGTATAGCAACAGGCAAGCAGATCAATGGAACAGGATTGAAGACCCAGAAATTAACCCACAGACTTATGGTCACTTGATCTTTGATAAAGGAGCCACAACCATCCGATGGAATAAAGATAGCCTTTTCAACAAATGGTGCTGGTTCAACTGGAGGTCAACATGCAGAAGAATGCGAATTGACCCACTCTTATCTCTTTGCACTAAGATCAACTCCAAGTGGATCAAGGACCTCCACATAAAACCAGACACACTGAAACTATTAGAAAAGAAACTTGGGAAGACCCTGGAGAACTTGGGCACAGGGGAAAAGTTCCTGAACAGAACACCAATAGTGTAAGCACTAAGATCAAGAATCGACAAATGGGACCTCATAAAATTACAAAGTTTCTGCAAAGCAAGGACACTGTCAGAAAGACAAAACGGCAACCAACAAAGTGGGAAAAGATCTTCACCAACCCCACATCCGACAGAGGGCTAATATCCAATATATACAAAGAACTCAAGAAGTTAGACCCCAAAGAACCAAATAACCCTATCAAAAATGGGGCACAGAGCTAAACAAAGAATTTTCACCAGAAGAAATTCGGATGGCCGAGAAACACCTTAAAAGATGTTCAACATCATTAGTCATCAGGGAAATGCAAATCAAAACAACCCTGAGATTCCACCTCTCACCAGTCAGAATGGCTAAGATTAAAAACTCAAGAGACAACAAGTGCTGGCGAGGATGTGGAGAAAGAGGAACACTCCTCCACTGTTGGTGGGATTGCAAAATGGTAAAACCGCTCTGGAAATCAGTTTGGCGGTTCCTCAGAAAATTGGGCATGTCACTTCCAGAGGACCCTGGCATACCACTCCTGGGCATATACCCAGAGGATTCCCCTGCATGCAATAAAGACACATGCTCCACTATGTTTATAGCAGCCTTGTTTATAATAGCTAGAAATTGGAAGGAGCCCAAATATCCGTCAAAGGAGGAATGGATACAGAAAATGTGGTATATTTATACAATGGAATACTACTCAGCAATTAAAAATAATGAATTCATGCAATTTGTAGGTAAATGGTTAGACCTGGAAAATATCATCCTGAGTGAATTAACCCAATCACAAAAGAATGCACATGAAATGCAATCACTGATAAGTGGATATTAATGAGCCCAGAAGCCCTAAATACTCAAGACACAAATAGCAAGTCAAATAATTCCCAAGAAGAAGAAAGGAGAGGACCCTGGCCCTGTAAAGATTGCATCCCGTTTAGTAAAGAAACCGAGGGGGGAGGGGGAATGATTGGGGAATAGTTGGGGGGGGGGAGGAACTATGGGAACTATGGTGGGTGGGAACTGGGAAAGGGGAAAGCCTTTGGAATGTAAACATAGAATATAGAAAATAAAAATAAAAAAAAACTGCATGGTATTGGTACAGCAACGGGCAAGTGGATCAATGGAATAGGATTGAAGACCCAGAAATTAACCCACAGACTTATGGTTACTTGATCTTTGATAAAGGAGCCACAACCATCCAGTGGAATAAAGATAGCCTCTTCAACAAATGGTGCTGGTTCAACTGGAGGTCAACATGCAGAAGAATGCGAATTGACCCACTCTTATCTCTTTGCACTTAGATCAACTCCAAGTGGATCAAGGACCTCCACATAAAACCAGACACACTGAAACTATTAGAAAAGAAACTTGGGAAGACCCTGGAGGACATAGGCACAGGGGGAAAGTTCCTGAACAGAACACCAATAGCTTATGCACTAAGATCAAGAATTGACAAATGGGACCTCATAAAATTACAAAGTTTCAGCAAGGCAAAGGACACTGTCAGAAGGACAAAACGACAACCAACAAAGTGAGAAAAGATCTTCACCAACCCCACATCCGACAGAGGGCTAATATCCAATATATACAAAGAGCTCAAGAAGTTAGACCCCAAAGAACCAAATAACCCTATCAAAAATGGGGCACAGAGCTAAACAAAGAATTTTCACCAGAAGAAATTCGGATGGCCGAGAAAAGGATAGTTTCTTGAGAAGCTACTCTCAGGCTGGTGAGTTTGTCCCCAAGGCCCAACGCCAGGGAAATTGCCATGGGGAAAAGGGGAGTGGAAAGCGAGAGAGAAGGGGGTGCAGGACCAGAGAGAGAAGAGATGAGGAAGAGAGACCAATGTCAGGATTATATAGGGAAAAACCCTGGGGGAAGGGCAGCCTAGCTGCCAATCCTGAATTTCCATTACCAAATATACAAACGTTCATTCCAACCTAGCAAATATATTTTATTAAAATATATATTTTGTGGGCAGGCTGTTCAGAGGAAAATAGGAACCAGAATTATATGAAGAAAAACTTTTTAAAGGAGGAGATGAAGACACTCTCATATGCATAGAAGAGTTCACCATGAACAAAAATGATTACCTTACAGTCTGAGGCCATGCAATTAGTTACAAAGAAAAGACAAAGACGGAGACAAAGAAACAGAGAAGGGCACACATGCATGCTCACACTCACATGCATATGTGCACACACATGTATGCACACATGCACATACAGAGAGAGAGACAAGAGACAGAGACAGAAGGGAGCAGAAACAGAAATACAGAGAGAAACAGAGACAGAGATTGAGTCATTCCTCTTAACTTCTGTACAACAGCTTGGAAATGAAGTTCTTTTTTCCTTTGACATTTATGCTAAAACTGAAATTGTTCTGACCTTTCATTAATACTTCTCAGTTAACAGAGATAGAATAGAAACAGTAGGTTTCTTAACAAATATCAAGGCCTTTTCCCCTGCTAAGGTTAAGAGAGGATCACAGAACATAATATCATCACTCCTCATGTACCAGACCCTCGAAGTTAGCTATGTTAGATATGATGGTGGTATCAAAGAAGAGCTGAGTATTAATAGTATTATGCTTAGTACTTTTCTAGAAGAGAATGACATAAAAGTAAATATATAAACAAAAGAAATAAAAATACATTCTCTGGTAAAGTTAAAGAACAAAAAATGTTTTTCCTGTGGAGAGGCAATTCTCCTGGGTAACAGAAACTCCTGCAGCAGAGAAGACAAATTATAATGACATTTCATAACATACAGAGGGAGCTTCCTCTAAGATGTGAGATTTTCCAAATCCTTTAGAAAATCCATTGAAAAGGTCAACTTGTTGTAATACAGTAGTTTTTAGCTGTAGTACAGTGACAGCTGGTGTACTGTAATCAGTCACAAGGATGTGTTACAAGCAATGCGTTACAAATAATATATAAGTTACTGCCATTTGGACATGATTCACTTTTTATGAATTACTGTCTAGTCAAGGTTCTCCCTATAAATAACATTACTCTCACATCTCAAAACAGGGTCGAGACTAGGAGGTCTTCTGTGGGAATTTGCTCATCATAAATAATAACGGAGAAAAAAAAAACATTAAGAGCCAAAACACTCAAATATCTCTGCATAGAAAATGGAAGTTAGAGGACTAGTATCTACAGTAATTATTTTTAAAAATTATTTTTAAAAAATTATAAATGTTAATGGGACATATCTTCATAAAACAAACAGGAAGAGGAAATTACTTAAAGTCATCAATAAAACTAGCATCATAAATAAAACTAGCTAATTTTGAAAACTAATTTACTACATTAATTTAGTTCTAATATTAGCCTTCAAAACACTAAAGAAAATAAAATAGATTATGCAGTGTGACCTGATGAGCTTTTAGGCTAAATACAAACAGAAAAGAAAAAGAAAATTTTGCAAAGTACAAAATTAATCAAAATTGTATTAAAATGTGTTTGTATATTTTTATTATATTGGAAACTCTTTAATTAATGGCTGTAACTAATTTATTATTTCAACCATTTTACCAAATATTTTAAGTTCTGTCTTGTTCCAACATAAAAATAAAATTTTAAAATTGGATTACTGAAAATGTCAAGGGCCTCGTGCTGTTTAATGTCACTGACTCCACATGTAATAATCAGTAAGGAAGCCAAAAGGAGTACAGGGAGAAATTATATACTAAAACTCCCAACTATTTAAAACAGAACTTGTCTACACAATAATCCCATGAATCACAAAATAAAAGCATAGACAAAAAAAAACAAACATCGGAGGGTAAAACTCGTGTGGTTTCATCATCAGTTTAGTAGGAGGCAGAGAAAGTAATAGGGAATGAGGAAGAAGACAGCAAAAAGAGAACCGAATTGCCTAATAAGCCCTGGCATTCTCTAGAGCTGATTATATACACCTAAGTGATAAACCCGCCAAATGAAAGCTACCTCAGTCTAGACCCAAACCTATCAGATGCTGAGAACAAAATACAAAGGCTTCAGGCCATAAAATCCTTAATCTTCTTTAAAATTGGAATACATCTGGAAATTCTTCGGGACAGAATCCCAAACAGTAAGAGAGAACTGAAAATAAATTTTATCTTATTTTCAAGAATAAGTGAATCTTTAAAAGTAAAGAATCAATTAGTGACTGTAGATAGAGGGTTTCCCTTTAAGAAAATTCAAGTGCTTTAAAGCAGATTATACTGGTGGTTTGGCACATATATAATTATAGTAAACAAGAAACGTAGTTGAAGCTCAAGTGGTTAAGATGCCTTCAATATGAATAAGGAAAACTTAAGGAAAAATAGGGGGTAGGATAAAATCATATGAAACAAGGTGATTGATTGGGCAAAAAAATTCATCATGTATAAAATATCAAAATCAGAAGATGATATCCAAATTCAGATGCTAATAATGAAAGGTGAAAGGGGGATAACATTTGAAATGTAAATAAGGAAAATATCTAATAAAAAAGAGAAAAGGTATTTATATTTAATAATATATCATATTTAATTCAAAATATATTAAACATGTAGCAAATATAAAAAGAAAGTCTTTGCTTAAGCATATTTACTAAATATAAAAACCTATTGAAGCAGTTAAAATTACACATTGAAAGAGCACAATAGTTTTCTAAAAATATTAAGGCATCAGAAATTTGTATTAGCTTTTTCAGAAGGCATCTGAATAGTGACCTTTATACCCAGCATCTTAGTTTGCATTCTGGCTTCTCTACTAATTATCTTAATATTTAGGGGAGAGATTGGTTTATTTTAGTTTACAGAGGACAATCCACCAGCAAGAGAACTGGTCCATTGTGTGTGGATCCTATGGACATGGGTCTAAAGCTGAGCATAGTAGTCTGGGCAACCTGTGGTGGCCATGTCCCTGAAGAGAAGTACCAGTCCTTCCCTCTCTAGCCATCTCTTACCTGTAGTCCCCCTAACGGAAGTGGAGCTTTGTGCTTCCTCCGTCAATCCAAATCTTGGTCAGGCCATTAGAGCTGTTGTAGATGTTCATTGGAAGGCATTCCTGTGGAGTCCAGGGGAAAGTATTTTCCAATATTTCTCATAATTTTCTAACTCTTACAATCTTACTACCTTCGCTTCCATAATGTTCTTGAGCCTTGAGTGGGAAGGAATGTGTGGTAGATGTGCTATTTTTGAATGGGAATGCCATATTCATTTATCTTGTGCACTTCTTGGGGGTATCTGCAATGACCTTTGCACATTGCAAAAAGAAATTTCTATGGGAATAAATGATTTCCATGGTGTGGCAGAATATAAAAGTAAGCTCTAAAAATCGATGGGGATTCATTATAAATAGCTACATGGAAATGAAATTAAGAAAGCCACTCACATTTAAAGTAGAACACAATGTCAAAATTTGTCATTTGTAACAATGTGGACAAACCTAGAACATTCTGTATTCATGAAAACAAGCCAGGCACAAAGAAAGAAATACACCTATGCTCTTATATGAGTCAAGAAAGCATTCATGAAGACCAGAGCATAAATCTGGAGCACAAATGTGAAAAAAATGCTAAAGACAGGAGATAGTTGGGCCCTCTTGATTACCAGGTAAGCAACATGTATAGAGAAACACTGTCTCAGAGGAATGAAGTGCCAGGTAACAGATCAATACACCAATCACTATCCTCCAGCACCCATAGGAACCCATACTCACACACATACCTGATTGAACACACCATGCACATGCACTCAAAATATGAAAAACCACCATACATTTTAGTGTTCAAGAAATTTGGGGATAAAATATCTGTTTGCATCACAGAGTCTCAGAATATTTCATTTATGCCACAATATTTTCTACTTAGATAAAACTATGACATATTTCACATGAAGAATTAATATCTGACTAAAATACATGTAAATCAAATGCACACATAAACAAACACACATACAACCTTATTCTTTCACTTGAGCATTTTACCTTATTATTATCATCATCATCATCATTATCGTTATTATTATTATTATTATTATTATTAAAGTTTTTTCACTTATTCACTTTACATCCCACTCACTGCTCCCCTCTTGGTCACCCCTCCCACAATCCTTCCCCAGTTTTGTTACAAGTAATTCAACAAAGAAAATCTAAGTCAAGAAGCAGAAATATTAGTACTGATTAAGGAAGATCCATCCTGGGAGTGCCATATTTTTGCCTAATTAGAAGTGACTGTTCTCAAAGGCCGCATTTTCTTTTGTGTGCTCTTGTATCCTATTTATTCAACTTGAAAACTGAAAAGTCTCCAAACAGTTCAAGCTTTCAATTGACATTCTCACGCTGAAAATATCTCATGAGGGTTCTCCAATTTCCCAAATCAATAAAAGAGATCAATACCAAAATAACCTTAATCATCTGCCTCAGCTGAGGGAAAAGTATACGTGAAATATTCTAAGCAGGCAATCATGCTGTTTAATAGGAAAAATGGGATAATTGAGTGTTCTGGTGGTTCCAAATCCTAGTGAGAAATAAGTAAGGAAAAACGAGTAGATTTGTCCACAATGGTAACTGCACGGCTGGCATTTGGGTGAGAGAACTCACACATGCTAGGCAAGCAACAAACCATAGAGATAGATCTTAGCCTGAATAATTAAACATTCAAATGGTTATGTAGGAGTCATGGCTCCTACATGACTCCCCAAAGCTCATATGATGCTCTCTGCTCCAGATTTCTCTTTATTCTCTTCTAATTCCTGGACCTTGCCCCACCCTGGTTTCACTGTGCCTCTGTCTCTTGTAGCACACATCACTGATTCTTCTTTTCATCCTCTACAGGAGTTTCTGGATCTGTTTAACCTCAAATAATGAAACTGGAAGCTAGGGATTAGATGCTCCAGTTAGTTATGTCTTTGAGATGTGGGCTTTTAAAAATATCACTGCATCACCTGAAGACTACTTTGGCTCAAAATCATCCTGAAGGATTGGCATAAACCATTTCTCTGGAACCACACTAGCTGAATTATTTTCCTTGTCCTTCTCCATTGGTCTCTCTTGGAATCAGTTTCCTTTCAATTGAGGAAAAAGTTGGAGATTTAAAATATGTAAAGTCTCGCATAATTTTATAGAATATTCAGTCCTTACCGGAATAATAGAAAGTAAGGGATTACTAAATGCACAGGTTGGCATGTTTTCTATAGCAACTACTTTTAGAAGCATGCACTAGCTGAAGTTTTGGTCAGTCACCTAGATCTGCCCAGTTTGATCAAATATCTCATAAGTTCAGCTTCTAGGAAGTTCTTCATTTAGGAATTCTTTTCTGATAACGAATAAAGGAACTAAAGTACTTATCTCAATGCATGATAACTCTTAATGACCATTTTGGCATCAGAGAGATTAATGGTTACTGTGAGAACACCATTACATTCCTACATCAGTCATTTCATGCCCGATTCTGTTTTTCTAACCATGTTTAGGTATTCTTCATGAAAGTGCATTCTGGTATGTATTTCATATGCATAACCATATTCTTTGAAGCACAGAATAGAACATTTAATAACAGGAGTTAGCTTCATAATGGGTCATATTAGAGTAAACTTGAATGACCATGGGATACAGAGTAAAGATGTATTAAGAAAAAAATCATTCTTATCCTTCTTTTTAATATATTTTATTAAGAATTTCATGAATATATGCTGTGTTTATATCATTCCCCTTCATATGTCCCATCCAATTTGTTTTATTTCTGTCAACTTTCAAATTCATGACCTCTTTTTTATTATTATGCGCGCGCACACACACACACACACACACACACACACACACACACACACCACAATTCCACAATTGATTTCATTTAATGTTTCAGGTATTTAGATGTGTTTATAGATGGACAATTAGGACTGGATAACATATAGGGAATTGTCCCTGAAGAAAATTTATTCTCCCCCTATCAACAGCTATTGATTACCTATAAAGCTTCACCTAGAAATGACTTTCAGTTTTCCTCAATCAAGATAGTTTCTAACTATAAATATAATTATTTATGTATCTGTGTGTTTGATTTACATTTATTTTAGTTAAGTTATACATATTTATACTCAGCTAAATGTAGCTATTACCCCTCCCCAAAGAAACTTTTCTTCAGCAATGAAGAATAGTTTAGAAAATTTGTTTATATCTTTGGTATGATGGGGTGGTTAATTTAGTAATCAATACTAATACAGATGGGAATTAATATATGGTAAAAAATATTAGATATATGGGAATTGATTAATAAATTTATTCTTAAACAAAACATTGTATAGTCATAATCTTACATTGCTTGAAATCTTTATATTTGATGCAAAATTAAAGTTATATTTTCTTACATTGGTACAGAATTTATATATTGATACATGTCAGGGTCTAGCCACATCAGAGGATTAGAGTGCTCAACTAGAATCTGGAATATCTGGAATATGCATAATAAATATATACAGACTATTTTTGGGGTACAAGCTGACAGGCAATTTTTCAAGACTTAAAGTTTTCCTTTTCTCTCATTCTCTGTTCTCTTTTTCTCTAGCTCATTCGCTCACAGCTTGAGACTGCACACACTCTGTATTTTCTTATGCCCTGTTTTTTTTATAAACCTGTGTAAATTTTTTCTTGTACTCTCATGCTCATACAAACCTCTGTGTGTTCTCTTTACACTCACATACACACTCTTTACACACATCACACACACACATACCACATGTATTTTCTTTCCACTCACCCACACACTCTTTATATACACACCTAATAGTTTTCTTTACTCACTATTTACATGTTCTCCTCATGTTCCCCCATCTTCTTCTTGTCTTAGTCTTTTACTGATACTCTAAACGCAGATAAAAAGACACTGTATAATTGTTGTCAAATCAAATTTAAAAGAATAACCATGTCATACAAAGAATCAAGAATTATAATTGTTCCCAAAGTTTCAAGCTTTTCTATTTTTAGGTCTATAGACAAAATAATCATAATTGTAAAACTTATCATTATTTAAACTTTAAATTTAACTTATTATACTTTAGAGCTCAGAGCTCCAAGGCCAGCCACTTGAATTTTCTTGTGAAGCTCTAATGATAAATGACATGGGCAAAGCTGCCAGGCAGTGGCCAGAAGGAATCAAGTTAACACTTAACTCTGTAGTTCTGCTAGCTTTTTGTTTCTGTACATTATACACAATGACTCTCTTAAGAGTCTTAGTGTGTTAACTTAGTTTTACTAATATAAGACTTTATATATTTTATATTGTTTATCTAGGAACCACTCTCAAATCTTATGTAAAACTTATTTTATAACTTGAATAGATATTTTTTCTTTCTCGGCGTCTCAATGTTGGCTCTAATTTATTTTTTAATAATTTCATTAAGCTTTCTTTGTAAGTTGAGCATTAATCTCGAACTACCATTGTGTAATTATTACATTGTTTCCCAGATGAGAACAAGATGAGATGTATCTGGGCCATTAGGACTGTGCTGTGATATGCCCCATGCCTCAATTTTTAATTGTTTAAGGATCATTGCATAAGGGAACATCTAGTTTTACAGATTTTGCCAGAGCAGAAGGAGAAAGAAGTAAGAATGTCAGAGATAATAGAATAGTTATGTACACCAAGACCAACTTAAAAATAGTCACACACAAATGAAATCTATTTAGCTGTTGTTCAGGGCTAAGGTTAGGAGAAATGGGAATAACTGTTGCTATAAAGAGCTGTTGTGGGCTATTGAGATGTCTCTATCTGGGCCTACTATAGGCAGTCTCTTATTTTAGATGGGGGTCCGTTGGAGAGGTGTCTTTTGCTTCTCAGGGTCCCAGACTCCATCTTTTCCTATAATGAGCTATTGTGAGCTTCTGAGATGTCTCCATCTCGACCTATTGTAGAGAGTCCCTGTCATAGTTTGCTGACCCCAGCAGATAGAGGTTTAAAGTTTTCATTGCTATAAATTTTTGCATAGTGATACATAATTTAAAATCAATATTGTTACTCTTGGACAGATATTTTGCTTATTCAGTTCATTTAAGAATACAAGGCTTAGATCCAGACCTTCTAATATCTGCTATTACAAACTGTTTAGGATGATTATATAATGCAATCTAAAGGAGAGACAATAAATTCATGGTTATATTAGATCCTGATTTTATTATAATAAAATGTTTTCAATTTATTCAAATAGAAATAGCTAAGAGCTGTCCAAGTTTAATAGTTCAGATATTCTATATATAGATATATAGTCAAAGACATCATAGATCCACAAGAAATGACGTTTAAACTAATTCCATTATTAATAAATCTTTGAGTAGGAAATGTGTCTGCTCCAGACAGTACAGCCTTCCCACGTCAAAGAAGATATTAAACATCATTACTTCCATATAAAGATGCTCCGATTATGACAATGTAGCCACTAGACAAGAATTTTCGTAATTTATCTACAGACAAAAATTACTGACCAGGAAAGGACACACAATACAAGATAGTCAACAACTTAGCTCTGTCAGAAGAGGATAAGCTAGTCCTTCATAATTTCTATATCACTAAGGTCTGTCAGGTGCTGTGAATCTTTGTTCTGCCTTGCCACTGGGGTGTGGGACACACCGCTTGAGCATGCAGAACATGGAGTACTTGACATCATTGACACTGCTGCCAACATTGGGTGATGGGCTATAGGGAAGGAAGAGCAGACACACTACTCCTGGGGTGGGAAAACACAGCCTAGAATGAGGGAGGCTGAAGCTGGGGGTCCCTGACTCCTGGGTACCCAGTCACTGCTGGGGTGCAACTTAGAGTAGTGGGGAAGGAAAGATCAGAGATCCATGGGCCACCTACACAGCTGGGACCAATTACTTCTAAACTCCAAGTGGTGCTGAGTTGTGAGCAGTTGGGAGCAGAGTCAGGGGCCTATGGGGCTGAGAACAGTGACCAGCCCTGGAGAGGGGAATGGGAGCTCTGGCTTAGCAATTCAGGAGATTGTCTTTAGCTTGACGATGGTTATCTGGGAGTGCAGAAAGACCTTCTATGGGAGACTTAGACTGTGGCTCTGTAGGCAAAGCCCTTCTCCCTGGCCCCCATGGTTCTCAATGAAAGAGACAGTCCATGCTTATACATACTCTTTTATGACTGATCATCATAGAAAATGGAGGCCAACCACGTCCTCTGGTGGACCAGAGATTAGATACTTTTTGCAAGGAGTAATGTCCAGAGAGGAAAGTTTATTCCCTTAACTCTCAGAGTCTTTAGGTACCTCATTAACATGGAGAACTCTGTTGCGCTATGTGACCACAAGTCACATTTCCTTGTGTGGGAAGTGTGGCATGTGTTCCAAGCCAGGAATCTGGCAGAGAGCAGGAAACCACCTATCATCTTAGGTATCTGGCTGCCTGGAAATCTGAACCCACTCAACCTCCCAAGTTTCCTGGCATGGTATGTTTTCTCACAGATGGTTTTGGACCAGAAGGCTGAAGGCAGATGCTCCGATGTTATAAGGAATGTAGAGGACTGTCCAGGCAGCCAACTGTCTCTACAAATTATTCAAGTTTTAGAAGCTGTGTTTTTGTGCTACCTATATATTCAGGTACTATTTAATTTATTCTCGGATCCCTAATGGGATTGAAACCAAGTTATAGTCTTATAACCAATCTTAAATTGTTAAAATTAAAGAGGATGATCTAGATTTAAAAGTATGTTTTTCAGATGGTAATACAAGTTAAAATCGAAACCTAATTCAGATTAGAATTGTAAACTCTTTAAATTAGGATAAATGTTAGAGTAATGTATCTAAATTAACAAAATTGATGGACTGGACATTGTTAATGCATATCCTACCTTATAGTTTACCTAACTGTTATAACTATGTTCAATGTATATCTGTGAGAAAGGCCCTTTTAACATACAAAATGGGCAGAAATGTAGCTGATTGAATTCTCATGCTAATTAGGTTTCCCCAAAACCTGTTTAGAGTGTCCCACATGTAAAACTGAGAGACTTGGCTTTGATTGCTAAACAAAGCTTCCAGTGGCTAATGGTTGGGCAGAGAGACAGGAGCATGACTTTGAAGATTCCTGGACAAGGGATCAAGGAAGAAGGTAGGAGAGAAGCTGCAATTCCTGGAAAGGAGATACACCATGCCTGAGAGGTAGAGAAGCCAGAGAGCATAGCTGTCATATAGTTTCTGGGGAAACATGGTCTAAGATGGTTACAGGTCTGGGTCTCATGCAGTAAAGATGAAATATAAGTATAATAAGTAATAACTTGGGAATATCAGGGGTGGGGAAAAGTAGATCAGCCACCTGGAGGTTAGGAAGTGGCCCAGTCATTGAGCTGTTTAAGGCATATCAAAATATAAAGGCTCTCTCTCTCTCTCTCTCTCTCTCTCTCTCTCTCTCTCTCTCTCTCTCTCTCTCTCTCTGTGTGTGTGTGTGTGTGTGTGTGTGTGTGTGTGTGTTTTATTCAAGAACAGATTGTTATTCAAGGGCAGATTGTGAGCAATGCACCACCTCCACCAGATCAATTTGAGTACCATTCTTTGGCTACAACAACACTTGTAGTCTTCAGTTTTAAGGGCCAAGTTATTCAGACTATGAACTTCCTGAAATTCACCCATATTTGCTTCTAATCTCTTGGAAGGAATCATTGGTGAATCCTGAGTGAATACATCCAAATTGTATGTGAGTTCTTATTATCTAAACCAGATTATCCGTATTTTATGATTAATGCTATACCCACAGAGCTATCTCTCTAGCTCAGTTGTAGGTGTTGTGAGCATGGATGTTTTACATCATAACATGGGAGGAGATACAGAGACAAATTGTGGAGAAGAGACTAAAGGAAAGAACTTTAAAATGGTGTAACTTTAAGAAATTTTTGTATTGGCTTTTAAAACCTTTTAAAATATATAATATAAACCTTCCTTTATATATAATATAAACCTTCCTTATATATTCTTCCTTGCTCTCTTTCCAATTCATGGCAACTTTTTTCATTGTTATAGTGCATGTGTGTGTTTGTGTGTGTGTGTGTATTCACGAGTATAATTTAACCAATTCTTATATTATATTATATATATGTATATATATATACATATATATGTATATTAACCAAGATTATATAAGTTAATTATATAACCAAGATTTTATAGTGAAATGGTAAAAAAGGAAACATCTAACATCTGTTCTCTGGATATGTATTAATTAAATAAAGGAAGTGAAGAAAGAAACTGAGAATATATATATATATATATATATATATATATATATATATATATATATATATATTCAGGGCTGACCACTTGGTATTGGATAACCAATTGATGTGCTTTTCGTTGGGGGAAGACTTTGCTCTACCTCCAGCCAACTATCATACTTGTGTTGAGCCAAGGCCCTGTATGCTTTACCTTGCATTGGCTTTGACAAAAGTGTAAATTATTGAATTTGTGAATTAGAGCTATAAACATAAAATCAAATTAACACTTCAACACTATTTGATTAGCACTAAAAATTTTCACAGTCCAGTATGTTGGAGTGTTTTATAGGATTTCAAATAAATTGTCTTTAAAGCATATGATAAGACAGTGTTGTCAGTAAAACTGAAATTAGAATTAAGGTGAGGATACATAAAATTTATCTTGTTTTAAAGAAAAAAATATCTATACTAATATATATCTATGCAAATAAATATATAAATTGAACTGTAAGTTTTAAATCTAAAAGATGTTATTTAAAAGAATTTCTCCAACATAAGCAATTAACCAAGATTTTATAGTGAAATGGTAAAAAAGGAAACATCTAACATCTGTTCTCTGGATATGTATTAATTAAATAAAGGAAGTGAAGAAAGAAACTGAGAATATATTTAAATTTATTTCCTTATTTATAATTGACTTTATTGATTTCCAAACTCCATATCATTTTATAACTTACTGAATAAAATCTCTAAAGACTGATAATAGACATCTATGAAATTTAAATATGATACTGAATTCCAGGCACTCAGATCTATAGATGTAAAGAAGCTTTTTCATAACTATCAGCAATGGATATTGTTCTTTTTTTTTTTTAAATTTTTTTTAATTTTCTATATTCTATGTTTACATTCCAAAGGCTTTCCCCTTTCCCTGTTCCCACCCACCATAGTTCCCATAGTTCCTCTCCCCCCCAACTGTTCCCCAATTCTTCTTAAATACTTGGTTCAATAATTCTTTGTTTATTGGACACAGCATATACAAAGTAAAGTCTGTTTTGTGTTGTTGTGGTTCTTGAAAGGAAATAACCTGCCACTGAGTTTCAAGTTTTAAATCTACTATATTTATAAAGAGAATATGAAAACAGGAAGGGGAGTTAATTAATTATTACAACAAAAGAATATGTGGGAATGACAATGTTACACAAATTAGTAATAAAAGTATTAGTTATCTTTCTGTTTCTGTGATGAAGCATGAACAAAACACCTTACAGAAGAGAGTTCCTTTAGGTTTATGGTTCCTGAAGGTAAGACTCCATCATGACAAGGACACATGGCAGCTGACAGGCATTCGGGAAGGAACAGAAAGGTGAGATCTCACTGCTCCACCTACAAACATAAGCAGAGGCAACATACCAAAAGAGTGTGAGGTTGTATACTCTCAAAGCCTTGCCAAAGCATCATATTTTTCTTTACTAAGGTCACATCTCAGAAACCTCCCCCAAACACTGCTACCAAGGGAAGATTGAGTGTTCATAGGCTGGAACCCATGGGAGACCTTTTTCAATCAAACCTCATCACCTCTCCCTAGTTCCTTTACAATGCTAGTAAAGAAGAATGTACACTAGCTATTGGTTTAACCGTTTCAATATCCATCCGCAGAAGCCTCCTTGATCAAAGAAAAAAATAGCACCAGACTGCCTTATCTAGACATGATTAAAGAAAAATTACCATTTCTCTGAATTGTTTGCTACCTTCTAAAAGCATTTATGCCTTGTCACCAAATCATATGTTGGAAGATTTTTATAATGTCTTGAGCACTTATTTTAATGGTCCCTAGAGGAAACAGGCTATTCTAACACCCTCAAGAACTAGTGAACTAATGAATCATTGTGAATGATTCATTATAAAGAAGGCTCCATTCCTGAACTATTAAAATGGGCTTTCAATAAAAACCAAAGCATCAGGTGCTTTGACTTTGTACTTGTCAACCTCCAGAACTGTGACAAATAAATATGTCATTAAAAGGTTTTAAAGTTCATATCACTTTGTCATAGGAGCCAAATGTATATAGGCGAATATAAAACAAATAGTTTGAATATTGTAAATAAGTGCAAGCCTATATTAACACAAGAGTAGCAGTAGATGACAGGTATGGTAGCACATATCTATGATACAAGAACTCATTGCACTAAAACAGGCAGATCTTTAAAGCTCAGCTTTAGCTGCATAACAAACTCCTGAATGAAAGAACAAGAGATAGAAGTGTATCTCAGTGATAAACAATAGCCTATCATATACATGGCTCTGTTTTTCATTCTTGGTACCTAAAAATATAGAGCCACTAGAAAAGAACAACCAATGGATTAAATTATAGTCCCATGGAGAGATCTGAAGCTAAGTATCAAGATGTAGGACTTTTTTAATTGAAAATTACAAGCAAATATTTATGGAATGCATATTTAAATTCATATGTTCACAGTACAATGATCAAAACTGCTAATTAGTTCATCTATATCACTTTATATAGTTATACTTTCTCTGGCTCTAGTTTCTTGTCTCTATTGTCCTTTCATTTTAGCTTTATTTTATTTGTTTTTCTTTATTTAGATTGCTCTCTTATTGATTTCTTTACTCATAAGACAAAACCAAAAAACTTTATAAATAAAATAAGTTCATTATTCTCAGTGCTTGGTAGAAAATGGAGACCCTTGAGTGTGTTAGGTCTACCTCTGAGCTCAAATGTAAAATCTGAGAATTTAAAACACATAAACAAACAATGGATTTCTCTTAAAGATAAAAATGTTTGTAAGAATTGAATTTAACAGCTATATATAGAACTTTTCATCCTAAAGCAAAAGACTATACCTTTTTCTCAGCACCTCATGGTACCTTCTTCAAAATCGACCATATAATTGGTCACAAGTCAGAACTCAACAAATATAAGAAGATGGAACTAATCCCATGCCTCCTATATGATCACCATGGAGTAAGGGTGGTCTTCAATAACAACAAAAACAACAGAAAATCCTCATACACATGAAGGCTGAACAATATTCTACTCAATGATACCTTAGTCAAGGAAGAAATAAAGAAAGAAATCAAAGACTTTCTAGAATTTAATGAAAATGAAGGCACAACATACGCAAATCTATGGGACACAATGAAAGCAGTGCTAAGAGGAAAACTCATAGCCCTGAGTGCCTCCAAAAAGAAACAGGAGAGAGCATATACTAGCAACTTAACGGCACACCTGAAAGCTCTGGAACAGAAAGAAGCTATTTCACCCAGGAGGAGTAGAAGACAGGAAATCATCAAACTCAGGGCTGAAATCAATCAAATTGAATAAAAAAGAACCATACAAAGAATCAACAAAACCAGGAGCTGGTTCTTTGAGAAAATCAACAAGATAGATAAGCCCTTAGCCAAACTTACCAAAGGGCACAGAGACAGTATTCAAATTAACAAAATTAGAAATGAACAGGGAAAAAAAAAGAAATGAACAGGGAGATATAACAACAGAAACTGAGGAAATTCAAAAAATCATCAGATCCTATTACAAAAGCCTATACTCAACACAACTGGAGAATCTGGAGGAAATAGACAATTTCCTAGACAGACACCAAATACCAAAATTAAATCAGGATCAAATAGATCATCTAAACAGTCCCATAACCCCCAAAGAAATAGAAGTGGTCATAGAAAGTCTCCCAAAAAAAAGCACAGGACCAGATGGTTTTAGTGCAGAATTATATCAGACATTCAAAGAAAACCTAATACCAATACTCTTCAAATTATTCCACAAAATAAAAACAGAAGGAACACTACCCAACTCATTCTATGAAGCCACAATTACCCTGATAACAAAACCACACAAAGTTCCAACTAAGAAAGAGAACGTCAGACCAATCTCCCTTATGAACATCGATGCAAAAATACTCAATAAAATTCTTGCCAACCAAATCCAAGAACACATCAAAATGATCATTCGCCATGATCAAGTTGGCTTCATCCCAGGGATGCAGGGATGGTTCAATACACAGAAATCCATCAACTTAATCCACTACATAAACAAACTCAATGAAAAAAACCACATGGTCATCTCATTAGATGCTGAAAAAGCATTTGACAAAATTCAGCATCCTTTCATGCTAAAAGTCTTGGAAAGAGCAGGAATTCAAGGCCCATACCTAAACATAGTAAAAGCAATTTACAGCAGACCAGTAGCCAACATCAAAGTACATGGAGAAAAACTTGAAGCAATACCACTAAAATCAGGGACTAGACAAGGCTGTCCCCTCTCACCATATCTTTTCAATATAGTACTTGAGGTATTAGCTGGGGCAATTCGACAACATAAGGAAGTCAAAGGGATACAAATTGGAAAGGAAGAAGTCAAACTATCACTATTCAGAGATGATATGATAGTATATTTAAGTGACCCAACAAACTCCACCAGAGAACTCCTACAGCTGATAAACAACTTCAGCAAAGTGACTGGTTATAAAATCAACTCAAACAGATCAGTAGCCTTCCTATACTCAAAGGATAAGCAGGCTGAGAAAGAAATTAGGGAAATGACACCCTTTACAATAGCCACAAACAATATAAAGTATCTTGGTGTGACTCTAACCAAACAAGAGAAAGATTTGTATAACAAAATCTTCAGGTCTCTGAAGAAGGAAATGGAAGAAAACCTCAGAAAATGGAAAAATCTTCCATGCTCGTGGGTTGGCAGGATTAATATAGTTAAAATGGCAATCTTGCCAAAAGCAATATACAGATTCAATGAAATCCCCATCAAAATCCCAACTCAGTTCTTCATAGAGCTAGAAAGAGCAATTCTCAAATTCATCTGGAGTAACAAAAAACCCAGGATAGCTAAAACTATCATCAACAGTAAAAGAACTTCTGGGGGAATCAATATCCTGAACTTCAAGAAATACTACAGAGCAGTAGTGTTAAAAACTGCATGGTATTGGTACAGTGTCATAGAAGTGGATCAATTGAACAGGACTGAAGACCCAGAATTGAACCCACACATCTATGGCAAATTGATCATTGACAAAGTAGTTGAAAACATCCAGTGGAAAAAAAGATAGCCTTTTCAACAAATGGTGCTGGCTCAACTGGAAGTCAACATGCAGAAGAATGAGAATTGATCCACTCTTATCTCCTTGTACTAAGCTCAACTCCAAGTAGATCAACAACCTCCACATTAAACCAGCCACACTAAAATTAATTGAAAAGAAACTGGGGAAGACCCTTGAGGACATTGGCTCAGGGGGACATTGGCTGAGAAACACCTTAAAAAATGTTCAACATCATTAGTCATTAGAGAAATGCAAATCAAAACAACCCTGACATTTCACCTCACACCAGTCACAATAGCTAATATTAAAACTCAGGAAGCAGCAGGTGTTGGCAAGGATGCGGAGAAAGAGGAACCCTCTTGCACTACTGGTGGGACTGCAAGCTGGTACAAACACTCTGGAAATCAGTCTGGTGGTTCCTCAGAAAACTGGACAAGATACTTCCTGAGGACCCAGCCATACCACTCCTGGGCATATACCCAGTAGATTCCCCAGCATGCAATAAGGATGCATGCCCCACTATGTTCATAGCAGCCTTATTTATAATAGCCAGAAGCTGGAAAGAACCCAGATGACAAAAAATATGGTATATATGCACAGTGGAGTCCTATTCAGCCATTAGAAACAATGAAATTCTTAGAGAAATGGATGGAGCTGGAGAACATCATACTAAGTGAGGTAACCCAGTCTCAAAAGAATACTCATAGTATGCACTCACTGATAAGTGGATATTAGCCTAGAATCCTGGGACACCAAAGACACAATCCACAGTCCAAATGATGTCCGACAAGAAGGAAGGAGTGGACTTTGGTTCTGGAAGGGCTCAAAGCATCAGTGTAGGGGAATACCAGAACAGGGAAGTGGGAAGGGGTGGATTGGGGAACACGGGGAGGGAAAAGGGAATGTAGCACCTTTGCGGGGCAGGTAACCAGAAAAAGGGAAATGAAATGTAAATACGAATATATCCAATAAAAAAGAAGAAAAACAGAAAATAAAAAGGAGGGAAAATGTTTGTAAGAAAATTTGATTGAAAGAACAAGCATTGATTTTATCACATCCTGTGAAGTGCCATGTCATTAAAACTCAGCGAGTTTGGCTGCTATGGGAAACATGGCAAGAAGGAGGAGGAGGAGGAGGAGGAGGAGGAGGAGGAGGAGGAGGAGGAGGAGGAGGAGGAGGAGGAGAAGGTGTTTAAAGGTATTTTAATGTACCAAGGCTGAAAAGATGTCTTGGCAGTGAAGAAAATTTGTTGCTTTACCAGCAGACTGGACTGGCATTCAATTCCTAACATGTGAAAACTGAAACTCTTCTGTAATTCCAGGTACAGGAAATTCAATGTTTTTCTCAATCCTCCCTGTGTACCATGCAAATAAATGTATGTGGAGCACAGATAGAGGCAAAACACCCATATACATAGGATTAAAACGGAAAAAAAAAAAATATATATATATATATATATACTCATTTGTCTCTAAAAATGGCTGTTTTTTAATAAATGAGGCTGATTTAGGGGTGGCAGAGGCAAAAGAAATCAAGTCACTTTACAAACATTTTAGATCGTGGTAACTCTTGTAAAAACCCACTTGTAAAGATACAATGCAAAAGTAGAGATAGAGCTAAAGGGACTGCATCATTTACCTCTCCTCACAGATATTTATAAGAATGTCAATGATGTAATATTTAATAGAAAGATTTCTCTGTGTGAGAGGAGAAACATGGGCCATTTAAGTTTACTGGTACATTTTTATTAATGAATAAACTAAAAGAACTTCATAGAATTAGATTTTACCATAAAACTCAACAATGGTTTTCACATAGAAATAAACACTAAAATATGGTTCAATGATTTCTGTTATCAAGACTCAGTCTGAACACCTATTATAAACCATCATTATTGATCAGTCAGCCTTTCCTTCTCCCATGAGAGCATAGGTCTGCTAATTAGATATAATGTCCTAAGGAAATAAGTTCTATTGTCTCAAAGAGACTGTCAAAGCTTTTTCTTCGTGGGACGGGATGTTTGTGATTCAAAATAACGAGCTTTCTTTAAAATGTGTGAAGAAAGTCTTAGGCACACTTCAGCATCAAAACCCTAACCCTCAAAACCCTGAACACTGCTACAGTTATATATCTCAGGAAATGGAAAGCAGGCTCAGACTGATGATCGTCTTCTGTGAAAGAAAACAACCATCTTGCTGGTGATGCTTGAAAAACAGCCCTTAGGTACTGAGCTGTCCTACTTGTTAAAGACTGTTTGATGTCAAAGTGAGAAAAATCTCACATTGTCAAATATTGAGAAAGCCGAATAATTTCATCAAAGAAATTTTTGCATCTTATGTATGAATCATGCTCTTTTTACCTGAGACTACTTTTATCTATAACATATCTGAGCTTGAAAATATATTTGGTTGAACTGTAATTCCTTCTTTAATAAGGATGTCTATCTGAGATATAGCCCCCTCTGAAAGAGGCAATATAAGCCTTCAGATGGAGCAGTTCTGATCTGTCTAGAAAAAAAGACAGTCAAGTTTCTCTACTGAATAATCCAGGGGAGAAATATCTCTGAGTGACAAAGGCTGTAACAAGTCAGTGAAACCTTTGGCAGCCATTACGAGCTTCAAGCTGTGCAGTGGTGCGTTCAGCAGTTGAATGGACACTACATAAAAAACATTAAAAAGATTTGTTGGCTACAGCTGCCATCTCTTTCATCAGTCAGTGCAGGGATACATTGGGGTATACATTTACTTTCCCATATGGAGGTAGTGATTTGCCTGAAAAAAGTAAACTTTTGGCAACCTTTCAGAGCATCAAAGAACAAATACACAAGGACACACATTCTGTATTTTCCCAAACGTCAGACCTCTCTGTGTCATTGAAGTTTTAGTGCACAAAATCCTTCAGTGACATTATACATAATCGTAATTGCAGCTTTATTAGCTGTAAGAAGATGCAAGCTGTTAGTAGGTCCTTCTGCCTGTTATATGTAATGATAAAAAGAGAACACATATTCAGAAAAATGAGAATTTTTTAACAAGAAGAAAGCAGATTGAACTGGATAAAACATCAGAAGCTCAACTATATTTGAAAGAATTATGTATGGGATATAGTTGTCTGAAGGTCATGGCCTAAGAAATGCCAAGAAAACACCAGAACATCATCTCTTCATAAAAAGACAATGTTTTTATTTCCTATTTATCATTTAGTATTTTCTGTAATACTCCATATACATCTTTTTCAAAAAGATTATGTACATAATATTATATAACAGACCCCAAATCATTCGAAACTTGGTTATCCATTTTCTATTCAGTTAGTTATGGTTTTATGCCACTTGGTGGATCTATGTTTTCAATACTTTAATTATGTTTAATATTAAACAAAAATATTGAGTGAAAATTTCAAGTCATAGAAATAAAGTAGATACATAATACTGTTGAGTCTCATTTTTTACTTTTAAAATAAATTTTAGGTTTAGTAAAATTATGTAGTCAGTTAATTTGTTTTCTGCAACTGATTGACCAGGATTCTTGAATAAAATCATTTCAAACTTAGGTAATGAACAGAAACTGAGTGACTCCAGATTTATAATCTTTAAATTTGGTCTGTTAATCAGTTGGAAAACTGATTAGAAGGAAATGAAATAATGAAGGCTTGAATACAAATCAGAATGTTTTTTTATTAATCAAAGCAAAAATGAAGGCTTGAATTAAAATTCTGAGAGCATATAAAAAGTGAAAATCTATGGTTGTAAGGTAATAAGAAACATGAAATAATGAAGCTTGACTGTCTAGCTCTGGCAATAAGTGGATGTTAATGCTGTTGTCTGTGGAAGCAATTTTTAGAGAAGTTTCCTATAATTTCAAGAACATAGCCTCAGTGTGAATCCCTGATGTTACTAGATGGTAGAATTTGTAGACTTTAAGCTCTTAAAAATACCAGGAAGAGATAAGTGTTTTGTTATCATACCACACACATGAAAAAAGAAAGGTATTACCTTATATGCCTGTATAATAATCTAAGGAAAAAATGAAGAGTTGGATGCCATTGAATAACTCATTTAAATAGGTACAAAAATTTAAGAATGGGTTTGATACAAACAACAAATGTCTTCCAATAAAAATTAAATGAAAAAATCATCAAGAAATGGACAAGGAATCTAAGAGAGAAGCCTCTTAAAATGTTTCACAGATTTAACTAGAAGAAGTAGGGAAAATACTACACAGGGACTTTGATTTCCTCTGACCTCAGAACCTCATGGTTTTGTTTAGAGACACAGCTACTGGTGTGATTTTCCAGTTACACCTTCTCCAGAGTAATTCGAAAGTTAAGATGGACGGAGTAGCCAGATAATAGACTGTGTTCCATCCATGTACTCTTGCATCAAAGCAAGTTCCCTGCCATTTGAATGTGTGACTAAATTGTAGTGCTAGAAAACTTCTGTGAGCACACATAAAATGCATGCCTTCGGATTCAGTATTGCGAACTTCAAATTCAATTTTATTACCAAACCAGTTCCTATCTCTTAACTATTTAAGAACTCAGAAATGATAGAGAAAAATTTTTATGCATGGGCTAGTACTTGGTAAGGGCAAAACAGTATTCACATATGTAAAATTTAGAATGGGTGTAAGTAATTAGTTATAATTCAATTTTTTAGCACTAGCACTATTATAGTTATGAAGTAACAATGGAATAATTCTATGGTTGTGGGTCACCACAACATGAGGCACTGTATTAAAAGATCAAACATTTAGAGAGATGAGAACCACTAGTATAAATGAAGCAGTTTATTGTACATGCAGATGTGGCCGACCTGTAATATGTTGGACAAAATGCCTATAGAAAGTGGAGATCAGAAGATATCATATTTAACAACAGTGGTTTTGAAAAATGACATCTCTGTGGTTACTAATGGTATGTGTTTGATCAAATTTGATGACTTGGTGGTGTTACTATTTATGGCAAAAAGAGTAGTATATGCCTAAAATTTTAGGATGGATTGCCTTAAGAGATGTACAGTACAGAGTGTGCTTGATGAAGATTCTGTGAAGCACTGACAGGGAAAACATTTCTGATTCCAGAATTACATGCAAGCTTCTGAGTGAAGTAAAAGCCATGAAGGGAAGGATCCACATATACACCTGGTAAGTCCAAGACATGCAAAAGCCAATCAGATGTGTCTTTTGCTTTAATAAGCTTCTCCTGGTGTTTAAAGGAGAAGAAATGTAGCCAGGAATAGTTCAAGAAAGAGATTGGGGTAGATTGAAACATCAACATGTTCTCCAGTAAAGTATCTTCTTATGTTTTGGAGTGCTCATTAGTTCCCCATGAAAAATGTAGAAGATTAAAGAATAATTTTCTGATGCTGTCTCAATATAAAGGACGTTATCACCCAAGAGGAGACTCACACAAAGCACTGTTTTGCAAAAATTACAAATCATGTAAAATAACTTCTTGAATATATTGGTCTAAGTATTTTATGCCCTTGAAAACTATTTCACTATTAAATAGTGTGGGGATTTATAGTCTTGGAATTTCTTGGAATAGAAATTTTCATATTTTGGGGGAATTTCTCCCTAGGATATCAAGGCATAAGAGGAGAGTTGGCTTGCAAATGTTTTCAATATTAAAAGTGTCTTCATAACAACTACAATGTATATAATCAAGGCATCTTTCTGCCAAAGCCTGAGTGTTTATTATAACTTGCACGAGTATGAACATGACAGCTGTGTGTAGGAAGCATAAAAAATAAGCCATATTTAACTTGAATGTAAGACTGGTTTCAACCCAGATACATTTCTTGATGAGATGCTATCTAGTAAATGTTTTTTCTTTATTCCTTCTTTCTTTGTGTGGGCTCTAGACAGAGTACCAATCATGAAAACAGTCTACTAAATGCTAATTTCTGAGGTAGGGAGTTGACATCTTACCTGAAAGAAGTGAAGTGTGTGGATTCTCAGAGATGAGCTTCAGAGATTTGCCTCTCTTGCTGAATAACCTTGTGGCTTTCAATTAGTTCTTTAACTATTTAACTATTAAGCATTAACTTTCCCTATGGATACACATAAAATTCAAGGATGGCATGGTACATGATTGACTTACAGAATCTTCTGATTATTCATTTGCAACCTAAGGCACCATCAACAAAGGTTGCCAGTACATAGTAAACACAAGATGCACATGAACTACTTGTGAACTACTGTTGCAGCGTAACTAGCACAGTAATTGGAACAGTCAAATGAGACAGCAGTCATAGACCTATTTTAGTACATTGATAAACTTGCTGTTAGATGAAACTTATTTTTCAAAAATAAGAAACTGAAACAAATGTAAAACTTCGATCTTGAGATAGAACTATTAGCATTTTTCTGAGAAACTGCCAAATTGATTTCCAGAGCAGTTGCACAAGATCACACTTCCACCAGCAATGTACAAGTGTTTTGCTTGCTTCAAATCCTTGCCAGCATGTGCTGCCCTGTCTGTTTTTGATCTTCTGAGGGGTGTGTAGGTGTAATCTCAGAGTCAGTGAGGGATTGAGGGATACACAAACTGACGCACACAGACACAGCAGGAGTGCTCACACTTCTCAGAGGAGAACTGGAGGAGGAGTGAGGGGAATAACTGTGTGAAGGAGTATTTGGAAAAGAGGATGACTGATATGGAATGAAAGCAAATACATGAATAACTTAATTTAAAAGGAGTATAACTTAGAATCTTTGAAAATTGTGAAGTGAAACAGAATTTAAACACTATAACAACTCACTTGAAATCTATTTCCTTTTTCCTTTAACTAGTGACTTTTAAAGGTATTATAATATTATAATACACACTTTCCAATATTGAGTAGCATATATTATTCTAGTCAAAAATGTACATCTGTCAAAGATGAAAAATTTTTATCTGCCTTCTTAGGTCGTATCCTGGGAGTCTTCAAATTAAACATATAAAAGACAAATAAGGGAAACGTGTACTAAATCGCATACAAAAGTTTATAAAAGCTGAACAAATGGTGAATATCTCATGTATTAACCATGGGTAAGGAGGAACAGGACAAGCCTATATGGGAAGAAATGAATCATCTCCTAGAACTATTTGGAACTAAGTTTGCAAACACATTTATTCCATTCAGGATGAAGTCTATTGGGGGGTAACTATAACTTGCTCTCATTTAAATGTATGTGAGTATTCAGCTTGTCCCTCCCCTAGCAATACAAGCTATCTTCAGAGGGGAAACGATGGAAGAATAACTTCTAAGAAGTTTCTGTTCGGGATGGAGAATGCTCCTGGATTGGATGCTTGGGAGGGGGAAGCTACAGAGAACATATCCAGAGTTAGTCAAGGCCCCCAGTTGGCAGATGAGGCCACTCACACGTCTCCAAATTTTTAACTCAAGAGTTGCTACTGTCTAAAGGAAATATGGGACAAAGTGTAGAACAAAGACTGAAGGAAAGGCCATCTAGAGACTGTACCACCTGAGGATCCATCCCATATACAGACGCCAAATACAGACACAATTGTGGATGCTAAGAAATGCTTGCTGACAGGATCCTGATATAGCTGAATTCCTTATTTCACAGCCAAACAGTCTTCTGCTATGTCTGGAGATCTTTTACAAAAGATTTTATTGATGTTTTAAATTTTATCCATGGGAGTGGAGTATCTTGCCTGCATTTTTGTAAGTGCAAAGTGTACAATGTTTGTGGAGTACATGCAGAAGCCAGAGTGGGGAAGTAGATCATCTGGAACTGGAGCTATAGATGATTGTGTGGGTGCTGAGAATGTAACCTGGATGCTCTTGAAAAGGTGTTAGTATTCTTAGTAGTGAAGACACCACTCCAGCTCCAATCATGTCTACAGTTATAAGTGATATAAACATAGTCAGTATGATAACTTTCCATTTTTACATTTGAGGGTGTCCTAGAATATGATCTAATTTTAAAGACAGTTACAGGATGCTGGTTTCTGCACATACTTCTTGGACAGCCTAACAGGCTCTAGAATCTATGTAATCCATGAATGTTAGGAATACCATGTTAGGCAGGAAGACTGATTGCTAGAAATAAGATTATTTCTTTTTTTAAAAGATTTTTTTATTTATTACATGTAAGTACACTGTAGCTGTCTTCAGACATACCAGAAGAGGGTGTCAGATCTCAGTATGGATGGTTGTGAGCCACCATGTGGGTGCTGGGATTTGAACTCAGGACCTTTGGAAGAAAAGTCAGTGCTCTTAACCACTGATCCATCTCTCCAACCCCAATAAAATTATTTCTTTATAAAAATGTACTAAATTGTGAAACAAGAAAGGCAACAAAACAGATTAAATCAAGATTGAAAACAGTTCTGAAGGGGGTGGAAGAGATGACTTCAGCAGTTAAGAAAAAGTGTTCTTGGTGAGGACCCGCTGACACTGGGCAGCTTGCAACAGCCTGTAACTCCAGGTCCTGGGGAACTAAGACGTTTTCTGGACTACACAGGTGTCTGCACTCACACATATACATACACACAGAAAGATACACACATCTAAATAATTAAAGATTAACCTATTTAAAATAGCTGTTGGTAAATAAATCAATAACAATAATATTGTTGAGAAACTTGATGATAAAATCTGGAATAAATGATAATGGAGCAAGTCTTAAAGAGGCAGTCTTACCGTCAAGTGAGACTCTACAATTTGTGAATGTGCCTAACTCATGATGCTAAAAGTAATTCATTTTATCTAATACTTAAAATGGCAGGCCTTTAAAAATTCTATGGGATTTCAGTTCTACATAAACTTCATTTTCTACAGATATTATGATAAGCATGCCAATAATGACAATGATAATAATAATAATAATAATAATAATAAATATCTAGAAAGCAAGACACGTTAAATCTAGTAAATCAAGAATTACTCAAAGTAAATTAACTATGCAGAATTCTTAAGCAGTAAATTAGATTTTAATTAATAATGCACTTGAGAAGTAGATGATGCTTCCTTATTGCTGAATAACACCGGAGAGAAGGACCATGCTTCATTATATGCACCAGGTGGCAAATACCCTACTGAGTTATTGTTACTTTTAGTTTGTTTGAAAAGAAAATATTTTCCCCTGCCTGTATTATTATTGAAGCTTGAAATTAATTTAAGAAAATAGCTTTATATTAGAAGACTACTAAAACATCTTTTAATTTTATTTTTGAGAATAGAATATAATTGTAACAGGTCTTCATTCATTTCCTTCCTTTGAGTTTCCCATATGCTCTTCCTCTCTCTCCTTCTAATTCCCCCTCTCCTAACCCTTTCTTTTTTCAGTAATTCTTAGTGAATATGTATTTTTATTAATACTTAAGAATCAACAGCCAAGCTGTGAGGAGTTATATATGAAGCATCACCCCAAGAACGTAAAGTAAAGTTTCAGGCTTAGAAAACCAACAGAAATTCTGTATAAAGTTCTTTCATGTTTTCACTGATCAAAGGTTTTTATGATTATGATGCATTACTAAAAACTATTCCTAGAACAGCTTAACAATTTGAGTAAATTTTCACATAACCATTTAATCATTATTTTTTGAATGAACATATTTTCTGTTTCTGATTAAATGGTCCTGATGCCAGTTATATGACATTTTCTGCAGGAGGGAGGAAGAGGTTCTTGAGACTCAGATAGTACACGAAAGGTCAGAAGTCTGGGAGAGCAGATACTTGGAAGAGTCTCGAGACCCTTTTTCAGCAAAAACAGCTGACAAAGAAGGTCAGTCTAGCTCACCAACCAACTGTGTAGGCAAACTCTGGGTTGCAGCTTTTGTGAATTGTCGCCCATGTTATGCTGGTTATTTCCAGTGCAATGGCTTCTTTTGTGTCATTCCTGATTCTGTAAGTATCTTCTTTTTTTTTTCAAAAAAATAACTTTTTACTTTTTTCTTTAATACATAATTAATATGTATGTAAAACAGTAATAATTTATAATCTTAAATTTAGTGCCTAGACAGATTTTTTAAAAAAAAAATCTCTTTTTACCTATACAAATCAAAAACTTTTCTTTCTTTTTTTTAAATTTTTTATTGGATATATTCTCTATTTACATTTCATTTCCCTTTTTCTGGTTCCCTGCCCCTCAAATGTCCCCCATGCCCTTTTCCCTCCCCGTGTTCCCACATCCACTCTTTCCCACTTCCCTGTTCTTTTATTCCCTTACACTGATGCTTTGAGCCTTCCCAGAATCAGGGCCCACTCCTTCCTATCAATAGTCACTTGAGTAACACCAACACAAAGTTATTGGTTCACCAAGATGGACATTGGTCCAATCATTACTTGGTCTGATATCGTTTCCCTTACTGGGATGACCGATGGAGGTATGTGTTGCAACTCTCCAGAAAGTCGACCATATGACAAGCCCTGAAGTAAGGTCTCGCTCTCTCTCTCCATTTCACCTAAATGAATTGAAAATACTGCGGATACTTACAGCCAACCATCAGACTGAGCCCCGAGACCCCAATGGAAGCGCTAGGGAAAGGACTGAAGAAGCCTAAGAGGATTGCAACCCTCATAAGAAGAACAATATCAACTAACTTAATCACCCATAGCTCCCAGGGATTGAACCACCAACCACAGAGTATACATGGAGGTAGCCATGACTCCAGATATATATGTAGTAGAGAATGGCCTTATCTGACATCAATGAGAGGGGAGGCAGGCTCGATGCCCCAGCTTAGAGGGAAGTTAGAGTGGTGAGGCATGCATGGGTGAAAGGGTATGAATTTGAACATACAAATTATTAAAATAAAAACTTTATGAAATGAATATTTTACCAATAAAATAATTGAAAGAGTAAGAAAAGGAGAGAGAGAGAGAAAGAGAGAGAGAGAGAGAGAGAGAGAGAGAGAGAGAGAGAGAGAACTTGCTGTGTAAATTGGGCTGGCCTAGGAATAATAACAGATTATTCTCAGATTTATGATCTTTCTATTTCCACTCGACCAATGCTGGTTTACACGTACACATCACAATATGAAGTAAAAATGAATTTTAATCAAACAATGGAGTGCATGAAAGAACTTCTTAAACATAAAGATGTCTTAATTCAGTAGAGATGGTATTTTCTGCACTTTCATAAAATAAGAACAAAACAATAACCAATAATAAAGTACAAAGGAAAAAATAAATTAAAAAAATATTAGCCAGGCAGTGGTGGCACATGCCTTTAATCCCAGCCTTGGGAGGCAGAGGCAGGCAGGTTTCTGAGTTCGAGGCAAGCCTGTTCTACAGAGCAAGTTCCAGGACAGTGAGGTTTATACAGAGAAATCGTGTCTCAAAAAACAAAAAACCAAATAAAATATTTATGTGGTCAGCATTTACAAGGTTGGCTACATAGCATCGAGGAAATTAGGAGTGTAAACAGAAAAAAAAGATATGATATGAAAGTACCAGGTGTGAATTAGTCAGTGAAAATTCTGGGCTAAAAATTTGTAGAATTAACAGTCTAATATTAATATTTAGAAAAAGATAGGATTCCCAAGCTGCCATGGGAATCAGTTTCCCATACAGAAATAAAAGAGAATATTGAAAGGAAACTTGAACTCTATCAACAAGTTAGCAACTGCTTAAATAAACTGAGGGAATAAAGTAAGTCTCTAATGCCAACACTTAGGAAGATCAAGCAAAAGAAATCAGGAATTGAAGAATCAGGAGTGTGTGTGTGTGTGTGTGTGTGTGTGTGTGTGTGTGTAAGTTTAATTTTATGTAAAAATAACTTTCCTCAGGGTTTTTCTTACAAAATAGAGTTATTCCCCATGCTTTCTCTGTATAGGTGTTTATTGACAACACTTTCCATAACTGAGGCTGTTCTCCAATTCTTTCATTTCTGACTTCCTGTCTCTTACATCGTGCCATTGCCCTCTCTACCTTACCTGACTTTTTGCAGTTAGTTCAAGTTTTAGACTCATAAAAGGAGATCTGGATCCATTAACACTAGATGATAGTTTGTGATATTTGTTTTTCAGGGTCTGATTATCAGACTGAATAATATTTTCTAATTTACATGCAAACTTCCTGATTTTGTTTTCCTCTAAAGATGAATATTAGTCCATATATATATATATATATATATATATATATATAGTTGAAGGACATTTTTGTTGGTTCCATTTTCCTAAACAATATGAAAAAGTGAGAATGAACATAGCTCAACAAGATTCTGAAGTATCATCTCATGAGCCACACACAAGATCACTCTAATTGACATTCTTACATGCAGTCAGATTGGGTTCATAAACTACATTACTTTTAATGAGCAACTTTGAACACTATGATTTCTGGGGGATGGCAACTTAGTTTAAGGGTGTGGATCAAAATAAGATGTCCACACTCCAGTGGTTGACCATGCACTCTTTATTCAGCAGGATGATGGCAAAAACAAATTGAGTTGAGGACTTATTAAAAAAGAAAAGAAAAAAAGAAAAGAAAAGAAAAGAAAAGAAAAGAAAAGAAAAGAAAAGAAAAGAAAAGAAAAGAATAGAAAAGAAAAGACAATGGTCACCAGCAGAATTAAGCAGGATAGGGTAAGTCTGGAGAGAATTAGGGGGATGACTGGATTGATGAAAATGACCCAGACATATTGTATAAATTTTTAAAAGAATTAAGAAGTGATGTTTTAAAAAGTAATTATCGTTTACCAAAACTTCTCCTTTCCTTTCTTCTGTTCTATTTTCTGATATGACCCCTGGGTGTTATAATATTCAGCAGCCTGTGTTGGTCTTACAACATTCCAAAATAAATATAAATTAAAAAGAAGTCAATTCTTCGCTTCGTCTCGATGCTTGGAAAATGATTTATAGCTTTACAATTTCACCATGCTCCTGTTACAAGCTTTTGCTTTCTTCTATAAGCTAAAAAATATTGGTTCCTTCTGCTTGACAAGGAGTGGGAAAAGGAGGATAATGCTCTATTTGCAATCTAATCTTTTGCCAGCAGCAGCACTCTGGTTTTTGGTCACAATTAATGTTCTGTACTCTCTTGCCATAGGAAGTTTATCCTAAACCCCAGTGAAAGGCAGGAAAAAATTCTGAGTGATGTTGTAATTGTAAATAGATGCCCAACTGAATAAAGAAATAACTACTGGAAAAAAATTTAAACTAATATTAAATTCACTGTTCTTCATGTAACATTTAGATCATCATTTAACCACATAACACATGATATTTACTATGATTGAATATTGAATTTTCTCTCTGGAATGAAATACTTTACTGATTCACCATTTCTTCATTCTTTCAATAATATCCAGTGGTTTGACAAGTCCTTAGAATACAAAGATGAAGAAGCATTTTCTCATTTTAATAAAAGGATTCTAATAAGAGAGTAAATAATTGTAAAGATTTCTATAGAATTGTAACAGAGAATATTTTATGTAAAAGTTCTAGAGAAGGGAAAATCAATCCTGCCTGGGATAGAATAATGAGATTGTTTTTAGAGAAAACAGTAATTAAACTGTATGTAGAATGAATGTCAAGTTGACCTTCCCTAAGGATTTATAAAGTAGAAAGGAGGAAGATACAAGATTGTGGCATGTACCTAACAAAGGAGCGAAGATGAAGCTTCCACAGAAAGGAACATCATGAGGGGTTGAAATGCTTCTGTGGACAGCTGTGAGTACACTGCTCAACAATCTGGCTTCTATAGGCTATACAAAATGTTAGTTTTATGTATTAAATGTGAATTTGCCAGAAATATGGAGAGGGGCTAACAGTAGTGAGAAAGCAAAAATCAGAATAATAAGACACCACAATATAATGTTACAATAAATGAACTAAAATTATTCTGAATTGGATTTTGGGAATCCAAAATCCAGCTTCTCAAGTTCTTTTTTTTTTTTTTTTTTTTTTTTGCCAATTTTTCCTATTGACTGTATAGGAAATACAGTCAATATTTTTTGCCTTACAGAAGCTTTTCAGTTTCCTGAGATCTAATTTATCTTTTTTTTTAATCTTAGAGTCTGAGCTACTTGGTTCTGTTTAGGAAATCCCTCCCAGTCCTTGCCAGTGATTTTGACGTTCTCTTCCACTTTCTCTTCTATTACATTGAGTGTATCTGGTTTTATGGTGAGGTCCTTGATCCACAATCCAATAAAAAAAACCTAGGGTATAGAGCTAGAGAATTTATAACAGATGAATCTTGAATGGATGAGAAGCACTTAAAGAAATGTTCAAAGTCCTTAGTAATCATGGAACAGAGAATCAAAATGACCCTGAGATTCCACCTTACACCAATCAGAATTCATAAGATCAAAAACAACACATGTTGGCAAGAATGTGGAGAAAGAGGAACACTCCTCCATTGCTGGTGTAATTGCAAACTTGTTCAACCACTCTGGGCATCAATCTGGAGATTCCTCAGAAAAATTGAAATAAGATCCAGCTCTACCACTCTTGTGCATATACTCAATACTACCATGCCACAGAGACCTGTGTTCTACTACGTTTATGTGATATCACATGCCTTGCTTGTGATAGCCAGAAGCTAGAAAAAAATCCAGATATCCCACAACAGGAAAATGTATACAGAAAATGTGGTTCATTTATACAACAGAATACTACTCAGCTATTAAGAATGAGAACATTCTGAGTTTTGCAGGCAAGTGGATGGAAGTAGAAGATATCATCCTGTATGAAGCAACTCAGACCCACAAGGACATGCATGATATGTACTTACTAATAAATGAATATTATGCAAAAAGGTACAGAATACCTAGGATACAATCCACAGAAGGTTAATAAGCAGAAGGGCTTAAAGAAGGATGCTCCAGTGCCACTTGAGAGGGAGAAGAAAATAGTCACAGGTGGCAGAGGAAGCGAGGGATGTGTATGGGAGAGGGAACATGATAAGGTATAGTAGGAGAGAGGATAGAAGCCCAGAGGGCCAGCAGAATGGATGGAAATATGCAGCATCGGGCGTTGGGAGGCTGGGGGGACCCTCTAGAAAGTACCAGAGACTTGGAAGGAGAAAAACCCTCAGGACACAGATTGATAGATCTCCCTTGGATGAAATGCCCAACAGTGAGGGGAGGGAACTTGTAGAGTCCACCTCCACTAGAAAGACAGGCATCAGGTGGATGGATGGATGATTGCACAGTCAAAAACTCTGACCCAGAATTGTTTCTCTCTGAAAGAACTGCAAGGGCTAAAACGGAGAGGAGACTGAGGGAAAGGCAGTCCAGTGACCAGACAAACTTGGGATTCTTCTCAAAGGGCAGGATCCAAGGCTTTACACTATTACTGATGCTATTGTGTGTTTACAAACAGGACCCTAGCATGGCTGTCCTTTGAGAGACCCAACAAGTAGCTGACTGAGACAGATGCAGATACTTACACTCAATCATTGGATTGAAGTCAGGGTCTCCTGTGGTTGAATTAGGGAAAGGCTAGAAGAAGCTGAGAAGGAAGGCAAGCCCATAGGAAGATCAGTTGTCTCAACTAACCTGGAACCCTGAGATCTTTCAGACACTTAGCCACCAGCCAGGCAGCATACACAAGCTGGCCCGAGGTCCCTGACACATATATAGCAGAGGACTGCCGGGTCTGACCTCAGTGAGAGAACAACTGCCTAACTCTAGAAGAGACTTAAGGTCCCAGGGGTGGGGAGGCCTGATGGAGGGAGGTGAGACAATCTTTTGGAGATGGAGAGAAGGAGGAATGAGATGAGGAATGGAGGAAGACCAGGTGGGAGGCATCGGCTGGACTGTAAATTAAATAAATAAATAAATAAATAAATAAATAAATGCTATTGAGTTATTGATAACTCATGTGGCACTATGTTTTGTTTCTCTCTTTCTAGCTGTCAGAATATCCTTAAAATTTGATCATCATATTAATTAATTTTCTCCAGAAAAATGGAGCTTGCTATGTGTTTCTGTGTGGATGTGGATGTTGTGTGTGTGTGTGTGTGTGTGTGTGTGTGTATACACATGCTTGCATATGTGCATGTGTGAAGATATGAGGTACTGGCTTAGAGGATATAGAGGCTGAGAAGTTCAGGAGATGCTACCCATATCGTCATGACCTGTAGAAATTGAATATGTTATTAGACATCCTGAAATCTGATTCTAGTGGTAGAAATTCTCATTAGAGTGTATAGGCCTGAGCAATGGATGTACCATGTATGATAAAATTAATACTATAGGGTAAGTACTTTATCAGAGTAAGCACTGTTCTATCTTTTATGAAGTCATTGTATAATGCTCAATGGAGACAATGATGCCCACATCATTGGAAAGGATTTCTTCTGCCTGTAATTTCATATTCTACTTTGATCCAATGTCATTCTAACAGACACAACTAGAAATGATTTTAGCTATATAATACATGTTTGTGTGTTACACTGCTGTATCCATCTGCGGTATTAATTATTATCTAGGGCATGAAGGTAATTTATAAAGACAGCACATATTTAATATTCATATAGGCCTGGTTTTAATCTCATGAACAATAACCATATTTATAAGTACAGTTTTTAAATGTTTCAAACTATTAATGAAATGTAGAAAATATTTTTGACCATGAAATAAATACCTTAAATTTCCCAGTAAAGTTAAAACTTCATAATAATATATGTACATTTAAAAATCATACTTGAAGCCAACTAATAAGTAAAAGATGACACAGCCATCAATATAGGTTTCAGTTGAATCAGAAGTATTAAACCTATTGGAAAACAATTCATGTAAGTTGTAATTTTATCTCACTATTCTAAATGATGGATCTTAGATATTGTAAAATGTTATTTATGGAAAAATAAAACTACAAAATATTTTAAAATATATTTCGTGTTCACAAAAATTTCTTAAAGATGAAATTATAAAGCACAGACTCTGTAAATCTGGTATTTTCAAATGCTTACTTTCGAGAAATTGTTGATAAAAAGCCATGTAAACTGAACGAAGGATAAGAACATGAAATTACAAGTGTGGCTGATAGTGCATTTCCATTCAGAGTACATAAAGAAAACCTTGAAATGCATGAGAAACTATTTCACCTATAAACTAAAGAATGGATATACACAAAGACAACCAGTATAGACATCACAGAAAAAAATAAGAGTGAAGTTCATTCATTTTGAAGTCAGAGCCACATAAATCAAAGCTTGAAGGTGATAGCACTTTATCTTATAAGATATGCAAAAATGATTTCAGAATCTGGCCATGTTAAATATATTTTCAACAGTACAGTCAGTCATTCTCTGGGTGCAAATTTTTATAATGTTTTACAAATCATAATGATTTATTTAATACATTTAAAGTTATGCCTACCATAAATCAAAATAAGTCAATTTGTTTTAAAAATTATGCTTGCTCTCATGCAATATATCCAGACTATAGCATTCCTCTTCCTCCCTCCATCCTCTCAGTCAGCCCTACTTCCCCTCTCCTTCAGATCCGCTGCTCCTCCAATTTCCATCAGAAAGAAAAGTGATACCAACCAAATATAGCATAATAACATTGAATGAAACCAGGCATAAAAATCTCAATTTGAGACTGGACAAGACAACCTTGTAGAAAGAGAAGGCTCCCAAGAGCAAGCAAAATGATCAGAGGCACACTCAATTCCACTTTAGGAGTCCCACAAAAATCCCAAGCTAAACAACCACAACATGTATACAGAAGACCTGGTGCAGAAAGGCTCAGTCAAACTCTATGACTGTCACTTTGGTCTCTGTGAGTCCCCTTAGTTGACTTTGTGGGATGTGGTCTCCTTGTATTTTCCACCATCCTGGTTCCTACAACCCTTCCTCTGCTCCTTTATCAGGATTCCTGACCCTAATGATGAGGATTGGGCTGGGCACTGAGTCTGTGAGTGTAGCAGAATATCACCAGGAATCATTTCATTGGTTGTTGTTGCTGCTGCTGCTGCTGCTGCTGCTGCTGCTGTTGCTGTCACTGTAGCTCTAGGTTTGCTATTGGTTTGGTGGTAGAGTGTTGGTGATGGTGGTGGTGGTGGTGGTGGTGGTAGTGGTGATGGTGGTAATGGTGATGGTGATGGTAATGGTTGTTTTTCATAGTTTTTAGGTCTACCCCTAGGTCTCTGAGCCATTCAGCTTCAAGGCCATGGTGTGGTAGAATGGGTTTCCTCTTGTGGCATGGACCTCAAGTTAGAGTAGTCATTGTTTGTCTATTCCCACATACCCTGAGCCACCATTCCTGGAGCCAGACTACACGCTACAGACTCAATACAGGCTACAACATCAGAATAGTCTTTATCTGTTCATCGAAATTACAACACACCTGCTACCTACTCTGGAAAATGCTGTACATCTGAAATTAATTAAAATAATCTTAGGCTCAATACATGTAATGTGAAATTAAAAAATAAATACATCATACATTTATGAGTCTGATAAAAGAAAGAGAAGATGAAACACGTTATAGCAAAAGATGTGTAGTGTTTATAAAAATCACATTATTAGAAAATGTAAAACACTGGTAACTTACCTTTCAGAATAAATAGTAATAAATACATGCGATTTTTTCATTGTACAAATAAAAGATAAAAGAAGGTTTCAAGTGACAATAAAAATGTCATTAAGAAGGGACATGAAAATTGTTTTAATTTATTGGCTAGTCTTCTTAAGTTAGAAAGAGGTTCAGTAAATACTAAATTCAATGCACTTTCGACATGTTTATATAATGTGTATATATTTTTAAAAACAACATACTTAATAAAATACCATTGATAGTGAGTCATAGTAATTATATGCCTAAGTTACATGTTACTAGTAAATAAACAAGAAAATAGGAAAACATTATAAAATGTCATTTTGGACAACCAGATGAAAACTCCTTAGGCAAAACTATTTAGAAATATAGGCCTAGAATCTTGGGACACCAAAGACACAATTCACATACCAAATGATGTCTGACAAGAAGAAAGGAATGGACACTAGTGCTGGAAAGGATCAAAGCATCAGTGTAGGGGAATACCAGAACAGGGAAGTGGGAAGGGGTAGATGAGGGAGCAGGGGGAGGGAAAAGGGCATGTGGGACCTTAGGGGGGTGGGGAAACAAAAAAGGGAAATGAAATGTAAATATAGAATATATCCAATAAAAATAAATAAGCTAATGATTTCACTAGACATCTCTCAAAAGAGAGATAAAAAACTAATAAATATTTGAAAATTGTTTAAAAAAAGAAATATAGGAATATTTTTCATGCTTATAAAAAGTATATTGTATTATTCTAAAGACTGTCCCATCTGGGGATCCATCCCACATAGAGATACCAAACCCAGGCACTATGGCAGATAACAAGTACTACTTGCTGACAGGAACCTAATATAACTGTTTCCTGACAAGCTCTGCCATAGACTGACAAATACAGAGGTGGATGCTCACAGCCAACACTTGAAATGATCACAGGGTCCCCCATGGAAGAGTTAGAGAAAGGACTGAAGGAGCTGTAGGGATTTGCAACCCATGGGAAAAACAACAATATCAAGCAACCAGACCACCCAGAGCACCCAGGGACTAAACCACCAACCAAAGATTACACATGGAGGGACCCAATGCTCCAGTTGCATATGTAGCAGAGTATGGCCTTATCAGACATCAGTAGGAAGAGGGGCCCTTGGTCCTGTGAAGGCTTAATTCCCCAGTGAAGGAAAATGCTAAGATTGTGAAATGGGAGTGGGTAAGTGGGATAAGGGGAGGGAGGATAGGTTGGGGGATTTCCAGTGGGGAACTGGAAAAGGGATAACATTTGAAAAATAAATAAATAAAATATCCAATAAAATTTTTATGAATGTTTATTCCATTTATTACTTATTTATAAAATTGTTCATAATGATATCAAAAGTATTTTGGCCTGAGTAAGAAATTGCATTTTATTTTTAGCATATTTGCATACTGTTATCACAAATCCTAGTTATAATCAGTAAAAGTCTTTTGATTTGAAAGAATGTGTAAATTTATATTATCTTACACAAGCATACACACCCAAAGCATCACTCCTTAGTCAATTCATTAACTTTACATAATGTAGGATATATGGTTCCATTTGGATATATCCGAATAATAGTCCAAACTCCAAGAAGTTGCATGATTGTGAATAACCCACTTAAAGTATTATAACTTTCATCATAAGGCCTCACAGTTATAACTTTCACATATATGGCAATAAGATTAGTCATTCCTCCAGGGTTACTTTGTAGGTAAGTGGAAATGAAATCAAGACCTAAGGCTTAAAAATGATATAATTGTATAGCCACAATAATGTCTTTAATGATTGTATATAAACAATACATCTTCACCAAATGAGATGTAAAACAGCAAAAACTGTAAAGTCTTATTCAATCACAGGTCTTCATGCTATTGTGATAAACATATATCAAGATATGTGAGAAACAGATTCAGTGTACAGAGATATGGAAGGCAGCCCTTATTTCACTAAAACTAGTGGTCAGATCAAATCAGTCAGCAGAACATCTAACAAGAGCAATGTTCATCGTAGTCTAAATCATTGACTGCTCTTGTCATCAAAAGACCATGAAACACATTTGAATTTTAAAGAGGTACTCGATGAAACTCAAACCTGGTCAGTCATGTTTCAGGCAATAACCATAGCTTTATATATTCTAGAATTGTTACTGATGTTTCTCTCTTCTTACTGTGAAACCCAGAAAATTGATTCAGACATCTTTACTCACGTCTTAGAACCCATAAATATTTTATTACAATTATTATATGATAGTCAGGGAATGTAAGCCCACACATGTCATTGAACCTGTGTTCATATCAGAGGTTAAAATTTGCATAGCCCTATTCTATAACCATTCCAAATGTAGATAGCAGGGATTAACTGAGATCACTTTCAGACATGTGGAATTGCCTGTACCAAATAAGCCATCCTGTGGGGCCTAGTGACTATCAATCTTAATGTCACATTGTCAATAATTGGGGAAAAAAGAATCGTTAGCCATGACACAATAAGAGAAGAAGAAAACAAATAAAGGGAGAAGAAATGAAAATAAATAGAAAAATGAAAAGGATCTTACCAATTAGCCAACTGGTAATACAAAGATTCAACATTAAAATCAGACAGACTATCTTTACTGTAGATACAATAAGCATTTTCATTAACCAATACTTATAATTCAGTCTACAATCAAATATATTTCCTTCTCTTCAATTTCATATAAAACCATCATATAACAAGTAGAAAATCCACATTAGAATGAAAAACATTATAAATTCATGTGAACTTTAGCAGGTTCATAATTTTCTGAGTCTATGGTTCTCAACTCTAATTACTTTGGACAGGAAGTACAGAAAGGCAGAACATCATGGTTTTCCCAAACTGTAGGCATGAAGACATGGGCAGAATCTATTGGAGAATTTTACCTTTATATAGTCATCTTTGCAGATGGAATTGCATAGGGACAACCTGTATTGGAGTTACTTGGAGAAGAAAATAACTAGATGATCGGAATGGTGGACTAGCCCAGTCAACTGCTGATGCTCAAGTATAATGTCTATAAAGACTATTATCCAAAAGAGACAACCTGATGTTGTTTTCAGAGATGGAGCATTATGTATTCCCATTAATGAAAGATGAGAATACAGCTCATAATGATGTCAGAAGCAAAGGAGGAAAGTGCTTTCACACATGTGTGCTGTTCACCAAGAAGATTTTTGGGCTCACTGAAAGTATATGGAGGTTATCTGCTTATGAAACAATATGGCTTGCAAAGATCTAGTTGCTGTGTTCCTCAAACTTGCTAATATTGTGACCCTATAATACAGTTATTCTTCATGTTATGATGACTCAGAATCATAAATTATTTTTACTGCAGTTTCATAACTGTAATTTTACTTCTGTTATAAATAACAATTTAAGTATCTGGGTTTTCCCATGGTGTTGGGCAACCCACAGGGGTTGTGACACACAGGTTAAAGAACCTATAATGTTTATAATAAAAATGGCTCCCATAGGCTCATAGGGAGTGACATTGTTAGGAGGTGTGGCTTTGTTGGAGAAGGTATAGCATTTATAGAGGGAGTACTTCACTAGGAAGTAGATTATGAGGTCTCCAATGCTCAAACCATGTCTAGTATGACAGTCAATTGCTGCTACGTGTGGAACCAGATATAGTACTCTCATCTATTTCTTTATTACTATGTCTGCCTAATGCTGTCACGCTTTCTGCCATGATGATAATGGACTAAACCTTTGAAACTGTGAACCAATCCCAATTAAATGTTTGTCTTTGTAAGAGTTGATGTGTTCATGGTGTCTTTTCATAGCAATGAAACCCTAACAAAAATAGAAGTGTTGCTCTAGTGGGTAATGAGGGCACCATTGTTGAGCAGAATGTGCAAATAAAGACTGGAGATTTACTCTGTAGAGAAAGTGGGGTACGTTAGCACTATATTTTATATACAAAAAGTATGCTTGTCATAACTGAAGATTAGAGTTATAATTCTGAAAAGAAAGAAACCTATAGTGATATTTAACTATA
Organism: Apodemus agrarius; assembly: GCA_964023405.1. NCBI lineage: Eukaryota > Metazoa > Chordata > Mammalia > Rodentia > Muridae > Apodemus > Apodemus agrarius. The sequence goes on along the minus strand of OZ030018.1, from coordinate 36,607,363 downwards.
GGTTGGATCTGGAAAATATCATCTTAAGTGAGTTAACCCAATCACAAAAGAATACACATGAAATGCAATCACTGATAAGTGGATATTAATGAGCCCAGAAGCTCTGAATACCTAAGGTACAATTAGCAAATCAAAAGATTCCCAAGAAGAAGGAATGAGAGGACACTGGTCCAAAAAAGACTGGTTGCAGTCTTGCAGGAGAGTACCAAAACAGAGAAAGGGTTGGGGGGACGTGATTGGGGAATGTGTGGGGGCAGGAGGAAGACTTATGGGACACATGGTGACGGGGGAACTGGGAAAGGAGAAAGCCTTTGGATTGTAAACAAAGAATATAGAAAATAAAATTTAAAAAAAAGAAACCTATAGTGAATTTTGTGTTTATATTATAATAAGAGATAGCAATGTGAGTTCAATATTTTGCCTGATAGGGAAATAAAAAAATTGTAAAACTGTCTTCAACATGTTTTTGCTTCTATGCATGTATTTTACATTACACAAATAATATATATGTATATGTATATGTATATGTATATGTATATGTATATGTATATGTAAACACATACATTTTGTGTGTCTCTCAGTTCACAACTGAGAGATATATGAGTTACTAGTCTTCAATGAACATGCTGGTGGTGTGCTGACTTCTAAATGCAGTTTTCCACAAAAATAAGCAATTGCCTTATTTTCGTTCAAAAGTACAAAAATCACAAGAGGAAGTTGAAATCACTGTTTTACTAATAAACACTGAACTTCTCAAACCAGAATTAGAGTTTGAATCTGGAATGTCATAGAAAATGTCACTCCATTGAAAGCTTGGTCACAAGCTGTATACAATAAAGAAAAAAAAAGGTTCTGAAAATTTCAAGACACAAGGCCGAGTTGGAAGAAGTTACCAGAATGACTTAAATGGGGTATATGTTTAACACTGGCCCTGTTTCTCTCTGTACTTTCTGGCATCCTTGAGCGATGTTGTTTCCTCAGGCACACTGTGTAGACCACATGATCGTGTTCTGTCTCACAACATATGTACAGCATGAAGTGAGCTGATCATGGACTGAAACTTCTGGAACCAAGATCAAAAATGCTTTTTCAACTTCAATATGATTTTTCGTAGTACGTGCAAGCAATAAAAACTGGAAAGACCCAAACACTGATAATTTATAGAAGGAGTGGCTGAAGCATTTAACTCAGTGTACAGAGTTGGCCTGCCATTAATTAAGCTCTAATTACATGCTAAAATAAAATGGGAAAAGATTTAAAAAAAACTATTAGTCATTTCAAATATAATGTAAATGTAAATCAATATCCATTAAATAAAAAATGTATCCATCTATACCTAATTAATTTATTTTCTAATATAGGAGATATTGAAATAGATTCAAAGAGATTGTTCAAAAAAGGAAAATTAGTGATTTATGTTGAACACTTGCCATTTGCTACTTTAGTCAAGGAATTAATTGGAACACAGTACATAATGGAAATAGTTATATGTATAATCCAGCATGGTGCTCTGAAGAATTTAATATGATTTTGTGATTATTTCTGCCAGAAATGCATTAACTGAAACTCTCCATAGGCAGTGTCTATGGAGCCAAGATAGACAATATGTCTATAAGACAAGATATAATAATGTTGTATAGCTAAATTTAAAATACCAACATCAGTAAGTTAAAGAAAGTTGAGGCCTTTCAATACTAGAATATGAACACAAATCTGATGAGTGATTTAGTACTAGATACATTTGCCATATAGCATGATTGGTGTAATCTATGAGTCCAATGATGAAATAATAAGAATTTGCCATTATTATTATCCTGTTTAATGTTTATAAAAGATTAAACGTATTAAAAGAACTGTAGGCAACTGACATAAGCTGGGAAACAGAGATGGGGACTTCCCCAGAGAAGGTTACTTCAATTTGTTGTCCAGTGACAAATGATCCACTCCAAAACATACATGCAATTTCATTAAATGTACTTAACAGGTTATATTTATAAATACAAACACACACACTGTATATACATATAATATTTATTTTATATAGAAATATTTATTTTATATACAAATAAAATATTAAAATTTTATATAAATAATAATTATAAATAATTTATAATAATTATAATAATAAGTACTTTTATGTATAAAGAAAATATTTATTTTATATATAAATGTATAATATATTTATTATATAAATATATATATAAAACATGTGTGTGTATCTAATCCAAAATATAAGCATAAAGATATAAAATTAAATATTAATTACCTTTTATTTTGGTTATTTGTAATTTTTAGTAACTAAGAATAACAAATATCGAAATAAATATTAATATAAAGAGTTTAGAAAACCTTTCCTTTATTCAACTAAATATTAGAAATAAGATTCAATATATTAATTTCTCAAAGATATTTATTATAAAAATGTGATTAGAAATAGTTATATATTTGAAGCTATGTTATGTGAAAGAATCAGACAAATAAATGAAAATAATATGAATCAAATTCCCGCTACTTTCTAGGAAAGTGAAATAGTCTAAAGTACATAAAAATTGCATAACTTATAAGTTAACTGGAAATCACAGACAATAGACAATAGATGCTAGAGCTAACATAAAATTTCAAGTGATTGGTGGGCCAGAGACAACTCTGACTTTTGAAATCCATTTTACTCGTTTACAATTATTCATCATTGAATATTCAAGATTACATTAAATAAGGTAGTTACTCTGGATTTTATATAGAAACATGACCTGAAAAGGTATACATCAAAATTTCAGGTGTTTTATGTAATCTTGGCCATTGTTTCTCCTAAAAATAATATCGCAAAAATGAGCTCTGGTCAAAGTTGCTACTCTGAAAATATCCATTAGCTTAAAGCTAGCCAATTTAACTTTTGCAATAGCATGGGGAAACCTCCGGCCTCCGCACTCCTTTAAGAAGTGTGTTTGTTTCTTCAGACATCATATGGAAAGTGACATTCAAGAGCAGGCATGTGTGCAAGACCAGAGCATGGCAAACTTGATTAAAACTTTCAATCACACACAGAATTTGAAGAACAGGTAAGCAGGTGTCTTTAAGCAACATTCATTTAAGAACTAATTTCTTTGGTAAACCCTTTATAATGTGTATAATTTATCATTAACACACCAAATACTGCTCATATTATGAGAAAATAAATCCATATCTGTGACAAGAAATATACTAATAAAAAACCCAAATTATTCCTTTCATTCAACACTCATTAATATAATATTAAAATCTTAATATAAGATAAAATAACTAGAAGAGTCTCTTTTCATCTAGTCACATGAATGTTATGATATAGTTAGACTATAAGCAAGAAAATTCCTTATTGGCCATGGACAAGTGATTGGGCTGGAAATATCGATCAAAAAGTTAAGATTTGAAAGGTGTGTGGGGGGGTCAAAACTGAAGAAATGTATAGCTCAATTTATAAAGGGCTTGCTGCATAATCATAAAGACCAGAGTTTGATCACCTGTGTATTATGAAAAGAAAGCCATAGTAAGAATAGTCATGACTTGATTTGAGATGCTTTATTTGTGGTAAATATGAATTTTATGGTAATATTGAATTTTAAAGAATGAGCAGTTTCATTCTAATCTAAGATATCCAATACCATAACCCTTATAAATTTCTTTACCAAAGTTTTATATGAAGGACTTTCATCTTTTATCATGGCATAAAAACTGGTGCAAACAACATGTAGCACTTAGAGATGAAATTTTTGAAAAGCACCAGGACTCAATAGGGATGACATCAGCCAAAATGCCCAGCAGTGGCGATATGGGAAGGAACCTGAAGAGACCATCTCCAGTAGACAGACATGGCCCCAGTTGAGGTATGGGGCCAACCGACCATCTTCAATATTTTTGGCCAGGAATTGTTCCTTTCTAAAAGAAATGCTGGGTCAAAACTGGAGCAGTGACTGAAGGAAAAGCCATCCTGACCAACTTGGGATCTATCCCATGTACAGGCACTAAATTCTGAAACTTTTACTGATGCCATGTTGGGCTTGCAGATAGGAGTCTAGCATGGCTGTCGTCTGAGAGGCTCTACCAGCAGATGACTGAGACTGATGCAGATACTCACAGCCAAACATTGGACTAAGGTCTTCCCTATGGAAGAGTTAGGGGAAGGACTGAATCTGCTAAAGTGGATGGCAAACCCGTAGGAAGAACAGGAGTATCAAATAACTCAGAACCCTTAAAGCTCCCAGAGACTCAGCCACCAGCAAAAGAGTATACTTGGGCTGTTATGTGGCACCTCACACACATGTAGCAGAGGAATGCCTTGTCTGGACTGAATGGGAGAGGATGAGCCTAATACTGTAGAAATTTGGTGCCCCAGGCAAGGGGGATGCCGGTGAAAGTGAGGTGGGGGTAGGTGGGTGGGAGGGAGAGCACCCTCTCAGAAGCAAAAGGGAGAGAGGATTCCCAGAGAGAACTGGGAAAAAGGAGGACAAGAAAGGGGGACTTTTGGAATGTAAATAAATAAAATAATTTAAGAAAAAAATTTAAGATAAAACTTGAAAGGATTGGTAAAACTACCATTGTGTAAGTATATATTTTGTTGAAAATCTTGTCATCACCAAGTGGAGACATGAGACTTGGCATTTGGCCAGGGATCTTACCTTCCCCAAATTCTAAAATGAATTGGCATTTTTAAACCAAAGAGACTTCCTCAAGGACTATAACGTTCTTTACATTTTAAAGAGAATATAGATTTTCTTCATGTTGCTAATATTTCATCATTCATAAGATCCAAATAACCAATCATTTTGAAACAGTTAAGAATTTTTGCTAATTAAAGATCAATTAATTAATTATTTAAAGCTAGATACATAAGATGGGAGTGAAGTATATTGCATCCTGAAGACTTTCCTTTCTAAATGGCAGACAAATTAAAGTACTTTTATCTTGAAGGGGTTCATATTTGTTTTATTAGACTTGGTCATTCTGATGGGGTAAAATGAATTCTTAAGGGAATTTTAATTTGCATGTTTCTTATGGTTTGGGATGGTGAAATACTTTTAAGTATTTCTGAGCCTCTAAGTATTTCTAAGTGTTTTATCTTGCAAAAACTCTCTGTTTAGTTTTATTCCCTATTTTTTAAATACTGGCCACGATGGAGGGAACAGAGAATACTAATAAGTTACACATTTCTCTTTAAAATCTTACATTTTTCATCTAAGATCATCTTTTTCTTTTAAAATGCTTTCACTTTTTTCTCTCTTCTTTTATCTCAGGGGATTCACAGGGTGACTCTTGAAAATACATTTATTGAAGGTTTGAGAGTTTGATTTTTACTTAGTGAATACTTTATGAAATTATAAACATTTCATTATTTGTAAGATGGGAATTATGTGATGATTTGAATTGGTTTCCTGACTGTCTGCACACATGTTAGCCTAGATATTTTACTTTCACTAGGACAACTGAAGTTAATTCAAATACTTGTGCCAAAATGTGTGAAATAGATTGGTATTACTTTTTGTTCTGTACAGAAGACTTAACTGCCAACTGTGACTGGAAAACTTACAGAGAAGGTCAGAGTGCAAAGGTTACATTGTGATGCAATGCTGGATGCTTGCCTATACCAAGGACATTGCATTATTTCTCTTCCTTTTCCTCTTTTCTCATCATTAGGCCTTCACCCTTTTCCTATGAGCAACAGGGGATGCAAGATCCAGTTTCTTCTTAGTAAACAGTGTGATCGACTCCTCATTTCCTCCTGTCTTTCAATCATACCGTTGACCTTCTGAACAGAGCATAATTTTCTTACCTAGTGTGTTGTCAAGAAAAGTCTTGTGATGGATCAGGAATTAGTTTGAGTGACAAGTTGACAATAATGTAGTCCTTGTTCAAGAAGGTTGTGCTTAGTGCCTGAGTAAGTCATAATAAATTTGAAATATCCTTCTGTCCTCCTCCCATCACGTGCCAAATGCTCCTGTAGGCATAATCACTCATGAACCCATTGCATAGGCAGTGACATGTAATTAAAATGGCATCACAGAAATAGGATGTGAAAGTGTGAATTCCCACCCGAGAATACTAACTTGGAAAATATTACAGGGCACATCTTGTTTGAATTGTTTTAAATTTTAATCAAGCTTGATAGATCCAATGTTTATGGAAGAATTCAGCTACCTGTTAAAATAAATATTTTACGTGTACTTCCTATATGTATTCATTCTGCATTAAATACATAAAACATTTATTGAACTTTTACTTAGTAGTAAGCACTGTTTACAAGATCATGGTCTTAAAACACTGTCCATAATGATTACCTTTAGAAAGAAAGGCTTCATTTTTTCATATTTATTTATTATTTGTGAGGGATGTGTGTGTGTGTGTGTGTGTGTGTGTGTGTGTGTGTGTGTGCCATTGCACACAAATTCAGAACAGAAGACAACTAGCCAGGTGAAAACTGACTTAACATGCCATGTAGATGCCTAGGATTAAATTTCAGGAAACACTGTTGAAAACACCTGGGCAGTCTCACAATGCATAAATGACTTTTATTTTTTACTTCTAGGATTTTATGAGAACTTTTAGTACTCTTGAATATTATTTATTTTTAAAAACATAAACTTCGAAAATTATAAGGTGTCCCTCATTTCAAAACTATTAGTTGCCTGTTGAATACGTCAAAGGTAGCAACAATGAGTGCACATTTATTAGTAACTTTATTTCTTAATGTCTGAAAGAAAATAAGTAAGACCTATCCATGTAAATTACCATATAATAATCTTATAGGGATTTAAGTTTGTTTATTTTTTTTAGGTTCATATGCACCTGCTTACATTAAAGTCTTCTAAATTAGTATTTTACTGATGATTTGTTTTTTGTTTGTTTGTGAAATTATTTGAATGTAAACAAATATAGGAAATAAAAAAATTAAGACTGTTGCTTATAAGATTATACCTGCCTATTAAGCAACAGTCTTAATTTTTTATTTTCTATATTCTTTGTTTACATTCCAAATGATTTCCCCTTTCTTGGTTCCCCCCTCCCCATAAGTCACATAAACCCTCTTCCCTCCGCCCACTCCCCAATCACCCCCTCCCATTTTTCTGTCCTGGTACTCCCCTACAATGCTGGATCAAGCCTTCCCAGGACCAAGTCCCTCTACTTCCTTCTTCTTGGGAATCATTTGATATGTTAATTGTGTCTTAAGGTTTAAAATGACTATTGTCTTTTCAAAAATAATGTATGCAAGAAAACAGCACAGCTCTCCTCTCCCTACACTCCGAACTTCTTATTACAACTCTAGTTTTGATCACTTTTAACCAAATGAAAATTTAACTTGGGTTTACCCATCACCCCAAAGCATCTAGGCTGTTTATGTCTTATAGATAGATATAGCTATATATGTTATAACATATATGTATATATATATATATATATATATATATGTATTTATGTATTATAACACAATAATTTTAAAAGGGCAATAGGACCTACATATCCCTGAGCAAGAAGCAAAAGCAAGATTAAAAGGCAACAATGGTTCATTCAATTCTACCAAGCACTGTCCGTGGCAAAGGCAGCAACTTTTTTTTTGATATATACTATATTTACATTTCATTTACCTTTTTCTGGTTCCCTGCCCCCAAAGGTCCCACATGGCTTTTCCCTCCTCCTGTTCCTCCATCCATTCGAATCTTCCTACTTTCCTGGGACACCAAAGGCAACATCTTCTTAAGAAGAAAAAATAAAATAGTTTTTCTATAATTCCTGAAGTTTTACTAAATTTTCAACCCTAATGAGCTGTCTCAATTAGGAGTATTGTTTTTTTTTTATTTTCTATATTCTATGTTTACATTCCAAAGGCTTTCCCCTTTCCCAGTTCCCACCCACCATAGTTCCCATAGTTCCTCTCCCCCCCAACTGTTCCCCAATCATTCCCCCTCACCCCTCGGTTTCTTTACTAAACTGGATGCAATCTTTACAGGCCCAGGGTCCTCTCCTTTCTTCTTCTTGGGAATCATTTGACTTGCTATTAGTGTCTTGAGTATTTAGGGCTTCTGGGCTCATTAATATCCACTTATCAGTGATTGCATTTCATGTGCATTCTTTTGTGATTGGGTTAATTCACTCAGGATGATATTTTCCAGGTCTAACCATTTACCTACAAATTGCATGAATTCATTATTTTTAATTGCTGAGTAGTATTCCATTGTATAAATATACCACATTTTCTGAATCCATTCCTCTTTTAAGGGATATTTGGGCTCCTTCCAATTTCTGGCTATTATAAACAAGGCTGCTATAAACATAGTGGAACATGTGTCCTTATTGCATGCAGGGGAATCCTCTGGGTATATGCCTAGGAGTGGTATGCCAGGGTCCTCTGGAAGTGACATGCCCAATTTTCTGAGGAACCGCCAAACTGATTTCCAGAGAGGTTTTACCATTTTGCAATCCCACCAACAGTGGAGGAATGTTCCTCTTTCTCCACATCCTCGCCAGCACTTGTTGTCTCTAGAGTTTTTAATCTTAGCCATTCTGACTGGTGTGAGGTGGAATCTCAGGGTTGTTTTGATTTGCATTTCCCTGATGACTAATGATGTTGAACATCTTTTAAGGTGTTTCTCGGCCATCCGAATTTCTTCTGGTGAAAATTCTTTGTTTAGCTCTGTGCCCCATTTTTTGATAGGGTTATTTGTTTCTTTGCGGTCTAACTTCTTGAGTTCTTTGTATATATTGGATATTAGCCCTCTGTCGGATGTGGAGTTGGTGAAGATCTTTTCCCACTTTGTTGGTTGCTGTTTTGTCCTTCTGACAGTGTCCTTTGCTTTGTAGAAACTTTGTAATTTTATGAGGTCCCATTTGTCGATTCTTGATCTTAGAGCATAAGCTATTGGTGTTCTGTTCAGGAACTTTTCCCCTGTGCCCAAGTCCTCGAGGGTCTTCCCAAGTTTCTTTTCTAATAGTTTCAGTGTGTCTGGTTTTATGTGGAGGTCCTTGATCCACTTGGAGTTGATCTTAGTGCAAAGAGATAAGAGTGGGTCAATTCGCATTCTTCTGCATGTTGACCTCCAGTTGAACCAGCACCATTTGTTGAAAAGGCTATCTTTATTCCACCGGATGGTTGTGGCTCCTTTATCAAAGATCAAGTGACCATAAGTCTGTGGGTTAATTTCTGGGTCTTCAATCCTCTTCCATTGATCTGCTTGCCTGTTGCTATACCAATACCATGCAGTTTTTAACACAATTGCTCTGTAGTACTGCTTGAGGTCAGGGATATTGATTCCCCCAGAAGTCCTTTTATTGTTGAGAATAGTTTTAGCTATCCTGGGTTTTTTGTTGCTCCAGATGAATTTGAGAATTGCTCTTTCTAGATCTATGAAGAATTGAGTTGGGATTTTGATGGGGATCGCATTGAATCTGTATATTGCTTTTGGCAAGATGGCCATTTTTACTATATTGATCCTGCCAATCCAGGAGCAAGAAATATTTTTCCATCTTCTGAGGTCTTCTTCGATTTCTTTCTTCAAGGACTTGAAGTTCCTGTTGTACAGATCTTTCGCTTGTTTGGTTACAGTTACGCCAAGATACTTTATGTTGTTTGTGGCTATTGTGAAGGGTGTTATTTCCCTAATTTCTTTCTCTGCCTGCTTGTCCTTTGAGTACAAGAAGGCAACTGACTTGCTTGAGTTAATTTTATATCCTGCCACTTTGCTGAAGTTGTTTATCAGCTGTAGAAGTTCTCTGGTGGAGTATTTTGGGTCGCTTATGTAAACTATCATATCGTCTGCAAATAATGATAGTTTCACTTCTTCCTTTCCAATTTGTATTCCTTTGACTTCCTTATGTTGTCTAATTGCTCTTGCTAGAACTTCAAGTACTATATTGAAAAGATATGGAGAGAGAGGGCAGCCTTGTCTAGTCCCTGATTTTAGTGGGAATGCTTCAAGTTTCTCTCCATTTATTTTGATGTTGGCTACTGGTTTGCTCTAGATTGCTTTTACTATGTTTAGGTATGGGCCTTGAATTCCTGCTCTTCCCAAGACTTTTAGCATGAAAGGATGCTGAATTTTGTCGAATGCTTTTTCAGCATCTAATGAGATGACCATGTGGTTTTTTTCTTTCAGTTTTTTTATGTAGTGGATTACATTGATGGATTTCCGTATATTGAACCATCCCTGCATCCCTGGGATGAAGCCTACTTGATCATGGTGGATGATCGTTTTGATGTGCTCTTGGATTCGGTTAGCAAGAATTTTATTTAGTATTTTTGCATCTATATTCATAAGAGAAATTGGCCTGTACTCTTTCTTTGTTGGATCTTTTTGTGGTTTAGGTATTAGCGTAATTGTGGCTTCGAAGAATGAGTTGGGCAGTGTCCCTTCTGTCTCTATTTTGTGGAATAGTTTGAAAAGTATTGGTGTTAAGTCTTCTTTGAAGGTCTGGTAGAATTCTGCACTAAAACCATCTGGTCCCGTACTTTTTTTGTTTGGGAGGCTTTCTATAACCCCTTCTATTTCTTTAGGGGTTATGGGACTATTTAGCTGATCTACTTGATGCTGATTTAATTTTGGTATTTGATATCTGTCTAGGAAATTGTCCATTTCCTCCAGATTCTCCAGTTGTTTTGAGTATAGACCTTTGTAGTAGGATCTGATGATCTTTTGAATTTCCTCAGTTTCTGTTGTTATGTCTCCCTTTTCATTTCTAATTTTGTTAATTTGTATACTGTCTCTGTGTCCTTTGGTTAGTCTGGCTAAGGGTTTATCTATCTTGTTGATTTTCTCAAAGAACCAGCTCCTGGTCTTGTTGATTCTTTGTATGGTTCTCTTTGTTTCTATTTGATTGATTTCAGCCCTGAGTTTGATGATTTCTTGTCTTCTACTCCTCCTGGGTGAATTAACTTGTTTTTCTTCCAGGGCTTTAAGGTGTGCCATTAAGCTGCTAGTGTATGCTCTCTCCAGTTTCTTTTTGGATGCACTTAGAGCTATGAGTTTTCCTCTTAGCACTGCTTTCATTGTGTCCCATAGATTTGGGTAGGTTGTACCTTCATTTTCATTGAATTCTAAAAAGTCTTTGATTTCTTTTTTTATTTCTTCCTTGACCAAGGTGTCATTGAGTAGAGTATTGTTCAGTTTCCATGTGTATGTGGGCTTTCTGTTGTTTTTGTTGTTATTGAAGACCACTCTTCTTCCATGGTGATCTGATAGGAGGCATGGGATTAGTTCGATCTTCTTGTATTTGTTGACATCTGTCTTGTGACCAATTATATGGTCTATTTTGGAGAAGGTACCATGTGGAGCTGAGAAAAAGGTATATTCTCTAGCTTTAGGATGAAATGTTCTATATATATCTGTTAAATCCAATTGGTCCAGAGTTTCAATTAGTTTCACTGTGTCCCTGTTTAGTTTCTGCTTTCCTGATTGGACAATTGAGGAGAGTGGAGTGTTGAAGTCACCCACAATTATTGTGTTAGGTGTAATGTGTGCTTTAAGCTTTAGTAAGGTTTCTTTTATGAATGAGGGTGCCCTTGCATTTGGAGCATAGATGTTGAGTATTGAGAGCTCTTCTTGGTGGATTTTCCCTTTGGCCAGCAAGAAGTGACCTTCTGAGTCTCTTTTGATGATTTTGGTTGGAACTCGATTTTGTCTGATATTAGAATGGCTACTCCAGCTTGTTTCCTGAGACCATTTGCTTGTAAAATTATCTTCCAGCCTTTTACTCTAAGGCAGTGTTTGTCTTTGACACTGAGATGTGTTTCCAGTATGCAGCAAAATGTAGGGTCCTGTTTCCTTATCCAGTCTGTTAATCTATGTCTTTTTATTGGGGAATTGAGTCCATTGATGTTAAGAGATATTAAGGAATAGTAATTATTTCCTCCAGACATTTTTGAAATTATATTTATTTATTTTATTTATTTTTTATATTCGAGAGGTTACCTTCTTTTGGGTTTGATGAGAGGAGGTTTCTATCTTGCTTCTTCCCGTTGTAGTTTCCGTCCTTGTCTTGGTGTTTTCCCCCTATTATCCTTTGTAGGGCTGGATTTGTGGAAAGATATCGTGCAAATTTGGTTTTGTCATGGAATACCTTGATGTCTCCATCTATGGCGATTGAGAGCTTTGCTGGGTAAAGTAGTTTGGCTGAAGTTTGTGTTCTCTTAGAGTTTGCATTATATCTGCCCAGGATCTTCTAGCTTTCATGGTCTCAGGTGAGAAGTCTGGTGTTATTCTGATAGGTCTTCCTTTATAAGTTACTTGGCCTTTTTCTGTTGCTGCCTTTAATATTCTTTCTTTGTTTAGTACATTTGGAGTTTTGATTATTATGTGACGGGATGTATTTCTGTTCTGATCCAGTCTGTTTGGGGTTCTGTATGCTTCTTGTATATTCATGGGCATCTCTCTCTTTAGGTTGGGGAAGTTTTCTTCCATAATTTTGTAGAAGATATTTGCTGGCTCTTTAACTTGTACATCTTCATTCTCGTCTATACCTATAATCCTTAGGTTTGGTCTTCTCATTGTGTCCTGGATTTCCTGGATGTTTTGGGTTACAGCCTTTTTGCATTTAGTATTTTCTTTGACTGTTGAATCAATGGTTCCTATGGTATCTTCGGCTTCTGATATTCTGTCTTCTATCTCTTGTATTCTATTGTTGATATTTGCATCTATGGCTCCTGATTTCTTCCCAAGGTTTTCTATCTCCAATGTTGTCTCCCTCTGCGATTTCTTAGTTGTTTCTACTTCTGTTTTTAGTACCTGGATGGATGTGCTCAGATCTTTCGCTTGCTTGATTGTGTTTTCATGTATTTCTTTAATAGATTTTTGTGTTTCCTCTTTCATAGCTTCTACTTGTTGGCCCACGTTCTTCTGTATTTCTTTAAGTGATTTTTGTCTTTCCTCCTTATTGTCTTCTTCTTTTTGATCCATCTTCTCCTGCATTTCTTGAAGTGATTTTTGTATTTGCCTTGTAAAGGCTTCTAACTTTTGATCCATTTTCTCTTCTATTTCTTTACGAGATTTTTCTATGTGTTCAACTACCAGCATCCTGACCAGTGATTTTATATCCAAGTCTTGTTTTTCTGGTGTTTTGGGGTATCCAGGGCTTCCTGTTGTTGGCGAACTGGGTTCAGATGCTGTCATGTTGCCTTGATTTCTGTTAGTGACATTCCTTCGTTTACCTTTTGCCATCTGGTTATTTCTGGTGTTAGTTGACCTTGTTGTCACTGGCTGGTGTTTGAATCTCCTGTGAGGCTGGGCTTACCTGTTGTTTCTCTACTGGTGGTTATTCGTGATTGCTGCTCAACGGGATCACGAGCTGGCTGCCACCTGCTGACTTTGTGCATGGCCTGAGGTCTCCGGGAAGTGTGGGGGAGTGCAGCAGAGCCTCGGCAGGCGCTGCTGGGCCTGCCTAGTAGCGAGAGCCTAGCAGATCCCCCCACGTGGTAGCCCCTGATGGAATCTGTCTTCCTGTGCCTTTCCAGCTGTGTCCTGGTTGCATTATGGAGGCCTGCCGCTATTGCTGGTCCGGGGGTCCTGGGGAGCTGGGTGGTTCCGGCTGCCTCGGTGCACGGCCTAAGCTCGCAGGGATGTGCTGCAGAGCCTAGGTGCCTGGACCCGCCTGTGGGCGAGAGCTTAGCAGCTCTCCCTGTTCTAGTCCCAGACGGAGTCTATACCTGCACCTTTCCAGCTGTGTCCTGGTTGCAATATGGAGGCCTGCCGCTATCACTGGTCCTCACACTTCTTTTTTTTTTTTTTTTTTTTTTTTTAATTTAATTTTTTTTTTAATTTTATTTTCTATATTCTATGTTTACATTCCAAAGGCTTTCCCCTTTCCCAGTTCCCACCCACCATAGTTCCCATAGTTCCTCTCCCCCCCATCTGTTCCCCAATAATTCCCCCTCCCCCCTCAGTTGCTTTACTAAACTGGAAGCAATCTTCTTAATAAACAGGAATTGTTGCTTATCCTGGTTCCGCCGGCAGGGTCTGAGCACCTGGCAAGCTGGCTAGGTCTGGCTTCCCTGCTACCGGCTGGATGGGATGCTGCAGGCAAGATGGCGCTGCCTGCAGGGGATTCGGGGTCTGGCCTGCGAGCGCAGAGTGCAGGCACGGCCGCTGTACTCCAAACCGCTAGTCTGTGCGCAGTTCCTGCCCCAGACCTGAGTCCCCGGAGGTCTTAAACTCGGGCTGTCTCTGGTACCTGATTTCACCGGCAGGGTCTGAGCACCTGGCAGCTGGCTAGGTCTGGCTGACCTGCTACCACAGGAGTATTGTTAATATTACCTTGAATGTTTCAAAAAAGATTGAAGGGAGGGACTTTTGAATCTTTTCTCATTTGAAATCAACACACTTTTGGCAGTAAATGATGATATCTTCAATCCATTATGTCACTATTGCATTTGGGGCAATAACATCAGTAAAATGTAAGTCCCAAATTTTGTTTTATTATCCACATTAGAATCAATAAAATCAGCTTTGATCAATTTAATTGAGAAGTTCCACTCTCAATCCATTTGTATTTTTTTGCTGGATGCTTCTTTATTTTCCTCTCCTTAGTCCCGTTCAAACTCTGGCATCAGAAGTATTAAATTGCTTGAGATGAAAAATATTTTTCTCCTGGCTTATACACTTTGTGTCCCTTGGACAGAAATGGGGCAGGTCAAATTTCACCTTCCATTGTAACAGGGACTCATCTCTCAGAGCCTGTTTAAAAACAAACAAACAAACAAACAAAAAATAGAACTCCTCTACCTATTCTGCCCATCTCTCTGGGCAACCAAAGAGGAGATGGTACAGTATGTTCTATTTATTTGTTTGCACATCTATCTCCAATTCTAGATTGGAAACTAAAATGTGTTATATGTCATATACCTTCAGAGTTCAAGGATTTGATATTTTTCCTGATAAGTAGTAAGCACTCGGTGAATAGTTATACAGTTGTGTTAGTTTATCCACACAGTGATATGTGATTTGTTTGTCTTTGGTTCACAGTAAAAAGAAAATATTATGGAGATTATCTTCTTCCATACTTTAAAGCATTGTCTTTATGTTTTGCAAGTATAGCACAAACTTCAATTTACCTCTCAAGGAGAAGAAAAACAAAAACTCTAATAGATCAGGGAATATTATGTCTCTATTCTTTCTGATAGTCTGCATGAATTTTCATCAGTTAAATTCATCATTTGTACATCTAGTACTGCTATAATGAGGCATTCATGTACTTGAATCGCCGGGTCTCTTTCAGGAAGTAGTTTTATAAATAAAGAAACAAGAGAAAAATTTATTTTCACTATTTTTATTCTGAAACTCAATGGGAATATAAAGAATGAAAATTTGTGGGAAACTGCAGTTAGTATGTTCAGTGGTAGGATAGTATCTTCATAACTGAGAGAATAATTTGAATATTCTACTTCTGTAGCTTTCGTGGTTTGGTAACAATTCTAAACTTTATAATCATGCTGTAGAATATTAAATATTAATATTTGTTTTAGAGTAGTAAATATTTAAACCTGAGTGGCAAAACTCTCAAGAAAGCACATAAACTTATACTAATAGTTCCACCAAAGTTTTTTACAACGTTAATATAGTTTTCCCCAAACAAAAGCCTTAAACACATTGATTTTTATTTTCAAGAATGATATTAAGGTAGAAATACTTTTTGGGATTCCAAACAGTTTGTAAGGATAAGTGTGCATAAAAATACATTAAGTGACAAGAATAATGACCCAAAGCTATCACCAGTATAGTAGATAATCCGCAAAGCTTCCTTTTTCTAAATAAAATAACTTGGTACTCACACCGTGTCTCCAGAGTGTGGACTGTTCTTATGTGTACAGTATGGATGGGCAAAAGTAATGTATTACTCCAAGGTTGGAAGAGGCTCTTCAAGGTCCACCTGGGTTTGTCTGAATGTTCCCTCAGAAGAAAACCAATCGACCTATGTAGGAAGTCCTGCTTTTCTATTATAGCTTGTGGAGTGGGGGTGATTACATGAAGAAGGTTTTTTGATTACATACGTACTTTTAATCTTCCCGTCATAAGCATCAAATGATTTGAAAAATAATTAGAATGTTTCTTTCAGAGTATACAGATGAATTGGAGGGCTAGGAGATTTATTGGCCCACCAAAAACAACGCTGCAGAATTCTTTGTGCATTTCCAGCAGCTTACGACCCACACAGCATTTGATCTTCCATTCATTATGAAACAAATGCAAGTCGTACTTTCTAGACTCCACAAAGGTTCAGAATTACCAACGTTCAGGGCTAACAAAATGATTGTTTCTTCAGATCATTAAGTTTAAGTTGGTTAGGTATAAACTAAGAGTTGGTATGATTAAGAGAAGAAAACAGCCAGGGATGGTGGATCATGCCTATAATCACTTGTGAGGCTGAAGAAATAGTTTGGGGCCAGGTCTATATAGTAAGGTCCAGGCCAGCCTCAGCAACACATGGAGAGTTTGTCTTAAAAATTCTTTAAAAATAATAATGTTAACAATTACTCTCTACTGCAGCCTTTACTTCCTATTTCCTTGCATTCAAACAAAAATGATGCTGCCTTATTGAACAGGTAGCACACACGCTATATCTAGTGAGTGGCTTTGAGGATAGGGCAGGCGGCCTTCCATATTCAGTCAAGGACTGTTCCCACTTATGTAAAAGATTACTGGTCCCTGAAACACGCTTACTGTAGCAGAAACCACTTAAGCTGCAAGCTTATCTAATGTACTCCTATATTCCACCACTCTCAAGAAGAACAACAACATACTAATAATAATTGACACTAAAAGATGATTTGATAAAAAACATATAACAATGCATAAATATAAGCATATGTGCCCATAAAACATCTCAAAAATATACACAGTGAATGCTTCTGTGTGCTTCACTTTTTAATATTAAAATATAGTAGAAATAAGGGTGGTTCTCTCTTTCATGTTATGATTTGAGTTCGTTGATCTAGCGCGGTTCTTACACGGTCTCTGAGTTCATGTGTGTGAAGGCTCTGATGCCTGTAAGTTTCACTTCATTGTATATCTTGACAACCTCTTGTCTTACAGTCTTTTCTCTGCCTCTTTCACAGTGCTTCATCAGACTTTATGACAAGGGAGTTTAACAAATATCCTATGGTAAGGGGAGAATTCCATAATCTCTTACTCTCTACATATTGATTAGTAATTGGTTTCTGTATTAATCACCATCCACTGCAAAAAAAAAAAAAAAAAAAAAAAAAAGATGTTTCACTGAGAAGGGCTGAGAAATGCACCAATCTCTAGATATAAAGAAATAAGCTTAGGAACAGTTTAATGCCATATCTGTTTTGCAGAATACTCACATTAGGTTCCCTTCTAGTACCTTTAGCCTAACCAGACACAGATTTTTGGCCCAGGAATTGAACCCAGGCTCAAATTTTCTTTTATGGAACAGGTGACTATTTTACTTTGGTGGTGGTGGGGCTTTATTGCGCATTTCCCAATTGTAAACATTGTGGATAAAGTTGTGTGACAAGATCAAAAATGTTGGACACCTCTGTATGTGTGAAAAAGAGCACTTATACCAAATTAAGTTAGTAACTAGTATTTTGAATTTTCAGGAATCTGAGGAAGGCAAAGACATGGAAAGAGTTTAGTTTTAATTTAAATTTAATTTAATTTTTTAAAACCTGAGGAGGATCGGAGTGGTACAGATGACACAGTGGCCAAGGAAAAATGCCATTGGCCAGACTTTTTATCATCATTACCACTCTGTGATCCTGTGTGAGTTTGCTGAGATGTGTTTGATGTATTTGTGAGTCAGGTACACACGTAATATATGCATGATGGGAAGAGGCCACTACTGGAAGTGCATTCTCTCCTTCCACAGTGGGATCTGATGATGAAACTCGGCCTGCTGAGCTTAGGACAAGCAATTTTATTTACTATGCTATCTCAGTAGACCCAGTGTCCTAGTTGTGCAAGACTTTGTGATATGTATCAACAATTTCAGGTTTTCCTAGAAATCTGTGGAAGATTCTGTGCAAAGAAAAGGCCTGATAAGGCTTTGATTTAAAAACATAATGCCTTTTTAAAAGATTAAATGGAAAAACAAGAGAATAAATCAGGAGGCGCTGTATAAAAAGTATTATGGATACCAGAAGTTCCCAGAAGCTGTTACTAGAGAACGTAGATATGAGGAGATTGAAACAAAACTTTAAAATAGACTGGTTTTATTTCAAAAATTTATAATCCAACAGTATGAATGCCCATGTGTGTGCATGAACACATGCTTTTGTAAACACACATACACACACACACACACACACACACACACACACACACACACAAATGCAGGACTGCAGCACTTGAAACAAATTATACCTGACACGGAGTCTTCCTGCAGCACTGCCTATCTCAATAAGTGATCACTGTGGAGTTATCGTTTCTCAAGCTCAAAGTCTTTTACACTAGTTCACCAGACAGATATTTCTACCTCGGGTGATCTTCTGGCTTAGAAAACAGAGATTGACAGAATATCTTCAACTTGACTAAAGTTACAGCCGGGCACAATTAGAGTGCCAGATTGAGTCAACAGACATTACACAGCTCTGCTGAGAGTTTCAGAGGATTTACAGCCAGCCATTCATTTGGTATCCTATCAGAGTATGACCATAATATGACAGATATATTTTTTCACATTTTTCTGTATTAAAAGTTTATTTTCTCACTCAAACTGAAATTCCTAATCAAATCTTGTGTTTGTTTACATCTAAAGCTAAGGTAATTTTAAATGCAGTAATGAGCATGGCTCTGATTCAATTAGATTCATTTAGCACAGGAAAAGCCTACAATGTATTTCAAATGGTCATGTTTGAAACTCATTTTCTATTTTCCGTTGGCCACATTGTTAATAAGACTCTCCTTGCTGTGATTATTTCCAAAACACATTGCCCAGTGGACTATACTTTGCCTGCATAAACAGTTTCTTTAAGAATCTTGGCAAGACTCCAAAAGAAGAGGCAGGTAGTTTACTTTGTCACAAAAACTTTTGGTCCCATGAAGCCAATTTCTATAGCTATTCACATTCAAACATACAGGGAGAGATAGAGAAGAACTTGGGGTGTCAAGGATCATTTCTGATTGAAAAAAAAATATATATCCTCTGTGATTCATACACCTGCTTGGCCAAACAAACTCTATTCAGAATTCAAAGAAAGGATTCAGAACACTTGGAAGGAAGCCTTTGAAGGCTGTTGAGCTAATTTCCCAAGATAATAGCAGGTATTGTATCACAGTGTTTTTGGTCCTTAACACATCGAACCATAAAACTTGTTTTTAGATATAGTTTTTTTAATAGAAAAGAGGGTTAAATGAGAAGTTACTGTCTTATTTTACTGAAAGGAGAAAATGATCCAGCCTTTTAATTTTCTTTCATGAATTGAAAGTATTTCAAAATACGAAATACTTTGTAGGATAAAAGAAAGAAAATGAACAGAGGGCTTAAACTGCTATTTCATTTTGTGTTGACACATCCACAATAGAACATGGCATTCAGTACATCTTACAATGGTACAACAGAAGAATACAGTGGTAATGAACAGTGCTGAACACAGTCTGCCTCATTTTTCATGACATAAATGTCCTGTAAAATTTGTTCAAAGAAATGAAATTTTGGAAATAAAGAGATGGACAAGAAAAACTGGGCATAAACTGTGACCTTTCCTCATCTCTACAGCCATAAGCAAGACAGAAACCAATGAGGAAAAATAAATAAATCTGAAGCAAATTGGTTGGAAAGAAACCTGTCTATGGATAAAAAAATAATAATATTTGAACAAGTATTATATAATGGATTATCTGGGCAGTAATTACATAAAGCCAGATTTAAAATGAACATAAAAGAAAAAAAGTAATCTTGAATGAGACAACTGGAAGAGAATACAAATTTGGGGAAATTAACTCAGTGTGAGATTTTTCATGCATATTCTGTGACTAGCCTGAAGCTCAAAGCTCTCACGCATTAATTTTAAAATTAGGTATTTTTGCATTTTTTGTTAGATACTAAAATCTGTGTTTTATCATTTTCTATACAGGAATAAGAACACCAACCCACCTACAAAGTTTTGAGCCACAATTGTTCCTGTCTAAGAGAAATGAAGGGGGTGGAGGAGAAATGGAGCAGAGTCTGAAGGAATGGCCAGCTGGTGGCCGGCCCAACTTGGGATCTACACTGTCACTTATGCTGTGCTGTGGTGTCAGCTGACCAAGAAAATCACTCATTGACTAACATGTTCTATTTCAAGATTCAGTTTTGACCAAATCAATGTACTCTTGTTTGCTTTTCGCTAGTGTTTAGGAAAAGGTTTTTCTTTAAGTACCAATAAACTCAACTTTTGAACTCAAAAGATCTATAGTGATATTTGGACACATGTGTAAATGTGGAACCTATCCTAATACTAGCACAATGCTCAAAATTGTTCTCAGAGGCTAAAGTAAACCTGTAATTTTTTTGCAACTACTTGCTGTGGGATTTGGCAGCACTCTGAAGAAATAATATAGGTGTCATTGTTTTATCATACTTGGGCACAAAATGCACATTGAACATCACCAGAGGGAGTGTGGAGTTGAACATTTCCTCCTGTGTATTCCCCCTTACATCCTTGTTTCTATTTCTTTTTGCTGTCGTGTTGCCCCTTGTAGAGAGGGCAATCCTCATTATAGATAAGAAAAAAGCTAGGTAGGTGGCTTTGCTCTCTTTATACAAGGCACAATCCCATGTGGTTTTCTTCCAGCAGATTTGTTTCGATATCTTAGTGAACACATACTCTCTATTGAACAATGGAGCCGTATATTGAAAATAAACTTCTAAAGCCATAGATATTTGGCAAAATTTTATTGTAAAAACCAGGTGAACAAAAGAAGACAAAGGAAACATTCAAGTTTATAAGAAGAGTACAGAAAATTACTATCAGAGCAAAACCACTATACAAAGGTGATTTTATCTAAAAAAAATTAATTGAAGATCACAGAAAGATAAACCCATGTGTTTCTTCACATAGAAAAGATTCAATGCAAATAGTTTTATAAGTTTATCAAAGAAAACACTTGTAAATGTGTAGAAAATCAACAAAGGAAAGGGGAAACAACCACTTGGCACATTCAGCAAAACTTACCACTTTGGACAACTACAACTTAACCCTGCTAGTTAGGGACACAGACTCCAAATATGCCCCAAGTATCTATACACTAGCTGTGTTTAATTGTTGTTTTAATTTTGTTTTGAGAAAAAAGTTATTGTTATTTCTAGCTCAGGTAGAATAGAAGCACATGTCAACACAAACTTTAGAATGTGAGATCGAGAGAGTAGCAGTATGAAATCACAACATATCAGTGAAATATGCAGAGCAAGGGAACAGAAACAAGCAACAACTGTAAATTGTCCTGACTCTTAGGAGCTGACTATTCCGTTATCTCCCCGAGTTTCGACCAGTGTCTCAAAGGAAAAGGCAGATGCTAACATCCCTGGAAGAACTTGTTTTATGAAATTTACAAATCTTCTAATCAAGTTTTATTTCCTTTCTTTCTTTCTTTCTTTCTTTCTTTCTTTCTTTCTCTCTCTCTCTCTCTTTCTTTCTTTCTTTCTTTAATTCATTCTTGCCTTCTTTCACTCTCACTCTAGAATAATAACATTAAATAGTAGAGTTATATTTTCTATGTAAGATATAAAATCTATAGGTATTCGTCTATGTTCCCAAAACATATTCTACAGACTAAAAACTTTAATAAAATAGCCAACTAGGATCATTTGTGGAAGTCTCAGATCAATTGGCTGCATCTGGATATGATTTATGTTGGTAGAGTCTCAAAACAGTAAAGACTACAGCATAGGAGATAAGAAGTATGCATATGTGATGCTTTATGCCCTGGACTGCCCACCATTGGATGGTACTTGCCCTTGGTGATTGAGGATGAGGTGGCATTGAATCGACAGCTCAGACACTGGGAGCAAGTGAAAATGCAAACTAATTTATTAACCAGGGAGTGTCCTTTCCAAACTCCACTCATGTTCCATTGGTGCTGAGTAAGCATGCCTTCCAAGTGGCAGCTCCCTATTGGCTGGCATTGTCTGTGTCACCAATCTTTAGGCTCTCAGGTAGTCTTCAATTATCTCCTCATGTGGAATTTGCCTCTGCAGCTACTAAGCCCCATACATTTATGTAAATGTGGCCGTTGCTTTGTCAGTGAGGCCAGCCATTCTTCCTATACATATGTGAATCCGATCTCTCTACCTTCAGTAGTAAAGTCAGTATCAGTCATTAAAGTTCTACCTTCTGTGTCATATCTAATTCTCATTATCTCTCAAAGATTGCACCATCAAAAGAAAGAGCTTATTTATTTATTGGTACTATTTGGAGGAAAAGTCAATAGTGCTTGAAATAGCATGACAGCTGATGGCTAGAAACAAAGAGATCACACTTAACCACACAAGGATGAGAGATTATTTATTTCTAACCAACAGAGTCCAGTTCATGCCACCCAAGTACACATGGGTATGGATTTATTCATCGGGATATGGACAATCTAGCAGTATCCACATCCTCACAAAGAGCTCACTCTCCACTCTCCCAAAGCTATCAATGTACTATAGCTCCCTAGATGTAGGTGGAGACTTAGAAGACTCTCTCCAACTCAAGTGGGAAGGTTCTTTATTTCCTTTATTTATATTTTTTATATTATAATTGCATCATTCCCTCCTTCACTTTCCTCCCTCTAAACCTTTCCATACATTCCTCTTTGCTCTCTGTCAAATTCATATTCATAACTTCTTTTATATTGTCATATATAATCTATATATATGCATACATATCCCAAAATACTTAAGTACAACCTGATCAGTCTGTATAATAGCACTTGTATGTGCATTCTCTAGGCTGCATATTTGCTATTGGAAAATCAGCTACTGTTGTCTTCCTCAGAAACACTATAGTTATTTGTGTGGAGTTGATGTCTCCTAGGCTTTACCACAGTGCCAAGCAGGGAATTTTACATTGCTTAATGTTGCAAAGATGCTGCACAGGTGATATGATAGCCATCTTATGTTCAAAAGACAGCATTCCTTGGCCCCTCTTCCAACCCTATGGCTCTTAAATTCTTTCTTTGTCTCTTTGTGTTGTCCCCTCAACCTTGTCAGGTTAGTATTGAAATGATTGTGCAAATGAAGGTTGAGAACTCATGGTCCAATTCTTGGCAATTTGAAAGGTAGCACAGTTCTACTCTAAATGTTAGGTTAGGAGCAAAACAAATCTTCAAGATTTGTTTTTATTCTCTACATCTGAGTAAATGTCCATTGTTTATAGGCTAAATTTTCATCATCTTATTGTTGATGGACATCTATGTTGATTTCATTTCCTAAATTGTGAATTAAGCCTCTGCGAATTAGTTGTGAAAAATAAGATATAGTCTTTTGATAACATGCCTAGTAGTGGTATATTTAATCATATAGCAAATGACCATATGTTAGAAAGATTTTTCTCAATTTTAGAGACTTCTAGACTGAGGTCTCATGTGGCTGCTCTAGTTTACACTTCCAACAACAATGTATAAGTGTTCTGTTTTCTGGAATGAGATGGAAACTTAAAACAGTTTAAATATGTACTCTCCTAATAACTAAAGATGTTGAACACTTTTTTCTTTTACTGTTTATTAACCCTTTGTATTTCTTCATTTGCAAACTGTCCACCTTCTTCCATAGCCAGTTTTTTAATTGTGTAGCTTGTTTTCTTGGTGATTAGGTTTTAGTCATTATTTTGAGTCCTGATTTATACTCTGCATAGCTTTCAACAAAATAATGCAAACAATATTCCTTTCTGGTTGGGCTATGCACATCAGTGTTAGAATGCTGCATTAGCATGCACAAGACCTCAGTTTCAGTATTCAATAACACTATCCTCACCTCAGTAGCCTCAAAAGACAGAGCTTATATACATTAAGTTTCATAGCTTTTTAGTAACTCCATCAGAAATCATGTTTATGTAAAGCCTAGACTAAGTTCAAAAACGAAGATAAGTTTTTCCTGGCTGAAGCCCAACTATACAATAATCAAAATGTTCAAAAGAACAGATGAGGAAAAATCACAGAAATGAAGGGCATACTCTGCCCTCCCGTGTCTTTGTAAGAGGATCCATTCTAATTTAATGAGCACTATCTAGCCTTCATAAAAAATTGGGTTTATTCAGAACTTTATCATAAATCGGTGTGCAGATACATGACATAAAAGTGGGTAATTCAAATAGGTGACCTTACTTCAAGGGCCTATACTGAGAAGTATCATTATTAATATCATTCTAACAAGTGTCAAAACAAAATCATCATTTTGTATTTTTCATCATTCCTACCATGTAATTTTAAAATATGACTTGATAAATGGTATTTCTGGACTTATCTTTGTTATCCTAATGCTGTTATACTTCTCAGTGCTTAGCTAACAGAATCAGCCCCTGTGTCTTTTGTATGCCACATTGCAGGATACTAGCGATCTATACACTGTAACCACTTTAGTCCAGATTGTACTTCTTCACTAATAAATACATCTTCATAATCATTGCATAAACTTACTTCAACAGTCAATTAAACTAGAAAGAAAGTAAGATATTAAATTTCAAATAGTCAGTACATGAAAATCATTGGTAGAAACAGAACGATTTCTACAGTTACATCTGTAAATTTCAATAATCTTTAAATTCACAGAGAACATTCAAGATTTGATTTAAAATATGTCACACTGATTACTTTAACCTGCTATAATATATTAAAAACTATCCTAATTACACAATCACATTGAAATAGATCCACAATGTTAAAAAATAAAACAGAAAAAAATTAAAATTGCCCTAAACCATTAACTGAGATAGCTAAAACCTTAAACAAACAAACAAACAAAAGACCTGTAAAACTGGAAGTAAGCTTAGGACTGAAAGAATCTGAAGTGGTCTCCTCTGTAAAATTTAACTGACAGAACAATCGGTAGTGGCCACAGCCAAAGCGATTCATGTCAATGAGAAACCAGAACTCAGACACCACACATTAATAACTATAGTTACTCTCAGAACAAGTATATAGGATGCGGTTGCTGGTTCCTGAAAATTCTGTTGGCAAGATCAAATGTGGTCCCTCCCTTTGAAGAAATACAGAACCATAAGTCTATAGGTCACGGCTTTATATTCTACCATACTTCTCAGGGGGCAGGTGTAGCTATGTGAGACATTTTAAAGTTTCAGCTAAACTGAAATCAATTGGTAAATTATCTCCAATGCTGAGTGGTGTAAAGCAAACCAATCTGAGTTAAGAAATGTTTTGGTTCTATAGAGACTAAGAGAAGAATTCATAGACTGTTCTCAGAACGCTCAGTAAGATCATCTTACATGCTTAGACGAGAGAAGACTCAGCTTCACTGAGTACAGCAGGATTCATTCACTGAGCCAGGCCCAATAGAAACTGTACCCAGAGATAGAGCTGCCCTCAATTTCATGCATGAGTTGATTGGACCTAGAGTCTGGAAAGAGAGGACATTAATTCCTACAATGAATGGCAAAGTAGCTGGGCGTGGTGGCACACGCCTGTAATCCCAGCACTTGGGAGGCAGAGGCAGGCGAATTTCTGAGTTCAAGGCCAGCCTGGTCTACAGAGTGAGTTCCAGGACAGCCAAGGCTACACAGAGAAACCCTGTCTCAAAAAACCAAACAAACAAACAAAAAGAATGGCAAAGTAAAAAAGATACTAAAAACAAAACAAAACCAAGAACCAAAAAAAAAAAAAAAAAAAAAAAAAAAAAACAAGAAAATTTGATCTACAGAAAATTTTGCTGATACATGTTTGGGGTAGACAAAGATCCAACACCTGCGGGGTTGGGGGGAACACTATAAAAACAAACACCAAAATGAAAAAGAAATTTATTAACTTAGTAGTTATTACCTATGATTACCTATGCTAATTTTCAAAATCAATTTGAAGTTTGCATCTAGAAGCCATTAGTTGAAGGTGGTGCAGTTTTGAGCCACCTGAACCTTGCCGAGAGCATAATGTAGTATGGTGCTTTCTCTTTGTTTTTATTTCATTTGAATGCATTGTAGAAGGGGGAATACATAGATGGTACAAACACTGTGGAATAAAGTACAGTGACACGCAGTGACTGAAAACATCATCAGGCACCATATCAGAGTTAAAAACTAAAGATGGACACCAGATAACAAAATAATTTATAGCTAAAATATGAATCAGTGTGACTCATTGGGCCCCCACACCCACCTATTGGGTATTTAAATCCTGATTAATTAGTATACTTAGAAATCGACATATTGGTGAGACTTTGAAAGTTTAGCTTCTGATATTACTGGGAGACAGAGTTTCACAGCAAACTTTCTGATCCTCTGTAACTGCCCCCAGTTTCATCGAACAGGTTACCTGGAAGGGAAGCTGGGGATGTATGGGAAGGCTGCAAAAGGAGATGGAGACCAAGACAACACCTGCTATTCAAGGTCACAAAGCTTAATGGAGAACTCCAAATATATAGGCAGGGGAAATCCCTTCCCCCAAAGGCTGGAAGCTTCTCAGAACAGGTTCAGTTAACTCGGCAGGTAGCTAGTGTTTCTCAGGAACCTGCAGATCATTGAAGAACAATGGGCTTCACCTTGGTCTGAGTGCTCCTCCCTAGTTGGAGGGGATTATGGCTAACATAGTAGTTCCCGCTCAAACACCGGGAAAGGAAATTCACATTGGTCTAGGTCAAGTTCCTGCCAGGTGGCATGGCACCTCAATAAGGCTCTCTACAATCCTCCTTATTTTACATAATGTAATATGGAACCTCTTCTATAATGATCCTGAAGATATGGGTGTGGGACTGTTTAGTTTAAGTGTCCATTGAGGCTAAATTCCACAGTTCTGCATTTTGATTTGGTGTGATTTTCTGTAGTGGTTGCTATCTGTTTCAAAGAGAAGTTTCCTTGATGAGGAGTGAAGACAAGAACAAGCTTTATTTTGGGATATACATGTTTATTCATAAATGCATGCAATAGCAATTAATGAAAAAGGCATTAATTTGCAATACAGTGGTATGTATCTGTGGGAGGTTTGGAGGAAGGATAGATGATGGAGAAATGTAATTAAGACCTCAGAAATAATTTTTAATGTTGAAATAAAAACCTCAAACATATTATTGATCAGTAAAGGTAAACATATAGTGGGAAAGTTACATTGAAATGAATATTTTCAATAGTTACTGGGACACCAAATCAAGACTTATTTTTAATTCTAAGGGCAGGAAATTATATCTGATACCAGAAAGTTCACTAAGGAACTCACACACAGCATTTTATCTTGTAACATCGTCATACCTGCCTGTTAGTCATCTGTAGGTTAGGGTAAATAGATTGAGCATAGGCTTAACTAATTACATGTTTCAAAATATACTTCTTCCAGTCATATATATAAAAGTTATTAGAAAAGGTTTAAAAGATGACTTAATAGATAATATGTTAAACTCTACCTGACCAAAGACTTATATCTGGAATACTAGAGAGTAACTCTAAAATGATTATTAAGGAAAAAAAAAACCAGAATGAACGAAATATTTGAATGGACAATCAAGTAAAAAAGTAAGACTTTGCAACAAGCTGATCAGAAAAGTGTGGCAAATTAGCCAAGAACTATTTCCTAATTTCATAATTCAGATCCTTGAAAACATTTAAAGGCAGACTATACTTCAAAGAACTGGGTCTCCAGGGACATGAACTCTGGATTCCTATCTTGTCGTCAACCTGCTTTTATTTATTGTTGTTGTAGTTGTTCTTTGTTCTGCCATGTTTCTGCACTTGCCTCCTTCCAGCCATGTGCTAAGCTGGTTTGCTTCACCTGGTGGCAAGCCAATGACAATGTGGCCCGCTGACCACGACTGAAAATCTCTGCGACCATGAAACCACCTGTGATTTCCTCCTTTCAGTCTTTGCTCAGGTGTTTTGCCACGATGATAGAAATCTAACTAATACACACGGTCTCTAGAATGAGTTTTTTCTTGTCGAAGGTAGTCTGAAATGTTCAGTGCCAAAGGCAGACGTCTCATATTCTTCTCCCACTGGTCTATTTAGTTTCAACATGAATCTTCAAAGAAGAAATCTGTTTCTACTACTCTAGAGCCCCGTGGAGTGACTAGAATTAGGATTAAAAAGAAAAATGTCATTCTGCACAGAATTATTTTGTGTTTCTATAACTCCTAGTTGCAAAAGAGCACTGATTACCATAAATTACCATATGCAAACCCACGTAGTGAAGAAATGCAAGCAGTCTTTTTGCACCTGAAACTAATAGCATTAAACAAGTCAGTTCACTAAATTAAACAGTTTAATTTTTTACTGAGATAGAAAAGGGGAAGAGCCATGAAAAAAATGTTTATATTTGTGTAAAAAAGACATTTCCTCAGATGGAAAGGAAGTTCTTAGGTCTACCAAGTAATAACAGATTTTTGACATCTCTTGGATGCATTTGGACCTAAAGTCTATAAAATTCAAGGATAAGAGTTTAGTCTACACATTAAGTTGTTTAGAATTCAGCGTCTCTAAAAGCCTTAACAAAGAAAGGCTGGTCACTGATTAAATTCAAGTAAAAGGATAAGCCTGGTCAACTTTCACATCCTAATCATTTGAAGTCTGCTTTATCTATATAATTTATTAAAAATAAAAAAGGACTTGCAAATCATAGATGTTTCTATTATAAGTCTCCTGTACTAAGACAACAAAACTCTACAAGGTAGTGACTAGAGGAGACATTCACTCTGTTATCAAAGGAGATATAATTAAATCTATGACATCTGTGCAGAGGAAGAGACTTCACAGTTTAGATTTAACTCCAAAGCTGTTCTCTTTTTGCCAAAATCGAAGAGCTATAAAAACCTTCCCACCATATAGCTTAGCTCAGCAGGAGACAAGTCCTTATCTCAGAGGAGAAAAATAAGGCATTAGGCCAGAAGCCAGAATTTTGTAGACATCATCTACACTTTGGATCTATTGAGACAGATTCAGATGAACATATAAATATTGTAATCTTGTAAAAGTTATTTCCCCTGATGCCATTAATTCCCTGTCATGGATACTAAGGACCTTGATGAAAATACATAGAATCAAGGAAGTTCAACTGTAAATTAATAGTAACAAAGGAAAAGAATTCCACTAACTAATATAAGGTGTTCAGAAAGGCAACTGTAGTAGTGAAAAACCCAAACTGAACAAGAATACACAAAGTGAATATCTGAAAAGGTGTTTTAAAATGCTATGTAGAAGGAATAAGAACTTTCTTCTTCCCTGTTAACTTATTGTATAAACTTCTAATAATTTTTGATACTTTTCATCAAGTATCGAATACATCATGATACTTTGTATCATGTAGATTCCATTATTATTATTATTATTATTATTATTTTATTTTTATTTTTATTTTACTTTCTGTTCCCTTAAAATGGCCAAATTAGAGCTATAGTAACTATTATCAATAACTGGTTTCACAGTGGAGCTACACTATTATCAGCATTTGTTTTGGTGGATAAGGATCCTGAAAAGTACCAGTTGGAATCCTAGTTTCAACATGGGAAGATCTGGACATCTGAATCTTACCGGTTTTCCTGTAGGTCACATACACATTAGAAGCTTCAAACAATTTGGATGCAAACTGAAGTTTAAAGATAAGAAATCATGGCTTAACATCATTAATATTTTGTGATTCAGTTAATTACTTCTCATCTTTTATATAGACATTTGTACATTTTTTATAAAGAATATTATTTATTTATGTAAGAATATATGACATACAATAGGGATCTAAAATGCATATGAGTAAAAAATATATAACTGACAGATTAGGAATCAGTGGGTTCAAATTATATTTTTGTGATTATTTACCATTTAACTGTGGAATACACACACACACACACACACACACACACACATATATATATAATCTACTTATGAATTTTTTAATTTTAGTTGAGTCATGTGAAAGATAATAGAGTATTTTGTTGTAAGCTAAATTGTTAGCTTACAAACTTCAAGTGCTAAAGAATTAAAACTCAGAAACTCTAAAGGTGACATTATTTGAAAAAAGAGTGTTTTTAAAGGCAACTAAGTTAAAGTATGTTCATTAGGGCAAGTCCTGCTGCAAGATGAGTGGCTTATTGGTAAAAGGAAATTCAGGCAGAAAAATACACTGAGCTATGGTGAAGAAGGAGGCTAGCACCCTTTAAGCCAAAAGGACACATAGAGCAGATCAAGAAAAATAACCCAAAGACACAATGATTTCAGACTATGAACAAAGACATAGTTCTTTGTCATAAAAACTATGTAGTCTTGAAAACTGATTTGTATATACATAATTTTCTTAAACTGCATTACTCAACAATGTGCCTTACCTATCAGTGAAGAGAGGTCACCCAAAATTTTACCCCTGAAAAGAGACAGACATTAAGTCATGCAGTTTCTGTTGAATGTTATTTTTTAATACATATTAAATGAAAAAAATGAACAGTGTCAACTTTCAAGTTGCACACTGGCTTGCTTTAAATGGTTTTGTGGGGGCAGTAAGTATACAGGGTCTTGCTTGGCATACTCCAAACTGTCATTCAAATGGACATTACAAATAATATAGGTCAACTCCCATGAAATATTTTCTGCTCCTTTAGTAACATGTTATATGTTATTTTTTAATATTCCTTTTTTCATATCCACACATTCCCCCACCAAACGTACAACTATAATCAACCTTTTATAATCCCTATCTTTTATAAACTACAAAACTATTTTATTTTTAGGTTTTCACCAATATGCTCTGATTTTAAATGACAGTATTGAGAAACAGAACAATTCTAAACATGTCCACAGGAGCATGTGAACTTAGCTGTTCATCTTCCTAACTCAGAATGGCAATGATTTAACAAATCGAGTGTAAACATCGCATTAGACATTGCCCTCATCTAGTTACTCACATTGATTCTTCTGTGATGTCAAAACATACTTTGGGTAAGAAATTGTGATTAATACCGCCTGTAAAAGATTTTACAGACCAAAGCACCAAAGCCCATCAAGAATGTATAGTCCAATAAGCACAGGCTAGGCAGCCTGCTTGCTAATCACAAAATCGAAGTTGCTACAAGAGACCAGCATGTGTGGGGTGGGGTTATAATTGCAGCCCAAGTACTCAGCCCTGTTCTTAGGAAATTAGTCATTAGATTTGTGAAATGATAAACAATCCTGCTTGTTCTGCTAAAGTGACTAACCTTTATTCTTTATAGATCCATCTCCAGACATTATAAATAAATAAGTAAACACCTACCATCCTGCTGAATGCAAAAATATGGTTCAAATTTAATGGTAGCCCATCTTCGATGATGATGATGATGAAAACAGAGATTTATTGTTGGCATGAGTAAACTAGCTCACAGTGTTTTCAGCCAGAAGATATTTCCTCCTTTATCTGTGAACATCTTGTCTTATTTCCTTCCAATTACATTTTTTTCTTCCATGAACAGCAAATATGTCATTTCTATCATTCTCCTGCTGGTGGCCTTCTGGAAGATGATGATTGAATTACCCAATCTTTGGAAGAAACAAGCTGTTTTATGTCTTGATTGCCATGAATTTTGTGGATTCTGTTGCCCTGGGGTCTCTCCCAGGTTATTACAGATGCTAAGCTAATTCAACTGAGTAATGTTCTCCTGAAAGAAATGAATGAATGAAAAGTCTAGAAACATGCAGTTCTCCTAGGCACAAAGTCACCCCCAGTGAGCTTTTCCTCGCTTTTAATGAAAGATGAAAGCTGTAAGAAATAAATTCTGGGTGTTTTAAACTAATCGAGAAACTTCCTTCATCAGATCTGTCAAGCTCCAGACATGATTTCAGCTCCAAGTTTTCCCACATCTGATGGATATACACAAATCTCACATGCTACCCCAGTCCTGAGTAACAAGTTATTCTAATTTTATGATTTTAAACAAAAATATGCCATTTCTGAGGATCATGAGTCTAGGTGCAGCTTGCTGGGTCCTTGGCTTAAGGTTTTGCAAGATTGAAAATCAGGTATGAGACAGGCTGTTTTCATTTGTGACGGTCATCTATACTTGTAAGGGGACATCTGTGTTTCTGCAACCATAACAGAGGATTCTGCTCTCCCTGACTTATGCCCTGAAGACTGTACCTAGTTCTTGGAGGGTGTCCTGAAGCCACCTATTGTGAGGATCTTTTCCTCATACAACCTGTTTATTTTCCTTTCAGGTCTTAGATATAATCTTTCTATAATCTATAAATTTAAACTTTGATCAAGAATTGTAGAGAACCTTATTGAGGTGCCATGCCACCTGGCTGGAACTTTATCAACCAATGTGAAGTTCCTTGCCCAGTCTTTGATTGGGAACTCCTGTGTCAGCCATAATCCCCTCCACCTAGGGTGGAGTGCTCAGACAAAGGTGAAGCCTATTGTTTTTCAAGGACCTGCAGTCTCCTGAGAAACACTAGCCACCTGTGGTGCAACTGATCAGATTCTGCTGAGAAGTTTCCAGGTTCCTCCCCCTGACTATATATATATATATAGTTCTTCATTAAACTTTTAGACCTTGAATAGCAGGTGTTATCTTGGTTTCAGTCTCTTTTTTTTGGAGCCTTCCCATACATCCCCAGCCTCCCTTCCAGGTAACCTTTTCTATGTAACTATGGGCAGTTACAAAGAATGCTCAGCCTAGCTCCCCATATTTCACACTCTTCGTGTGTGTGTGTGTGTATATATATATATATATATATATATATATATATATATATATAGTGATTATTTGTTTCACATGACACAGTCAGCCTTGAAATGGTGAGGATTAGGGTTCTATGTGTGCACATGACCTAAGTAAAGTTCATTATAGTGAGAAGAAAAAACTTTTTTTTTCTGACAGAGAATAAAACAGGATGTGTGAAAGTTCTGATTGGAAGCACAATAAGGGGATTCATGTATCCTTGGTGTCTTAAGACAGGTCAGCCTATGACAAAGAGTGACAACCTTGATCACAAAAAGGAAGTCACAGTCTCTTAGCAGAGAAAAATGAACCCGAATCTGAGAAATAGGAAGACCTGAGCAACAGCCGCAGTGATCAGGGATCTGAACTCTTTCTTACAAATATTCTCTCTTGACCAATAGAAAATAAGTAGTGTATCTCTCCAAGGGAGCTAAAACGCATTGTCTTTTCAATGTTTCTCTCTTACCAGGAAGCCCTGAGCCATCTTCACTCAAAGAGATTATTCCAATGTGCTAATACAAGTAGTTAGGATTCTGACAACCAGAGACCCAGTATCTTACATTTTCTGCCTTTGAAGTGGTTTTGTGAAGAATAATATGAGTTCCACGGTTGGGAAAAGGAATTATAATGAGGTTATATGTTGACATATTTAGAAAGCCTGGAAATTATAAGCAATCAGTAAGTCAATCTAAGAATCTCAGTCAAAGTGAATATTTATGTGATTTCTACACTAAAAAAAAATGGAAAAGGACAAATTAGCTAAACCAGTTAAGATGTTGTTTTCCTAGCAGCCGCTATTATATATGTCTTGACTGTATGAATGCATGTAAGCCTCACAATATGGCTATGAATTTTAGTTTTAAAATTAAGTTTGAAAGGATATTAATACGTGGCAATTCTCAGGAATCAACTAATTTACATCATAAAATCCGGTTCCAACTATATATTATATACAAAAGTGTGTGTGTGTGTGTGTGTGTGTGTGTGCGCGCGCGCTGAAAAGAGACAGCTACCAAATCGTAAAGGATCGGTACCTTCTTTGTCCGTAGAACCAAAGAGATGCAGTGCACCTAAGGCCTTTCTTTTGATATTTTTAGCCACTTGCTGTTTTCCTGGTCACCCAAAAGTGACTGGAAATGGTGCCTTTGTATTCTTTAAGTACCTACAATAGCCAGAAATAAATCCTTAAATCCAAACCTACCTCCTCAATTCCACAACTTTCATTTTTAACTCCAGATCTTACATGTTTTCCAGTTAGGGATAACCTGAGTTCCAAATTTTATTAATTTTCATCATATGGTATAGGAAAACTATTTTCCCTATTGAAACTGCCAACCTGTGAATATGTGGCATTAACTTTTGTGACTTGTTAACAAATTTTTCCTGTGGTGCTCTTGCCTCTCTTCTTGTGTCAATATGTTTTGGTTATATTTTAATTCAAATATCAATCTCCTTTTCAATCTTATAAGCATCGCGACAAACTGACATAGTCTTTTTTAGAGTAATTTTTTTCCAGGGTATGGGACTGAATGAATAATAAGCTCTGTGTCTCAGAGAGAAACCCTGTCTCAAAAACCACAGTATATATTTCCTGAGGAACATCAGCATTAACCTCTGACATCCACACACAGGTATATGTGTGCACAGACAAGTACATACTTACATGCACATGAAACATGTTAGAACACCTCAATTATCTTAAAGGATATATATATATGTATATATGTATGTATATGTATACATATATATATACATGCATTATCTACTTACATGCTAATTCTATTTATTTTCCTGTTTCTTTTTCTTTTTTTTTTTTTTTTTTTTTTTTTTTGGTTTTTTGAGACAGGGTTTCTCTATGTAGCCCTGGCTGTCCTGGAACTCACTCTGTAGACCAGGCTGGCCTCGAACTCAGAAATCCGCCTGCCTCTGCCTCCCAAGCGCTGGGATTACAGGCGTGAGCCACCACTGCCCGGCTATTTTCCTGTTTCTTTAGTGAGTTCTTTCTCAATTATTAGTGGTATCAACTATACGCTTCCTTTACATAGAATGAAGCATTAACTATGTTTATACTATTCCCATTTCCAGTTGTTGGGTTTTATGGCCAGGACAAGGAGTTGAAGTGCATATTTGACATACCAAAGCAGATCTGACCTCCAGGTTCTCCAAGCATCCCTCAATCCCTACCTGGCATGCTCTGTCTGCTACCCTGAACTTTCCTAGGGCCTGGGCTTTCCCTACCACAGAGACTCTTTCCTAAATAATCTACATATCTATCTATAATCTCCGTCTCTCCTTCTCTTTTCTCTCCACCTCTCTTCTTTTCTGCATGTGTGCTTTCTCTCTTTCCCTTCCCTCTCCCCTCTGTCTTCCTTCCCATGGCAATTTACCTGGTCTCTTTCTTTGGGACCAGTGAGCCTGTTTGAGAGCCACTCCACAATAACCCTGCCTGCATATGCTCTAACCTGGCTTGAATTCGCTCATTTCTCTGAAAGAGAAATTACATTTCACCAGTCAATCACACTTCCTGTTTTGTTGGTACATATTTTGTTTATAATATTTTCCAACTTTCTAATTCATGAATTAAAACTTCATGTGCTAAAAGAATTCTGTGTATGCAAGACAAATGTGTGATCATCGAAATTCCAAGGCTTCTACTTTATGGATATCAGAGAGCAAAATAAGCATTAAATGACTTCTTGCCAAACTGCCTCATTCAAGTCAGCAGTGTCTCTGTCTCTCAGCTGCTTCAACAGATCTCCAATTCTTCCATCTTATTCATTATTGGGCCACTAACTTGATGCTTACCAGATGATCTTCTAAAATAAATCTAATTACCTCAATTACCAGGGTGAATATTATCCCTCATCCAGTAAGAATAAATAGTTTAATAAACATTACAAGGTGTTACATGATCGGCTTACCTTCCCAACTATTTTTAAAGTAATTCTTGAATATACGTGATGATCTGATCGTGGAAAAATTCTGTGAGATACTGTAGCTTCCCTTGACAAGTTGAGTCAACTGCTCTGTCCTATAGTCTGGGCTCCCATAGCTGTAATCAGTTTATACCCTTTATTTTAGATTGTTTTAAATAATATTTAAGAACAACATTTTATATATATATATACACACATATATGTATGTATATCTATATATACATTCTACCTCATACATAATACACACACACACACACACACACACACACACACACACACACACATATACACACACATATCCATACACCTACAATTCTGTTGAGATGAAAACAACCAAACCTTCTATTCTATACTTTTGAAATATGGAATAACTGATCATTACATAGAGTTATAATGGTATAAAGAGTGTATATAAGCTCCTTTCTACAGTTTTGCATGGATCAACTTTTGTATATCTGTTGGGAACTGTCATTTTTCCTGTATTTATTTCTTATGTGCTGTGCAAAAAGAAATGTTACTTTCTATTATAATAACTATCATTTCAATTGTTAATACCCATTTATTCATGTGTTTAATTCGCCAGAGTGAACAAATTTAGAACAAAACAATTTGTACTGTGTTTTCATTAGTATTTTTCAGTGGATAAAAGCTGAAACAAAGGGTACACTATGGCAGAAAAGGGCTTTGTGGAAAATATAAATCGAGTCTATTGATGCCAGGTGAGAAATTCAGACTTTGTTGTTTTTAGGCAACTTGTCTATAATCTTAATGTTGCCATAATACAGTAGAGGGACAAACTCCACCCTTGTGCTCCTGGCTTGCTTTTCTCTCTCCCTCTCCTTTTTCCCTCCTTTATTGTATGTTCTTTTCATTTGTTTCATTTTAGTACAACAACAAAATAAGACACAATATTCACTTATTATGACAATAGGTCCTTTATTCTAACATTGAGCCCCCCTTTAAATTCCCAGGTTCTTATTCTGATCCCTGTAAACACAGTGCAGCAGCTAGCACTGGCAGAGTGTCAGATTCTGTTCTGTAGGTTCTTATGTGGACATCATCACCTATTCCTCATAACTATGACAAATGGACTAATAGCTAAACTCCCCTTCCCCTGGAATAGTACTAGAGTGGAAACAAGAATGTTTTATTTCTGTTTTTCCAGTTGCATACTTACTTCACGGAATAACACATGTCCTTTATCCTACCATCCGGCTCACTGAACTCTCAACACTCAATACCTTTTCTGGCCCAAAGTCCGAAAGTCCTTCCACAGCCCTCCCTAAAAACAACACAGTCAGGTCTGTGACAGCAATATACCCTTACCCTCATACCAATGTCTTTCTTATGGTTTCTGTAGCTGAGATGAAACACCATAGCAAAGCATCATGGAGAGAAAAAGAGTTTGTCTGGATTAGTCTTCCAGATCAATGTTCCTCACTGAAAGAAGTCAAGACTGAAATTCAAACAAGACAAAAGAATGTGGAGGCAGGAACTGATGCAGATTACATGGAGGAGTGCTGCTTAGTGGCTTGCTCACCATGGCTTGTTCATCCTGCTTTATTATAGAATCCAGAATGACCAACCTAGGGTATACCTCCTACAGTGTGGGCTGGGCCCTCTCACATCAATGACTAAGGAAATCCCCTACAGCTTGTCTAGAGTCCAATCAACTTTTCTCAACTGAGGCTTCCTTCTAAGAATTCTAGCTTGTGTCAACTTGACATAAAACTAGTCAATGCACCCTCGAAATGTCTTTTCCTGTCCCTGATATTAATAGCCTACTCTTTTACTAAGATATTTTCACCATTTCTTATGGCTCAAAGAATGAAAATTAACTTGCATCATATTATTATGTTATAGATTACAGAAACATTTTTAACAAATGAGGAATTATGTTTACTTGAATAGACAAGCTTTCAGCATCCATTTACTCTTAGAATTACTGAAGGTAAAAAGCCCCTTAGGTTGTACTATTACATTGCTATGATAATTTTCTTGTAATAATGCTAATTAACTCTCAAAATATGAAGAACATAGAGTCATGTTTCATTGAATCAGTTATGCTGTCTGAGCACGGATAACTCAATTCATAATTGTACTTTAGCTTTTTTTGTCTGTTTTAAAACCATGCATATATTCATAATCTTATAAGTAATCAAAAGTATTTTGGGCATTTTATGTAACAGCTATTATTTTCACCAAGTATGTGCTCATGAATGTACCTAAATCTCTGTGACACTGGACAGATGATTATGTGTAAAAGCATGATTTTTTTATACTTGTACTTTAGAGTCTAAAAATGTTTCTTAAAGAAATGAAGTTAAAGACCAACAGTTAATATCTAAAGAACTAAATTTTATAGTAAACAAGTATGTGTTCTTTGGAAACATATAATTTGTTTATATTTATAAATGTCATTTTTCAAAATGTGTTCTTGTATAGCTATTTCCTTAAAACTGATTCTCAAATTCATCTGGAATAACAAAAAAACCAGGATAGCTAAAACTATCATCAACAGCAAAAGAACTTCTGGGGGAATCAATATCCCGGACCTCAAGCAATATTACAGAGCAGTAGTATTAAAAACTGCATGGTATTGGTTCAGTGACAGGGAGGCAGATCAATGGAATAGGATCGAAGACCCAGAATTGAACCCACACATCTATGGCCAATTGATCTTCGACAAAGGAGCTGAAAACATGCAGTGGAAAAAAGATAGCCTTTTCAACAGATGGTCCTGGCTCAACTGGAGGTCAACATGCAGAAGAATGAGAATTGATCCACTCTTATCTCCTTGCACTAAGCTCAACTCCAAGTGGATCAAGGACCTCCACATAAAACCAGACACACTAAAACTAACAGAAAAGAAACTGGGGAAGACCCTTGAGGACATTGGCTCAGGAGAAAAATTCCTGAACAGAACACCAATTGCTTATGTTCTAAGAGCAAGAATAAACAAATGGGACCTCATAAAATTACAGTTTCTGTAAGGCAAAAGACACTGTCAAAAGGATAAATCGGCAACCAACAAATTGGGAAAAGATCTTCACCAACCCCACATCCGACAGAGGGCTAATATCCAATGTATACAAAGAACTCAAGAGGTTTGATCCCAGAAAACCAAATAACCCTATCCAAAAATGGGGTACAGAGCTAAACAGAGACTTTTCACCTGAAGAAATTCGGATGGCTGAGAAACACCTTAAAAAATGGTCAACATCATTAGTCATTAGGGAAATGCAAATCAAAACAACCCTGAGATTTCACCTCACACCAGTCAGAATGGCTAAGATTAAAAACTCAGAAGACATCAGGTGTTGGCGAGGATGTGGAGAAAGAGGAACACTCCTCCACTGCTGGTGGGAATGCAAACTGGTACAACCACTCTGGAAATCAGTATGGCAGTTCCTCAAAAAACTGGACGTGATACTTCCGGAGGACCCAGCCATACCACTCCTGGGAATATACCCAGAAGATTCCCCAG
Source organism: Apodemus agrarius (assembly GCA_964023405.1). Taxonomy (NCBI): domain Eukaryota; kingdom Metazoa; phylum Chordata; class Mammalia; order Rodentia; family Muridae; genus Apodemus; species Apodemus agrarius. The sequence continues at coordinate 36,568,171 of OZ030018.1, read as the reverse complement.
CATGCAATAGAGATACATGCTCCACTATGTTCATAGCAGCCTTATATATAATAGCCAGAAGCTGGAAAGAATCCAGATGTCCCTCAACAGAGGAATGGATACAAAAAATGTGGTATATATACACAATGGAGTACTATTCAGCCATTAGAAACAATGAATTCATGAAATTCTTAGAGAAATGGATGGAGCTGGAGAACGTCATACTAAGTGAGGTGACCCAGTCTCAAAAGAATACCCATGGTATGCAGTCACTGATAAGTGGATATTAGCCTAGAATCTTGGAACACCAAAGACACAAATCACATACCAAGTAGTGTCTGACAAGAAGAAAGGAGTGGACACTGGTGCTAGAATGGACCAAAACATCATTGTGGGGGAGTACAAGAACAGTGAGGTGGGAGGGGGTGGATGAGGGAGCAGAGGGAGGGAAAAGGGCATGTGGGACCTTTGTGGTTGGGGAACCAGAAAAAGGGAAATGAATTGTAAATATAGAATATATCCAATAACAAAAAAGAAAACCAAAAAAAAAAAAAAAACTGAACACTCCCCTCTTAGTGAAAGTGGAAGTCAAAATAAGTTAAGGAACTTAAACATATGATGTTCAGAGAGATCAGAGAGTTATAGCATGCAGAAGACTCCTTTCTGTGCACACAGCTTTTGGTATTTATGCACTGTTGGTAATTCTTGACTTTGCTCCCAGTGGTCATTCTGAAGTTCAGAAAGCACACAACAGAGTACAGAAAGTGCAGTGTTTTCTACCAGTATTTGTTCCATCCTTAGTAAAACACTATGCTTATGTGCAAGATCTAGTAATGATCTTCCTATATCATGTCTCATAGACTGAATCTGCTAGTGCAAAAGTGCTGAACATAACTCACACGGCTACATGGACCTTGGGGAAAAGTCCAACCATCTTACTTAAGGCTATATTTAGTCTTTGTCTTGACCAAACACTTCTTATTGAAATGGAACTTGCACACTGAGATCCTTCAACGTATGAATTCAGGTACCTTATCTAAAAGTTTAGCAACCTTTGGAACTTAGTGAAGGGCTCGTCACAAGCCTACAAAACATGGAATATGGTTATTAAATGTTACCTTCAGAATGCTTCAGAAAACTTCTGACACATCTCTTCTAAAGCAAAAGCAAATAGAATTCAGTCTATAAATACTCTTGCTAAAAATTTCTGGTACTATCTGGGTTTATTTCCTGGCTATGGTGAAGATACTGTGTTTATTTCATAGCTCAGCCAAACGCACTACCACTGCAATAATCTACACCATCAACTGCCAACACCTTCTAAGATCTATAAAAATCATAAACATTTACAATCTATATTACCAATACAATCTTAGACTGATAAAATGTTATATATATAAACATATAAATAAATATATATACACATGCTACTGATTTCAGATATGAAATACTAACACAGAGAAAATGTTTATACATTCTAACTACAAAACACTTACCAAGTGACTTTCAATGTCACTTAAGAAATTCAGTGATATGTAAAAGAATAGAGATAAATATTTCAATATTTATGGTTGAGGATAGACCTCTGTGGATAAAGTGTTTGCTGCACAATATAAAGATCTTGATTCAAATCCCCACAGGCCATGTAAAGCCAAGACACTAGCATACATCTTTAGTCCCAGTTCTTCTATGGTGAGGTGGAAAGCAGAGACAGAAGAATACATAGGAATTTGGAAACCAAGTAGCCTGGTATGCACACCTGTAAAAATTGAGAAAGAAACTGGGTTTTCAAAAAAGCTGGAACCAAAGCCTGACTCACAAGGCTGTCCCCTAACCTTCACATATACGCAGTGCCATACCTGTAGCGGCAGTTCCACAAATCTGCACCTAGTGTGTATGTTTGCATACACAGATATATAAATATACCAAAACATGAGAAAAAGAATTCATAACATAATGGGAAATTCAGAAAACAGATTTAACAATACAAAAAATGTAGTAAGAAAATTTGGAAAAAAAAAGACAATGAAATGGAAAGTACAGCAAAGAGCATGAACAACAGGCTACACAGAAGGGAATGTTTTATGACTCATAAGTCAACATTTAGACAAAAATATCACTCTATGAGTTCTAAAAGATGAAGAAAGGTGAACGATGTTGGAAACTTATTAAAGGAAAGAACAACCAAAAAAAAAAAAATCCTTCAGAATCTTCAGAGAAATTGACATACTGAATTGAGTACATTTTTGATGTCATCATGAAAAGCCTAACAAAAACTAATTAAGAGAGAAATGAATGATTTTGGCTCAGATTTTGAGGGTACAGTCTACCATAGAGGAGCAAATGAGGCGCTATCATCTCTCACTGGTATGCTGGAAGCACGACTCAGCTGGTCACAATGCATCTGCCATCAAGAAGCAGAGAGATGTGATGGCAGCGTGCCAGCTCTCTTTCTCATGGACATTGCACACAAAGCATGGGATAATAAGTCAGAAACACAGAAGCACACTCCATTAAACTATAAACCTTCAAAGACTCCAAAAGAGGCCAGCAGAGTCAATGTACAACCCATGGGGTAAATGAAAATACCTGAAAAGTACATATCAGATGAGGGGTTAATACTCAAAATGTCTAAGGAGTTAATACATGTTATTTTTTAAAATAATTAACCCTTATATAAATGTACTAGGAAATTTGGAAGACATCTCTTCAAAGATGGAAAACTTACTGCAAAATATTTAATTTTACCAATAATTGTGGGTAGATAAGGAAGCACATGAGGTCCCACTGCTCTATGAGAGACTAATGAGCATTAGTGGGAGTTAAATGAGACTGTTGGTTTCTTCAGTGGTGTAGCCATGATAAAGCATCTTTGCAATAGGAAATAACCTCTCATCCATCCATGATCAGATAAACTCAGTGAGCCACACACAAGAAAGAACATGAAAGAGAGTGGGTAGATTTGTTGGGAAAAGGAAAAGATTTTAGTAAGAGTGGGGGTACAGATGAGAGAGGAAAATTAAGGAGTCATGAGAATAAATAAAATTTATTATATATAAATATGAAACTGTCAAATAAGTAAAAACAACAAAAAAAGCAAAATTTCAGAAGGAAGAAGTTCCTACAAAAGTGCTGAGGGAGCTACAGACCACCACATATGCAGCAGAATGACATTAGACCTCACCTCACATCACACGAGAAAATCAAGTCAGAGGGAGCTAGAAATTTAAATGTAAGAGAATAAATATTTTAAATTATTAGAAAAATGTAAATTTTAAGACAGTAAAGTTGCCTATGATTTTTGGGGGCAGGGGAGATGGGAATAGACAGGAAACAGTGGAATCAAAGCAAAATATCTCTAAAAGGGAGAAAACAGCTTATATGTAGAAGTTAATGGAAGCTCAGCTCTGTATTAAGTGAAAAAGACAATGGAAATGGGCAGAGACAATGTCATTTCTGTCACCATTTTTGAAGTATGTTTCCACAGGAGGCATCTTGAGAGGTAATACTTTCAGCTCAGATGAATGGTTATGATCTGGACTCTGCTTTTAATTAGTTGGCATCTTAACTTGAAATATCATGTTTCTAAATGTATCAGACATCTTCCAAATTCTGCTGTACCAGTTCTGCTCTCAAGAGAACAGAACTTTTGTCTTCACATGAAGGTTGTGTGGTCCAACTTTGCTGTGTGAACTATCCTTTCACTTGGCTCTAAGATAGCCAAGTATTCTACATAGTCATTTGAGTTTATTTGCTGGAGATATTTTCCTTTATTTTGGCTGTGTACAACAATATGTTCTTGGTACTTTCTACCTACATATTTTAATTGATAAACATATTTAGAACAATGTTACAATTACAGGAACTGTCAAGCATAAAAAAGCTCTCCTATAACATACCTCACTGAACACGCCATATACTCCATATATGATACTCTATCATCAGCATGTTGCATTGATCTAACACACATATTACAATCAATTAGATTGTAACTATTGTTAGCTAACTGAATCCAATAACTTTCCATTAAGACTTAATCTCTGTTGAACAATCTATGGGATTTTATGTTCGTCAAATATATATGTATGCACTATTTGTGTCCATTGAAAACAAACCCAAATTTAGACCACATAAAATCTAAATATCGCCTGTAATATATCTAGTATGTAACATACTTTCTGAATTTCTGGAAATCATTTTATTATTATAGGTAGGACTTGATATTTCTTTATAGATGTTCAATGATGTGTCATGGTGTTATTTGTATACAGATTCCTGGTGACAAGACTTTGAAATTATTTGCTCATATGGATTGCAATATGTGTGATATATATGTATATGTGTATGTGTATATATGTATATGTATGTATTATATAGAGACATAGTTATCAAGATATAAATATGAAAATTGCTATATATTAAGATATATATAATGACATATATTTTAGTGAGTTATTTCTCAAATCTTTTTAAAAAATCTACATTCCGTTTTAAAATAAAATTATGTTCTTATAGTTAAATTTTGACTACTTTCTGGATTTTCAATACCAGTGCTATAAGAGATACATATTTTGTGAACATTTTTCTCACAGACTGTGTCCTTTTTTGTGTAAAGTAATTTTTTCTTGGTGAATTTTTTAGTTTCAGTGAAGGCCTACATATCAATATTTGTTTTCTGAGCAGTTAATTTAGTGTTACATTGAGAAAATTTCTCATTTTTACCAAAAAATCAGCCATATGTTCAAATACATCATTTTCTACAGTTTTTGTACTTGTGTAATTTATGTATAGATTTTAAACCATTCATACTGGTTTTGTAAGATTTACAGTATATGCACAAGTCTTATTCCAAACATACCTGCTAACTATAATAAAAATACCTCTGTAACATAGGATGGACATAGTTTCTTTGTCAAGATAAATTGTTATTTCCAGATCTGTTTATGAATTGTGTGCTGTTTTGCTTATCTATTTTATTATCCATCAATCAGTATAATTTTTTCTTTTATCTTTCTATATGAACTTTGTTATAAGTTTGCTAATAGAAATGAAGAAATTTTCTGGGTTTTTGACAGGCATTGCTAGCTGTATAACTAAAGTTGGAAAGATCTAGTTTCTTGAAAATATTGATGCATGTTTCACTGCTGAAAGATTTCAAATGTCAACTCAAAACTTCCCCACTTTGAAAGCACCAAAGAGAATTGTAGTGTACAACAAACATGTAATATTACAGTCACAATGCAATTACATTTTAAATTCACCATTTTAATGAGCTTAGCTTGAAGTGTATCATTTGTACTCCTCAAATCTCTGCCTCCTTCACTACCAAATAAAATATCTGTTACAGAAAATAGTAAGCAATGTCTTTGTGTACTGGTTTTTATACCCTTTCACTCCTTCCTACAGTGAAAAGTTTTATTGGCTCTTTTCCTTGACTCAAAATAAATGTGACAGGAAAAGTGTAGAACAACAAGAAATCTGCCAATTTTTAGATTATGTTTACTATGTTATAAGACACCACAGGTAATTTGGATAGGAAAAATTAGGCTATAAGCATACTGCTGGGCCAACCACATTAAAGAAAAATCTATCTCTTGAGTTGGCAGAGTAAAGTAGATTAGTGGTACAGGTGAGAATGAAAATGAGAAGAGAGTGTAAAATGTGTGTGGGGGTGGGGAAGGTGGGAGAAGGAGAAAGAAAGAGGGAGAGGAAAAGAAGAGAGATTCATTTTCCCTAGATGGTATAGTAATTTCTTCCAAAGCTCCTTAATATCCAGAAAGCTTGAGCAGTGAGTTTCTTATGATTTCTCAGGAAGCTTCTCAGGAAGCAAGCATCTGTATAGCTCAGGAAATACCAGAAATTGTCCAGATACATAAGACTTCTCCTTTTACAAGGTTATATAAGAAGTAAAGGCTGCTGAGAAGACAAATATTTGTCTCACTAAGGTTAAATTATTCTATGCTACTGAGGTTTAGTTTTTTGCTATGAATTATGATGCTAAATACTAGTCCCTAAGGCCTGGTTGTCCCAGGGACAAGAGAATCTGCACATATACAAGTGATGCTATGTAGCCTTGCACCCCAAGTTATTTCTCATTGATGAATAAAGATATTTACAGCATATAGCTGGGCAGGAGACAGGTGGGGTTGGGGTTCTCGAGCTTGAGGTCTGAGGAGAGACCACATGGGGGATATTGAAGAAGATAAAGAAATGACAAAACACAATGAGGTAGATGAGTCATGAAATAAATGGCCATTAGCATTGGTCAATTGAAGTTAAGAGCACCCCAGATGTAACATAACAAGTTTTAACTTGGGGTTATTGACATGGAAGTAGACATAATAACAGAGGGTAGATGTCTGTCCAGGTCAAGTGTATTAAAGGCTGATTATTAGTATTTAAATTGTGTGTACTTTATCTGGAAAGTGGAACTTCAAAGTCATGGTAGAAACCCTACTTGAGATTAAATATTTACTACAACGCTATGGTCTGTCAATGGGCTTGAAAAACATATATAGAGAATTAGAGTTCACATTTTCCTGAGCAGTCACCCTCTCTGGGATGAGCTTTCAATGATGCAGCTAACTTCGAGTTATTCTTTCTCCTGAAGAAACCTAAAAAAAAAAATAGAAGAATAAAACTTAATTGGTTTACCAAGTTGAACTTTGGTGGCATCCTTACTTTGGTCTGTTGTCAATACTCTCTTTGGAATAAAGAGATGGTGGTCTTGTATATCCCAAAGAATAGTGCCATGCAACATCACTCTCTATGTTAACTGAGCATTTTTATATCTCAAAAATAATCTGCATGCTTTTTAAAGTGGCCCCAGCTATCTCTTTAAAAAATCTCACTTTTATATAAACTAGTACCTGAAATGGGGTTAAGGACACAGACTTGTAAAGAAATGAAGAAAATCAAGACAATCTACTCATTTAAAAGTAAAATTAGTGAAACTATTTCCATTTATTTATTTATTTATTTATTTATTTATTCACTTTACATCTTTATTGCCACCACCTCTCCTCCCAGTCCTACCATCCCACTGCCCTTCTCTCATTCCTCCCTTCTGTTTTCTTCAGTGAAGGGGAGCTTCTTCCCTTGGGTACCAATCCATCCTGGCCCATTTGGACTAACTGCATCCTTTCTTACTGAGGCCAGATAAGAAGGTGAGAAGATGTATCTGCTATAAATAAGAACTAAAGTCTGTTGGCAGTCCACCAGAGGGCAGTTGGAATCAAGGACAAAAGGCATGGCATTTTATTTTGAATTTTTGTCCTCCATAACTATGACATACTATATTTCTATCGCTTTTTAAGTTAATTTGGTTTTGTGATATCTTTACAGCATATCTAAGAAAATACAAACATCTTTATTACTGAGAAACACATGAACTCTACAGAACAAGCTTTAAAAAAGTACCAATTCAAATGTCTTTGGTTTCAGCTCAACTAATAGTCTTCAATTTCTGCAATGGTGTCAAAACATCTATTTTTACCCGTGGTAACAAACAAAGGACTCTAAACCAAAATGCAAATATTAATCCTGTATATTGCTGATTTACAATGAAGTTGAATTTCCAGACCTGCTCTCTAATTTTTTAGAGCACATAGATGACACTAGTCTTGAAAAATTCAAATCTATATAGATTACTAGGTTTCTAATATTTCTGAATAGATAACTCACTCTTTTATATAAAAATTTTTTATCTCCCTCTTAACAATCTTATCATAAAAGGATATTATTTAATTCTCCACCACTAACATCACCTTCCATTAATTCCAGGACTATGTCTAAAATTAGATTTTATTATCATTGGGGATAAAAGCACCTAATTAAATAGATTTTGGATTAAAATGATATCAAACTACACTATTTTAAAATAACTTCATAATATGAGAAATAATTTAAAATTGAACACTTAAAACTATTTAGTTGCTGCTTTCTATTGTCCTACATTTACCATAGGATTTAAGTCTCATTGAGCTATATTCTCAAAGTATAGTCTTGCCAATGGAAAGAGGTTGCACTTGACTTTCCATCCTGTGAGTAAGGATTACTATGGTAGAAATAGCAAAGGAAAGTTCCCTAGAAGTTCCATTTACAAAAAAATCAGATGGTATATCCACATCCTTGGGAAAATGGCAGCGATAGATAGTACCATTGAGACTTGAAAGATGAATATAGTTGACTGTTTTTCCAAATTAGCTTAATGAGTATTTGAAGAGCACATCTTTTCAAGTTTAATCAAGCAGTGATTCTAAGTCCTAATTAGTCTTCCAGATGTGGTTGCATTGCCAATACATTTGGTTCAGCTCATAAATAATATAGCTTTCAATGACATATAAATGTAACATAGAATTAGGTTATATGAAATATATCTACTTAAGTCATTGGACATTTCAGGACATCTATACCAAAGTGAAGGACATTTATTTATAACTAGTTACATCTAGAATTGTTCAATTAAATATCTTTAAAAAAAAGAAAGACAATATAGGCAAACACATTGAAAAACACTGGAATATTTTTAGTATGTACGAATGGTGTGTGGTACCCATTAATAGGACATTAGGAACACTTAAAGTTGTAAAGCCAAGTTAAATCCTGTTCATAAAGTAAAATTCTTTTTCTTGACAAGTTATTATTAACTTGGTTTAAAGTCCTTTAAAGGCTGAAATCATTTTTCAGAGAACATCAGAAGACAACTAAACTCAAACCTATAATTATAAATTAGGTGTCTTCAGACCCATGAATTTGCATACATTTTAGATTTATGAAATACCAATTCATTATCTAGAAAAGAACACAAAAGAACAGGTTCCAGCCTAGTATAGAATGTATGTAAAATATGAAATATTACAATTCAAGTTTCCATCAATGCCAAAATAAATCAAGCCTAACTTTCTAAGTCATTGTAAAATGCTGTTTTAATTCCTAAGATGTGTACTACAGAGACATTATAGCTCTATCAATAATGCTGAAATTGTTTTATGAAGAAAAATTTAACTTTGTGTCTTAACAACTATACTGGTAATAAGAAATGGTCTTGTGGTAATAATCTTCATTGACCTGTTGACAACCACTAGTGTTTTGACAAAAACGATTAGGTAGTTCAGAAAAGAAAACTAGAAGATTGAAGACATGTGGTTTTGTTAAAGAAGATCATGTCTATGTGTCTAATTTGGCCTATTAAAAGTACATTTATGAGTTATCATTTTGGATTAGAATTTTAATAATTTAATGTAAAGATGAACTATTCTCAGTATTTTTAGCCCTTAGTTTCTCCTTCAGTATAGCACATTATCACTAATAGAAAATCATCTCTTGGGAGCAGTTGGGACAGAAGTCTTCCCTCTCCCATTTGCACCAGGGAGCCAGGTAGATCTACAGCCTTCTGTGCAAGGCCCACCAGGAGAGAATAATTTCCCAGCAGTACTTTCACTTCTGAGCACAGAGGTGAGGGCTTTATCTTCTCTCTGGAGGGGAACAGCTGGGAGCACACAAGGCAGACTATCAGTGGAACAGCTGGGACAGAGGTCTTTAGGCTGACATTTGCTCCAGAGAACCAGGCAGCTCTACACCATTCTATGCACAGGCTCTACCAGATGAGAGTTGATCTCCCTGGAGTACAGACACAGGCTTACAGGTCCACAGGAAGGACAAGCTCCAGCCAGAGATAGCAAGACCAACAAATGCCAGAGTTAATGAGATGGTCAAAGGCAAGTGCAATAACCCTACCAACAGAGACCAAGGCTACTTGCCAATATCAGAACTCAGTTCTTCTACCACAGCAAGTCCCAGATAGTCCAACACACTGGAAAAGCAAGAGTTGGATTTAAAATAGTATCTCATTATGCTGATAGAGGATTTCAAGAAGGACTTAAATAACTCCCTTAAAGAAATATAGGAGAGCATGGGTCAATAGGTAAAAGCCCTTAAAGAGGAAACACAAAAATCTCTTAAAGAATTACAGGAAAACACAGAAAAAATCAAGTGAAGGAACTGAACAAAACCATCCAGGGTCTAAAAGTGTAAGTAGAAACAATGAAGAAATCACAAAGGGAGACAACTCTGAAGATAGAAAACCTTGGAAAGAAATCAGGAGTCATAGATGCAAGCATCAACAACAGAATACAAAAGATAGCAGAAAGAATCTCAGGTGCTAAAGATACCATAGAAAACATTGACTCAACAGTGAAAGAAAATGCAAAGTGCAAAAAGCTCATAACCCAAAACATCCAGTCAATCCAGGACACAAGGAGAAGACTGAACCTATGGATTATAGGTATAGAAGAGAGCAAAGATTTCCAACTTAAAGGGTCAGTAAATATCTTCAACAAAATTATTGAAAACTTCTCTAACCTAAAGAAAGAGATGTCCATGAACATACAAGAAACCTTCAGAACTCCAAACAGACTGGACCAGAACAGAAACTCCTCCCTGCACATAACAATCAAAACACCAAATGCACTAAACAAAGAAAGAATATTAACAGCAGTAAGGGGAAAAGCACAAGTAACTTATAAAGGTAAACCTATCAGAGTTACACCAGACTCCTCACAAGAGACAATGAAAGCTAGAAGCTCCTGGGAAGATCTCATATAGACCCTAAGAAAACACAAATGCCAGCCCAGACTGCTATACCCAGGAAACTCTCAATCACCATAGATGGAGAAACCAAGATATTGCATGATAAAACCAAATTTACACAATATCATCTAATCTCTTACAACATAGAAACACACTTTGGGTATGATCTTATCAATTCAATCAGTTACTGATAAATTTTAGTTTTCCCTACTAAGCATCAACAGTATATTCACTATAATATTGTCAAAATTTGTAGTTATAAGCCCTATAAATAACTTGATGACTAGATGATTGTATTTGTACCCATCTATGACACTTTACCAATACCTTTCTTTACTATAGAAGAAATGTACATAAATTTTGGAATTTTATTAATTAATGGTTACTTTCCTGTGGCAACAATAATCTTAAAGCATCTAAGGGTTTTAAGTACTTTATAGAATTCAATACTGAATGACTGTAACAGCATGTTAATTAAGGTCTTACTTTATACAGTGGACAGAAAGGGATGATCTTAGAAAATGTGCAGAGCGTTTATGTTGTGTGAACTCAAAGAATATAGCATAAAGTGGATGTAGTGGAAAGAAATATTTTGTGTGTTAAATACTACATAGAAGAAAATACTTATATAAACAGCACTTGTTTCAGCACCATGGACAGCTTCTACCTTTTTATCATTCTCCCTGAACAGTCAAAAGGCTATTTAATGTGCTTCTCCAGGACTACCAACCCAGGGATAGCACCACCCGCAATGGGCCCTCCCACCCTTGATCACTAATTGAGAAAATGTTTTATAGCTGGGTCTCATGGAGACATTTCCTCAAGGGAGGCTCCTTTCTATGTGATAACTCCACCTTGTGTTAAGTTGACACAGAAAGCTAGGCAGCACAGTAGGTTTATCTATGTATTTAGGCATGTGTGTGCACATGTATTTGTATGTGTGTGTTTAAGTGTGTGTGTGAGAGAGAGAGAAAAACAGAGAAACACAGAGACAGAGAGACAGAGACAGACAGACAATGAGACAGAAAGGCAGAGAGATAGCAACGCATAAAAGTGAAATTCAGTTTCTCAATTCGGTAATAACCATTTTCTTTAAAGGACTACACAAAAATGTAGGGCTCAAAATCTACTCAAACCATGCCTTTTATCTCTCCACTTGAAGGCAGGTAGAAATTAAGACCAGTCCATCTAATGAGTTCTATGCAGTTCTTTGTTGACTTTCGACTCATACTATCTTAAGACCTCCATTGACTTTAAAGTGGTAGACCAGCTGGCACATTTAGGCTACATAGTTCTAAATGTAAGATCCATCAGAACAAAACCATGTTGTTATTTCATCGCTAATGATCTTTTAGTTTCTTTTATTTGGTTTTATATGTTTGCGTTTTGCTTTTCTCTGACTCATTCTGTGGCAGTAAGTGACCTTGAAACTCCTGATACTCCTGCTTCCACCTCCTCAAGACCAGTAGCTGTATTAAAAAATATTTGTTATTTTTATAAATTATATCATTTCTACAGCAACTTCACAGAGAATATGTGAATGGATTCTTTTGAGCAGCATCATTAGAGGCATTGACTATTGTATCTTTAAAGTTTTAATAAATGTTTAATAGTTTAAATAAATTACATATTCGGTTTTGAAAGAATGAAATGACTAATTATACTTAAGATCCCACAGGTGTGCCTGAAAAGTGTTACAGTTCCCATAGACTTCTAGAGTGCCTGCTTTCAGTAGTGAGGTGTTGTCTCATTGTCTGGACACTGGAAACCATAGAAGAATGAGTACCTGCACATAGGCTCAGAAGTGAGACACTGTGTCTGACTCCAGAAAACTCTTTGTAAAGGTTTGCAATCCTTAGGTAAAGAAGAACCTTCTCCACCATCTATAGCAAGTGACTCTATCTCCCCTGTCAGGTGAGAATGGTGGTTGGAGGCTGATCTTGAAGCTTCAGATGTCTTTATAACTCCCTCTACCTGGAAAAAAGTGGATTATCCTCAAGATGTAGTTGCGCACGACAAACTAAGGTTTATTTGCTGGTAAAATTAATTTCAGACCAATCTCCTATTCTTTCTTCCATACATACAACAGTGATTCTAGTTCATCAGACTGTAAATCATAAGGTACAGGTTCTATGCTAGGAAAAAATTGCTTTATCCATCCATGAAATATATTTTATACATACATACATACATACATACATACATACATACAAAAAATACATGTCAAGTTCAAACAAAATATCACTGAGAGGCCATAGAATGTCTTCAATAAAAATTATGTAGGCTAAGATATATTAGAAATACTCACCAAGTCACAGAAAATTTGAATAATTCATTACAATAAGGACATTTTTAAGCAACATCTGCTATTACTAAGAGGTGAACCACAACTCCTGTAATTATCCCTTTATAGCTAGTAAGCTTTATGTCAAATCAACTTACATGAGCTTCTCACAATTAGAAGTGCCTCTCTGATGGGTCTATGTGCTATGACCATAACATTGTATTTTGGGGATTATAGTACCTTACTAGCCTCCTCCAGTTCTGGAACCTGATCACTGTCAGTTCTGCAAGTTGGTCACTGTTGCTTATTTTTGGTTGATTATTAGATAACTTTTAAATATAAACTTGTGAGAGTCTGGGACCATGTCTGACAGTTGGCTCTTGGTATATTAGACCACACATATAATTTAAGACTCATTAGTTTCTAATTAATTGGCATGGATGCACTCAGATTGGTTTTAGGATTTATATGCTGGCTTGAGCACCCATGCATGGCATTAATATCCTGCTAGGTTGACAAATCCTACCCTTCCCTCAATAGACAGTTACAGTTAATGAAATTGAAAACCTCCCTTGTAATGCAAAGGAAGATGTTAGAATTGTAAAGGAGATAACATCTATCAAGTACTCTCAGCTTCTTGTACTGGGAAGACATACCCTTCTATAGTAACTCCCTCCTCAAAGGTATAATTTATCTTGGACAAAAGTACAGCAAGGTCAAGAAAATGTTCACTAAAAGTCCACCACAGAGTGGACCAATGATAGACAATGGAAGTATCTTACCCATCTCTGGCTTGGTAACCTAATGGGTTTACTGGAGTTATTTACAGGATGTAACACTGACTAAGAAGAGGGACTCAGACAGGTGTAGCACTCCTCATTCATCTCGAGATGGGTATTACATCCAACAGCTAGATCCCTGATTTTATCTCCATGACAGTCATGTCCATTAGACAGTCTCATCTTCTTTATTACATTTGTCATGTATGCTATAGAGGGTTTGTGTGAAAATTACAATTTTCTGAGCTTTCTTATCTTAGAAGTTTCATCAGCTTCCTGAATCTAATGATCTTCACTAGTCTGTCTAAAAGGGAGTCTTTAATTGCCAGGAAATACCTACACCCACTACTTTATCTAGTTCCTACAGGATTTCTACTCCTCTTCCATAATTTTCTCTTAGCTTTAAAAGAATGAAAAAGATTTCCAATTATTTTCTTCCTCATATGAATGAGTGTTAGGTCACTGTGTCACAGATTTTATAGATATATATATTCTTCTCCTTCTCCTTCTCCTTCTCCTTCTCCTTCTCCTTCTCCTTCTCCTTCTCCTTCTCCTTCTCCTTCTCCTCCTCCTCCTCCTCCTCCTCCTCCTCCTCCTCCTCCTCCTCCTCCTCCTCCTTCTCCTTCTCCTTCTCCTTCTCTGACGGGGGCTGACAGTGGTAGTTTTCTATGGATATAACCACGACTAGATGGCAGTGTCCTTCCAACTGGGACCTACAACATTCTCAGCCCCAGGTTTTTACCTTGATTTATACACAGTGTTCTAAATTCAATGAAAATATGTTGGCTGCATCCACAACCATGACATTGTATTACCAGTGATCAAATCTTGTTTTATGTGTTGGTAGCTTAGCATATAGTGTCCATATATGTAACAGTTATTCATTTTTCCACATAGTGACTTTCAGGAATGAAGAAAAACAATAATAAAAACAAAATGAGCAAATAATAAAACAGAATAGAGAGAAACATTCTTCATAAGTCCAGCCCAAGGCCTTTATGTCCTACAAAACATAAAATTATTCTATAGCATTATCTTAATTTGAACATAAACACAATAACCAAAACCAAATTATGGAGAATGTTGGCTTGTATATTCAAATCATAGTCGATTGTTTTTATTTATTTTTCAAATAATTATTTATTTATGAAAATGAGTGATTTTATGCATGTGAGCATGTGTCCCAGGTGCCTGGGTCTCATAGAGGTCAGAAGGCATCAGGATCCTCTGGAACTGGGGCTACAGAGATGTGAAGTGTGATGTGGATGGTAGGAACTGAAACCAGATCCTATGCAAGAGCAGCAAGGGCTCTTAATCACTGATCCAACTTTCCAACCCCCATAATCCATTGTTTAGGGAAGTCAGGATTAAAAAACAAGCAGAAGCATAATTAGAAGAACTAATGAGGAAAGCTGACTACTGGTTTGTTTGTTGGGCTGTGATCTCACATATTGTACTGATAGCACTAGATGGTTCCTCTGTTCAGATAGGCTCTGATCTGATGATGTGGACCTGGTTCCTCCCTTAGCCACATCTAGACATGAAAGGTCTCAAAGCTAGGGGAACCATTTAAACCACCCATCTGGTTTTATGTGGAGGTCCTTGATCTACTTGGACTTGAACTTTGTATAGGTGTGTGAGAATTTATCAATTTGCATTCTTCTACATGTTGACTGCCAGTTAAACTAGCACCATTTGTTGAAAATGCTGTCTTTTTTTTTTCCACTGGATGGTTTTATCTCCTTTGTCAAAGATCAAGCAACCATAGGTGGGTGGGGTCACTTTTGGGTCTTCAATTCTATTCCATTGATCTACCTGCCTATAGATGTACCAAAACCATGCAGTTTTTATCACGATTGCTTTGTAGCATAGCTTGAGGTCAGAGATGGTGATTCCAGCAGAGGTTCTTTTATTGTTGAGAATACTTTTCGCTATCCTGGGTTTTTTATTGTTCCAGATAAATTTGGAAATTGCTCTTTCTTATTCTATGAATAATTGAGTTGGAATTTTGATGGGTATTGCATTGATTCTATAGATTCCTTTAGGCAAGATAGCCATTTTTACTATATTAACCCTGCCAATCCACAAGCATGGAAGATCTTTCCATCTTCTGAGGTCTTCTATTTCTTTCTTTAGTCACTTGAAGGTCTTATTATGTAGATCTAAGACTTATCATACAGATCTAAGACTTGTGTTAGAGTCACACAAAGGTGTTTTATATTGTTTGTGACTATTGTAAAGGGTATCATTTCCCTACTTTCTTTCTCAGCCTATTTATCCTTTGAGTACAGAAATCCTACTGATTTGTTTGAGTTAATTTTATATTCAGTCACTTTGCTGAAGTTGTTTATCAGGTGTAGGAGTTCTTTGGTGGAGTTTTTGGGGTCCCTTAAGTATATTATCATATCATCTGCAAATAGTGATATTTTGACTTCTTCCTTTCCAATTTGTATCTCTTGGACCTCCTTTTGTTGTCTAATTGCTCTAGCTAGAACTTTAAGTAGTATAATGAATAGATAGGGAGAGAGTGGGCAGCCTTGTCTAGCCCCTGATTTTAGTGGGATTGCTTCAAGTTTCTCTCCACTTAGTTTGATGTTTGCTACTGGTTTGCTATATATTTGTTTTTACTATGTTTAGGTATAGGCCTTAAATTCCTGATCTTTTCAAGACTTTTAACATGAAGGGATGTTTAATTTTATCAAATGCTTTTTCAGCATCTAATGAAATGAACATGTGGTTTATTTTTCTTTGAGTTTGTTCATGTAGTGGATTACATTGATGAATTTCCATATATTGAAACATCCCTGCATCCCTGGGATGAAGCCTACTTGACCTAGGTGAATGATCATTTTGATGCATTCTTAGATTTGGTTTGATATAACTTCATTTAGTGTTTTTGCATCAATGTTCATAAGAGACTTGGGTCTGAAGTTCTCTTTCTTTGTTGAGTCTTCATTTGGTTTTGGTATCAGCGTAACTGTAGCTTCATAGAACGAATTGGAGAATTGGGTAATGTTCCTTTTGTTTCCATTTTCTGGAAAAATGTGTAGAGTCTTATTTTATAAGACTAGCAGGGCAAAGAAGGAATAGAGATGGAGAGATGGGTCTATGGTTATAAGGAAGGGTTATGATCACAACCACTGGTGACTCCAGTTACAGAGGATCCAATGCCCAGTATGCCTTCTTAGACACCAGAAATAAAAATAGTACACAGACATAACCTAAAATCTTCATTTTAAAAGCTATTTTTAAAAAATGGGTGTTTTTCACCTAAATGTTATTGCCTAGTTAGTGGCTTTTCAAACTTTTAATGACAAGGCAGGGAATGAATGATGAGCATTATTTATATTAACTCGAGACAGAAGATTCCTGACATAAACATTATAATACCATGTCCAGATTACAACAATATATAGGGACAGTGAAATTAGAATTTGATTAACAAAAGGGTAAACTTTAAATAGCTCACTAAAAACATTATGCTTACAGGTTATAGAAAATGACTATAGACCATTGAAAGTTTAACTGGACATTGAAATACACTGCAGATTTTTATCCAAACAGTATATTAGAGGTCCAATTCAATATAACATTCTTAAAGCATTTTTGATATTATAATAATCATTTTCCTTTCCCTTATATACATATGTGTATGTGCTCAGTCTTTATATTACTCCTATCTATCAGTTTTAGGGATGACCATTTGGCACTGGACAACTAACACAACATTTTAACACCTTCTATGTAACATGGGCTATTATTTTATAGGGGTTAGCTAAAAACAGTAGTCACTTTGCATTAACATGACCCAATAAATCATGTAACTTTACTGTCTTACAGGGCTGTGTCAATTCCTTCTTTATCAATACAAAAGTTAAAAATTTGCAATTTGGCTTTACTGATAAAAAATACTCAGTAATGCAAATAACCTGTTATACTTTATTATGCTTACTTCTGTTCTTTATATTTTTCTTTACTAATGATTTCATAATTGTGTTAATTTTCTTATGATTACTCCAAAACTTGGAAATTGTTCTGTCAAAGGTCATAATAACAAGCCCTGTAGATTGGCCAATCAATGACTGCCCCAACTTGAGACCCATACCATTGCAAGAACCAATCCCTACACTATTAATAATACTCTATTATGCTTGCAGAAGGAGCTTAGCATGACTGCCCTCTGAGAGGCCCCACCCAGCAGCTGACTGAAACAGATAGATAGACTCACAGTCAAAAATTAGACAGAGGTGGGGGAGTCTTGTAGAAGAGTTGGTGGAAGAAATTACCAACCTGGGAGAGATAGGGTCTCCATAAGAACACCAACACAGTCAAATAATATGTTCAGGCTCCCAAAGACTGAACCACCAACCAAAGAACATACATGGGCTGGAGCAGAAGTGTAGCTTGCTTTTCAGATGGGTCCATCAACAAGTGGAGCAGGGACTGTGCCTTACTCTGTTACCTGTCTGTAGATCCTGTTCCCTTCTCTGACCAGACTAAGAGAGGACATATCCAGTCCTTTAGAGACTTGTTGCCAGGGTGGGTGGATACCCAGGGGAACCTCCCCATTCTCAGAGGAGAAGAGAATTGGGGAATGGAGGAGAAGGTATCTGAGGAAAGATTAGGATAAGAATGGAGGCTTTGATTAGAATATAAAGTGAATACAAAAATTAATTACTGAATAAAGAAGTCAAAGCATAATCTTTAGACTTCCAAGATCACTTATAAATGAATCAATCTGTTATGAAGAGGATGCTTAATATCACCATTTAGCTTAAACCCATTGGAGCAGATCCTTACTCTCTTAAATTCACTGTATATTCCTAAATAAAGAATGTGAAAAATATATTCCTATTGTCAGCCATGTAACATTCATGATGTCTTTCATTTCTCCCCTCCCACCAAAAATATTGTTTCATACTTACTATGTAGTACAGGATTGAAGCTTAGTGAGGCCCAAACACAGAAGAATCTGTACAAAGCTTATTCATTACCTTTGACTTGCCTAGAATTCTGCAAACACAGAAACTTTTTCATAAGGTAAGTTTCCGGTGTTCAAGAAATTAAACTAATAATCTCACAAGCAGAGGCACACACACACACACACACACACACACACAGAGGAGGGAGGGGGAGAGAGATGGAGGGAGAGGAAAAGAGAAAGAGAGGGGCAGAGAACTTGGCTCTATCCTTTATCCTGCCCAGGCTCTGGGAGTCAGAGCAATACTCTGATCCTGCTTATATTACTACTGATGATCATTGGGCACAGGTTATGAAATCATTTCTATGTGGTATTACTGAAATTGTTTTATCTACATAGTGGTGAATGATACATCCTGGATGTTGTCTAGCATTCCATTTTTTGAATAGTTTAACCAATGTTGATATAGAAAGAAGCAAGTGAGAAAATGGAAGAGAAATACTAAAGGTATGATGTTTGCTACTGAAATGGATATGCAATTATTTAACTATACTTAATATTTTACTGTGAGCAATTTAGATGAACTTTTTTCTCTAGCCACATATTTAAGGCCAACTAATCAGACTAATAATTCTTCATAAAATATGACTATTACAAATATGTCAAAGAAATTATGCTTATTTGGTTCATTTCTATTTTCAAAAGTTTGACAATCCTTGAATAAATTTTTTGATTTTTGGGTGTAACTCTTCTGAGAGATATCAGATATATTAAAATGTGTGCCACTTAATTACAATAGTTATATAAATATTTCTAGTATATTTAAACTAAGGAATGAAACACATCTTTCATGACACCCAAGCAATTAATTGTCAAAGTGACTTTCAAGGTAAAAAAAAACTCACATGGCCATCATATGATACTACTAGGATATGAATTTGGAAATACCTGGTAGACCAATGATAAAGAGTAAATATTGAAGAGTAATAAAACTTTTGAAAGGTTTAATGTAAAATTGCCATGTGAAATTTGTGCAAATACTGATATAATCTTTAAAATAATTTCAAGATGCATAGATAATTTGCATATAGCACATTTGTGCTAAATGGATAAAATGTTCAACACAAAATATACTAATGAATATGAGGAATCAAAATTAATACATGTGATATAAGTCAATATAAGACTGTTGACCTACCATTCCAAGAATCCAGGACCTTTCCCCAGCACAACATTAACAGAAGCAGAAAAACATAAAAATGTAAAATTGCCCCACTAGATGGACATGAACACATATTTCAAAACTCTGAAATATGGAAAAACAAATCTATGTCAGCATTCAAACTTGTCTTTTTCGGATGGTTAGTAAATGTAGCCAGTTCTGATCCAGTGGCCATGTTAGTAAGAGGATATCTTCCTCCTTTCTCTGCATTATTCTTTGTATCTCTTTGTTCATCAAATATAAAAGTATATAGCCTACATCATTTGTAAAATAGCTATAATCTTCCACAAAACTACTCCTGCGGCATTCTGGTGTGCATTTCTCCTTATTTGGAGAAAATGGATTCTCTGAAGCAAAGGTGCATTCACTTAACGGTAGGACAATTTTCTGTCTGGAGACTCCACGCAGGTATAAGAAGCACAAAGCAGGAACATCAAGACCCCATGTCTTGTGACATCCTTGAAAGCATGTTTCAAGGAATTTTAACAAAAATCAAAGATTTTTTTCAATTATCTGATGACTGAAAATTGGTAAATTCAAAAAAGAAGATAAAACTGTCAGTTTCTTGTTTTAAAAAATGTAGGAATTTTTAATCTTATAGCTTTAAAATCATTTTAACTAAGAAATGTCAACATGTGTCTGCTATCTTATTAGCAGAAATATAAGCACAAAGAAACACAGTAAAAGCATATTTGTTAAAAAAAATACATGCTTATGACACTAACCCAGATTCTAAATTAAGCTAATAATTAAAGTCATACCTGTTGTTTTTAATATAGAAATGATTTTTGATATTTTCAAAGCCAATTATAGGAGCAATTTTTAGCTCTCTCTAAAAATTCTGAAGCTTTAATTAGTTTCCTTCCTAGGATGAAATCAGTCCTCTTTGTTACTTAGTACTGCCCAGAAGTACATGAAAAAACAAAAGGCACACTCATAGAAGATTGGGCTCCAGAACTCTCCTTTCTGCGTCAGCGTCTGACATTAATATTGATATGTAATAGTTACATTTGTTGGTTGCTAATAGCTGAGACAGGTACTTAAAGACATTTAACATGATTCTTACTGCATAATTGAGTTAAATTCTATACTACTCTATGTATATGGAATAAAATTGAAATCAAGTAATTGCTTCACAATTCTGGCTTCTAAAAATATACCACTTCCAGAAAATATTACTCTTACATGAGTTTAAGTCTCTTCATACAGGAACATGTTGTGTCCTTTTTTTTCATAACATCTATAATTGTGCTACATTTAAAACCTCTGCTTTTCATGAGTCTCATAGTTTTCTCCACAGAGATATTTTTAAAATTTTAGGAATGCATTTTAGACACATATTTTAATGGGCTGTGGTTCAATTTTCATTTTTAGATGCTTGTATTTAATGCCAAATAAACTATTGTGATTTATTTTATTAGCAATATTATTATAACACTATTTTAAGTTTTCATTCATTTATTTATATGTATAGAAGTATGATAGACTATACATATTTCAAGTGTACATTTGAAGATATTTGTCTTGCATATGCAACCATTTTTTCTATATTCTTTGTTTACATTCCAAATGCTTTTCCCTTTCCCGATTCCCCACTCACCATATGTCCCATAAGCCCTCTTCCTTCCACCCATTCCCCAATTACCACCTCCCACTTCTCTATCCTGGTACTCCTCTACAATGCTGGATCAAGCCTTTCCAGGACCAGGGCCCTCTCCTTCCTTCTTCTTGGGAGTCATTTGATATGCTAATTGTGTCTTGAGTATTCAGAGCTTCTGGACTAATTGATATCATCAATGATTGCATTCCATGCGTATTCTTTTGTGATTGGGTTACCTCACTTAAGATGATATTTTCCAGTTTCAACCATTTGCCTAAAAATTTCATGAATTCACTATTTTTAATTGCTGAGTAGTATTCCATTGTGTAAATATATCACATTTTCTGTATCCATTCCTCCACTGAGGGACATCTGGGTTCTTTCCAGCTTCTGGCTATAATAAATAAGGCTGCTATGAACATAGTGGAGCATGTGTCCTTGTTGCATGATGGGGAATCCTCTGGGTATATGCCCAGGAGTGGTATAGCAGGGTCCTCCAGAAGTGTCATGCCCAGTTTTCTGAGGAACCGCCAGACTGATTTCCAGAGTGGTTGTACCATCTGGCAATCCTACCAGCAATGGAGGAAATACTAATCCCCCAGAAAGTTTCTCCCATCCCTCAACCTCTTTCTTTTCCCCTGTACTCTCTGACACCCCTTTCATTCCCGTTGGCTCCTGCTCTGCTTTTGTCACAAGAAATGTGTTTGTATACATCACACAAGCTCTATCCCACTTAACTTATTTCAGCCAGTAGTTCTTGTTCTCTAATATGTTGGTGGATTTGTTTTCAGCTTGTAAAATTGTAAATGTGGTATATCCAAAGGAAGAAATCTCTGTTGGCATGCCCTGGATTGCCTATGGTGACAGAGGAGGGAAACCCACTTGGCTAGCTACAGATTTTAATTTCTAGTAACAGGATTCACTCAGCTCCAAATCTCTGCCTGTACCTATTAAGTCATCAGAAATTATGAAATACAAGACAAGAGTGGAGCAAACACATACAGCAAGAAGTAAAAAGCAATTGTAGATTCTTTCCCCCAGATTACAACACGAAAAGTACTTTCCTCCACTGTCTACTATCAATATAACATAAAAAAGCATAGATGAATCTTACCAAAAGGTATCCACAAATTTTGCAAGCCAAGAAAGGGTCATGAGCTTGAGAAAGGGTCACTGCAGCATTAAACACCCCATCAGGCTCTTGCCGGTGCACAAAGCCAGAGGAGCTTGGCAGGAGATCTGTGCACCTACAGCTCAGCAGCTGTTGCCGACTGCTGGGGACCGGCTTGCAGGGCTTACAGCAAGGCCGCCATCTTGCCTCAGTACACCTCGGACTGCTGGCGGCTGGGGTCAGGTGCGTGGACAGAGACCTAGCTTAGCATAGAATACCCCATCAGGCTCTTGCCTGCACACAAAGCCAGAGGAGCTCGGCAGGATATCTGTGCACCTACAGCTCAGCAGCTGTTGCCAAATTCTGGGGACCAGCTCGCCACCATCTTGCCTAGGGACAATGCGGACTGCTGGCGGCTGGGGTCAGGTGTGTGGACTGAGATCTAGCCCAGAATCCACTACCCTGTCAGGTTATTGCCTGAGCCCAGAGCCAGAGCAGGTCACCGGGAGGAGGTCTGTGCACCTACAGCTCAGCAGCTATGGCTGACCACTGGAGACTGGTTCACTGTGCTTGCAGCGAGGCCGCCATCTTGCCTCAGGTCACTAAGGACAGCTGGCAGCTGGGGTCAAGTGCATGGACTGAGACCTAGCTTAGCATAGACTAGCCCATCAGGCTCTTGCCTGTGCACAAAGCCAGAGGAGCTCCGCGGGAGATCTGGGCTCCTACAGCTCGGCGGCGCAGCTGTTGCTGACCTCTGGGGTCCGGTTCTCTGGGCTTGCAGCGAGGCTGTCATCTTGCCTCAGGTCACAGTGGACAACTGGCGGCTGGCATCAGGAGCACGGACACTCTCTACTACAGCAGCGCCAAAGGCCAGGCTCACAGGAGCTTCAAACTCCAACCAGTAACAATAAGACCAACTAACTCCAGAGATAAACAGATGGCAAAAGGCAAACATAGGAATGTTACTAACAGAAATCAAGGCAATATGGCACCATCTGAACCCAATTCGCCAACCACAGCAAGTCCTAGATACCCCAACACACCAGAAAAACAAGAGTTGGATATAAAAGCACTGGTCATGATGCTGCTAGAGGAACACAAAAAAGACATAAACAAATCTCTTAAAGAAATGCAGGGGAACATGAATAGGGTAGAAGCACTTACACTGCAAACACAAAAATCACTTAAAGAACTCCAGGAGAATATGGATCAACAGACAAAAGCCAATAAGGAGGAAATGAAAAAAATCACTTAAAGAAATGCAGGAGAAATTGAGTCAACAGGCAGAAGTCATGAAAGAGGAAACACAAAAATCTATTAAAGAGTTGCAAGAAAACACAAACAAGTGAAGGAACTGAGCAAAACCATCCAAGATCTGAACACAGAGGTAGAAACAACTAAGAAATCACAAATGGAAACAACTTGGGAGATAGAAAACCTTGGGAAGAAATCGGGGGTCGTAGATGCAAATATCAACAACAGAATACTTCTCTACAAGCTTAACTCTTTGGGAAAATTCAGTGCTTGAATTACAGAAGCTAAATTAAGTAACTTTAATTGTGTTCCTATTTTTCAATTTGATCCAACTAACGATTACTGGTACTATCAATAAATTGCTCTAAATTAGTAAGGAATTCTTATGTAAAATGTAATAAGAGTAGTGTCACTTAAAATTAGCCAAACTGCCTATGTAACCTAAGACTGATTTCTGCTTAACTTGTTCTGTTTTTATGTTAATAACTTATACAATCTTTTTGTTTTGTCTTATCTTCATTATACTAAAAGCAATGATTAGCAAGACAATATATTTTTAACTGCACCATATAGGTTTCATAACTTTTTGCAGTACATGGAATTTATTTGCATTCTAAAATGAAGTTTAATACCCAGTTCAACAAGTAATCACTCTCTCTGCTTTCCATCAGATCCTTTAACCCACCACTCTACTCTCTACTGGGATCTTCTTTATTACAAATATAGCATTTAATTAGATGCATGCAATATTTTTGTTAACAAAAGGCAATTTAAACAGTGTTTAGTTCATTTTAAATGAAAATAAAAAACTTTCTGTTCTAATTAGTATATTCAGCCTGCTTTTTTTTTCCTCCAGTTCTACTCATAGCTTCAACTTTTGAAAGTTAAAAATGTATAAAATCTTATTTCTTTTTGAGAGAGGTATTTGGGTGCCATCAACAGACCAATATACTTCAACAGATTTCTAAAAGTCTAAATGTATTTCATATATTGACAACACAAATTCTTGACCCTAGATCTGTATTGATCTACTTTGAAGGATGCTATTTGAAGTCAGAGAATCATTTTTATGGTCAAGAGTAAGAAGAAACATATTTTCCAGCTCCAAGTTCAGAGTGTTCAAAAGTCTCAAAAGTCTAGGTAATTTACCTTCTTCTAGCACTCACTACAGAAATATTGAAAAGTGACTTTCTGAATAATACATTGAACTAGCCATAGAAGTATGAAGGGAACTATTTTGTTACCAGTTTGCCAATAACAGGTCTGAGGTTTCTGTATTCCTGTGTTACACTATCTTTCCATATAACTGGAATCTCAGCCTACTGACAAATTTTGCACACTGTGTATGCCTGTGTGGGTATGTGTGTTTGTGTCCATCTGTGTGCTTTTGTCTGTGTGTGCATGTGCATGTGTGTGATTATGAATAACATAGAGAGGACATTTTAAGAACATCTTTGAGTGAGGGACCTGGTATTCCTCTGCAGCAAGGGTGACCTGCAGTGAGTGTCCAGTAAACGATTCCTTCCGGATCTTTCTTAACATCAGTTAATAGCTTTCTGACTTCATATTTTTTCCAGGTAGAACATAATAAGAGCTCAGGCAATGTGACTTGTGTAAAACCCCAACCATTGGAACCTGACTCACAATACTCTAGGGGGAAATAATCTGCTCTAGAAATTTCCAAATAGTCAAGTGTCATCACTCATCCATTTCAGTTTTGTGCATATTCCATCTTCCCTCTCTAGTTCATTATTTTATTCCTAATGAAAAGAAGACACTCTAAACTTCAACTTATTTTCTTTTTTTTAATAAAATATATTCTTTATTTACATTTCAAATGATTTCCCCTTTCCTGGTTCTCCCCCACCCCCCACCTACCCCCACCCCTCCCACACCCCACCCACCCCACCACCCCACCCCAGCCAAAAGTCCCATAAGCCATCTCCCCTCCCCCTGTTCCCCAATCAACTCCATCCTGCTTCCCTGTCCAGGTATTTGGTATTTCCCTACACTGCTGCATCTAGCCTTTCCAGGACCAGGGGCCTCTCCTCCCTTTGATGTCCAACAAGGCCATCCTCTGCTGCCTATGTATCTGGAGCCATGGGTAACACCATGTGTACTATCTGGTTGATGATTTTACCCCTGGTAGCTCTGGGAGTACTGGATGGCTCATAGCATTGCTCCTCCTATGGTGCTACAAACCCCTTCAGATCCTTGGCTCCTTTCTCTAGCTCCCCCATTGGGAACCCTGTGCTCAGTTCAATGGCTGGCTAAGAGTGTCCCCCTCTGTATTTGTCATGCACTAACAGACCCACCCAGGTGACAGCTATTAAAAAATGGGGTACAGAGCTAAACAAAGAATTTTCACCTGAGGAATACCAAATGACTGGGAAGCACCTAAAGAAATGTTCAACATCCTTAGTCATCAGGGAAATGTGTACAGAGCCATAATGGGGTGTCATGCCACATGGTAGGAACTTGACATTGATCAAGATGAACTTCTTCTCACAGGCTTTGCTGAGCAGGGATTCCTGTGCTATTCAGGATCCTGCTCCACCTAGGGTGGAGTGCTCAGAGTGAAGGTGAAGTTCATTGTTCCTCCAGGTCTATGAATTCCTGAATTAAGCAGGTGACCTGCCCAGCTGCCTGACTGAGCAGTGGAGCCAAGAACCTCCAGACCACTTCCCTGGAACTCACCCTGGAGTCTGGGGGGAGGAGCTTGCCCAAGCTGTTATATGATCTAACTTCCATTAAAAACTTCAGCCTCAACAGGCAAATGTTGCCCTGGCCCTCATTCTTTTCGCCGCTTCCCCATCCATCCCTCAGTTTCCCTTCCAGGAACCAGTTCATAGTAGCTGCAGGCAGCAACAGATATACAAATCAAAACAACCCTGAGATTTCACCTCACACCAGTCAGAATAGCTAAGATCAAGAACTCAGGAGACAGCAGGTGTTGGCGAGGATGTGGAGAAAGAGGAACACTCCTCCACTGCTGGTGGGATTGCAAGCTGGTTCAACCACTCTGGAAATCAGTCTGGCAGTTCTTCAGAAAGCTGGGCATGATACTACTGGAGGACGCTGTTATACCACTCCTGGGCATGCTCCACTATGTTCATAGCAGTCCTATTTATAATATCCAGAAGCTGGAAAGAACTCAGAAGTCCCTCAATGGATACAGAAAATGTGGTATATTTACACAATGGAATACTACTCAGCTTTTAAAAACAATTCATTAAATTCTTAGGCAAATTGGTGGAACTGGAAATATCATCCTAAGTATGGTAACCCAATCACAAAAGAACACACACGGTATACACTCACTGATAAGTGGATATTAGCCCTGATTTTGGAATACCCGGCATAATTCATATATCAAATAGTGAACAAGAAGAAGGAAGAACAAAGTATGGATATTCTGGTGCTTGTTAGAAGGGGGAACAAAATACCTACAGAAGGAGATACAGAGAAAAGTGTGGAGCAGAGACTGAGGAAAAGACCATCCAGAGATGACCCCACTCGTGATCCATCCCATCTACTGTTTCAAAACCCAGACATTGTAGATGCCCACAAGTACTTGCTGACTACAACATATTTTCTATTCATGGAATCTTTCCCAGCAAATGGTACCAACCACCATGATACTAAATATAAAGGTGTCAAATGAAAGAGGAAGAAGATCAAAACAATGAGAAGAGATAGACTAACAAAAAAAAATCTACTCAATCTGCAAATAGTAACAAAATTCATCACACATCACAAAATTATTTTTTGGTTAAATAAGAAAGAATTTAAAATATCCTATTTTTTCCTAGTCAGGAAGGAAGCCAGAGCTAGTATGTCTAATTATGGTTTCATACTTACTGATTTTTACCTATGGGTATCAGGAAACTGCCTTTAAATAAAAAAAAAGAGTTTTCTTCAATTTCTAAACCATTACAAACTATTGTTCAAACTGAGGATTATGATTAAAATGGTTTAATAAACTGTAAGGTGGCTGTATATTTATGCTTTATTGATATAATAGCAGTTTGACATCTACCATATTTTTATAATTACAACAGTTCTCTTATTTAAATTACTCTTTATATTATTCTTTTAATGTATGAAGGAAATTAACATGAGAACTGCCTTTTAACAAACATTAAATGTTTAATATCTGATCTGTAGAGCCCATTACTCTACTTTGTATTAAACTGTATTTAATCATCAGTGTCTCATACCGTTTTTCTTCTAGCCTCTGACAACTATCACTAACTGTTCTTGTCCGATAAACGGATTTCAGTGCTATAGAGTCTGGATATAAGTAAATCCACGCAGATCCATCCAGTTGTACAAAAAGTTCTATTGTATTGTTTGTTGTTCATTTATTATTGGACTTATGTCCTTCCTTGTAATGTCCCAGACTTCATGATATTTTAGTACATGCTTATGTGCTTTTTTGGGAGAAGAATGTTATCAGGTTGGAACCATTCAGAATATTCCTTTTATTCTTTCATCTGATAACAGGTATTTAGGTTGTTTATTTCTTGGCTATTTTGAAATGTTCTGGGAATTTTTTTGTCATAAATTCCATGTTGATGCAGCTCTGTTCTAGGTGTTCGGTTTCGGCTGTTTTAGATAAAGAGAATTTTTTTTTTTTACATTGAGGCAGTGGTGCTAAGTTTTTCTGAGGAGTCTCCATACTGTTCTCCACAGGGGCTATGTCATTTGTATTTCTATAATAGCTATGCTGACAGGTGCAAGGTGATAGTCACTGTGATGTTGATTTACATTTCCCTGATGAGGAGTCAGAGTGTCTATTTCTTCATTTATCTGTTTGCCTTTGTGTGTCTTCTCTAGAGAAATATCTATTCAAGTTCATAGTCTTCTTTTAGCAGATTATCATTTTTTCTTATTAAACTGAAAGTATTCCGTAAGCTATTAAAAATATGTACCCAAGAAATAGATTATTTAGAAGAAGAATAAAAGAAAGGTGTAGTATGTCTGGTTAGAATTTTTCTTTTAAATGTCATCCCAGAAATAGACAGACATCTTGTTTGTGAAGAAATGGTTAGGAGAATGAGGTTGAAGTCTGCCTTCTAAACTGAAATAAAAAAGTTATATTATGAAAATAAATTAATGTTGGTGCACCAGAACTGTCAATTCTTAGTTTAGCTACTATGGAGGTAAAATCCTTTGGTAATGTGAGGGACATTGAAGTACAGCCTTATTACAATGAACTCCAATTTCTAAAAATTGTTCTGATTTTGGGTTTGCAACACAGTCAGAGCCAAGATTTTAAGCTCTACTAAAAACAAAACAAACAAAAAGACTTTATCTTTTAATGTTAATTTAATAATATGTCCATCATTTTTAGGATTGATATAAAATGTATTGTGTTGAATATAATAAAAAATTTTAAAAAGCAGGTAAATCTTGATAAACTGAGCAGAGTTGGCATTAGAGTCAGAAAAGGGCTGAAGAAAACAGTAGCAAAAAACAGGTTAATAATATTTAAATAAATTTTTAAAATAAAAAAAGAAAGTGACACATTTATAAGTTCTAGAAATCAGGAACTGACCACCTCTGAGGAGATCCTTCCATATAACATCCTCACACTCCTAATACAAAAACACCCAAGACCTGATAGCACTTTCCATGAACAGGATGGCTAAGAGAAAAAAATCTTCACCAATGTGCAAATATATTTTGTTTTTTTCCCATGTGTAATTTTGAAGAACTGGTGGATGAAATTGTTCTCAATCTATTTAAATAAAATATAATTCTTCTCCTGGGTTTTTTGTTGCTCCAGATGAATTTGAGAATTGCTCTTTCTAGATCTATGAAGAATTGAGTAGGGATTTTGATGGGGATTGAATTGAATCTGTAGATTGCTTTTGGCAAGATGGCCATTTTTCCTATATTGATCCTGCCAATCCAGGAGCAAGAAATATTTTTCCATCTTCTGAGGTCTTCTTCGATTTCTTTCTTCAAGGGCTTGAAGTTCCTGTCATACAGATCTTTAGCTTGTTTGGTTAGAGTTACGCCAAGGTACTTTATGTTGTTTGTGGCTATTGTGAAGGGTGTTATTTCCCTAACTTCTTTCTCAGCCTGCTTGTCTTTGAGTACAAGAAGGCTACTGATTTGCTTGAGTTAATTTTATAACCAGCCACTTTGCTGAAGTTGTTTATCAGCTGTAGAAGTTCTCTGGTGGAGTTTTTTGGGTCGCTTAAGTAAACTATCATATCATCTGCAAATAATGATAGTTTGACTTTTTCCTTTCCAATTTGTATCCCTTTGACTTCCTTATGTTGTCTAATTGCTCTCGCTAGAACTTCAAGTACTATATTGAAAAGATATGGAGAAAGAGGGCAGCCTTGTCTAGTCCCTGATTTTAGTGGGATTGCTTCAAGTTTCTTTCCATTTATTTTGATGTTGGCTACTGGTTTGCTGTAGATTGCTTTTACTATGTTTAGGTATGGGTCTTGAATTCCTGCTCTTTCCAAGACTTTTAGCATGAAAGGATGCTGAATTTTGTCGAATGCTTTTTCAGCATCTAATGAGATGACCATGTGGTTTTTTCTTTTAGTTTGTTTATGTAGTGGATTACATTGATGGATTTCAGCCAGGATAGCTAAAACTATTTTCAACAATAAAAGGACTTCTGGAGGAATCAATATCCCTGACCTTAAACAGTACTACAGAGCAATTGTGTTAAAGACTGCATGGTATTGGTACAGCAACAGGCAAGTGGATCAATGGAATAGGACTGAAGACCCAGAAATGAACCCACAGACTTATGGTCACTTGATCTTTGATTAAGGAGCCACAACCATCCAATGGAATAAAGATATCCTTTTCAACAAATGGTGCTGGTTCAACTGGAGGTCAACATGCAGAAGAATGCGAATTGACCCACTCTTATCTCTTTGCACTAAGATCAACTTCAAGTGGATCAAGGACTTCCACATAAAACCAGACACACTGAAACTATTAGAAAAGAAACTTGGGAAGACCCTGGAGGACATAGGCACAGGGGGAAACTTCCTGAACAGAACACCAATAGCTTACGCTAATTGAAGATCAAGAATTGACAAATGGGACCTCATAAAATTACAAAGTTTCTGTAAGGCAAAGGACACTGTCCGAAAGACAAAACGGCAACCAACAAAGTGGGAAATGATCTTCACCAACCCTACATCCGACAGAGGGCTAATATCCAATATATACAAAGAACTCAAGAAGGTAGACCCCAAAGAACCAAATAACCCTATCAAAAAATGGGGTACAGAGCTAAACAAAGAATTTTCACCAGACGAAATTCGGATGGCCGAGAAACACCTTAAGAGATGTTCAACATCATTAGTCATCAGGGAAATGCAAATCAAAACAACCCTGAGATTCCACCTCACACCAGTAAGAATTGCTAAGATTAAAAACTCGAGACAACAAGTGCTGGCCAGGATGTGGAGAAAGAGGAACACTCCTCCACTGTTGGTGGGATTGCAAAATGGTAAAACCACTCTGGAAATCAGTGTGGCGGTTCCTCAGAAAATTGGGCATGTCACTTCCAGAGGACCCTGGCATGCCAGTCCTGGGCATATACCCAGAGGATTCCCCTGCATACAATAAAGACACATGCTGCACTATGTTTATAGCAGCGTTGTTTATAATAGCCAGAAATTGGAAGGAGCCCAAATATCCCTCAAAGGAGGAATGGATACAGAAAATGTGGTATATTTATACAACGGAATACTACTCAGCAATTAAAAATAATGAATTCATGCAATTTGTAGGTAAATGGTTAGACCTGGAAAATATCATCCTGAGTGAGTTAACCCAATCACAAAAGAATACACATGAAATGCAATCACTCATAAGTGGATATTAATGAGCCCAGAAGCCCTAAATACTCAAGGCACAATTAGCAAGTCAAATGATTCCCAAGAAGAAGAAAGGAGAGGACCCTGGGCCTGTAAAGATTGGATCCAGTTTTGTAGAGAAACCGTGGGGGGAGGGGGAATGATTGGGGAATAGTTGGAGGGGAGAGGAATTATGGGACATATGGTGGGGGAAACTGGGAAAGGGGAAAGCCTTTGGAATGTAAACATAGAATATAGAAAATAAAAATTAAAAAAAATATAATTCTTCTCACAAAAGATAAGAAAATTAGGAATCTTTTCCTCTGTGACCAGTGGTTCCTCATGTCCTTTTTTCAAAAACATTGTTTCCTTTTCTGAGGACTTGGATAGTACTCTACAGTATTCCCACACAGGTATAAATATTCTCCTCCTGTATAGCCTAGCCAGATTTAGATCTAGTATATCTCACCTGATCCGTATTTACAGGGATTAGGAGCCACCAAGCCTTGACACTAATCCTGGGCAGTCTGCCCAAGGGCCAGGCCATCATCATCCTCCAGATCTTAGTCCTGTCCTTTTCTATGTCCTATTTGCTGTCCACTTACCAGAAACTCATGATCAATATAGCTCATCTAATGTCTGCAACATTCTACACATCAAGCCCAACACTACAGGCAGTATTAGCTGTTTTTTTTCTAGACACCCACTTGTATTCATACACAAAGATCATCAGTCTTAATTAGAAAAAATTAAAGAAAACATGAAACTAGTGACTCTTTTAAAGAAAAAAGAAAAGAAATTAATGTTATGTGTTTTTGAATTTGTAGGTATCACCTTTATTGATCTAAAGGCTAATGTCAACTTAGTTACTTCCTTAAACTTACTATACTTTGCCCTGTCCTTTTCTATATCCTGCCCCTGTCCTTTTATTCTGGGGCAAGTTTGCAAACTTCAGCAAGAATGAGTTAAGCTTGTCAAAGTGGTTAGGTAGGCAGTACAGACTAGCTTTAAGAAAATCTTAGAAGAACAGATACAAAAGAGATATTTAAAGATCATTTGCCCTTAATAACGGTAGAAATGGATATGTTTTCCTTCTGCACTTTCCTTATTCTAGTCAACCAAACCTGATTTTAATGATATAAGTTCATATAAGTACTTGCAGAATAACAAGAGTTTTACATGGATATTAACATATGTGTTTGACTCTAATAATGTATTGATTGGGAAGAAAAAAATGTCAAAAAGAGTTTCAGGAAAAACTTTTAAGGTCCACAAAGAAAATTTAAAAATAATCTGATTTAAAGTCCCAACTTTTTCTTACTGTGATGTGTTATTCCTTTTTAAATTATTATTAAGTCAAATACTTCACTTCCTTTTTTTTCTAGTTTTTTTTAATTTACTTTTTATTTATTCACTTTACTTCCTGCGTGTTGCTCCCTCCCAGCCACACCCTCCCACAATCCTTCCCCATTTCTCTTCCTCTTCTCTGAGCAGGTGGAGGAAACCCTGGGAATCCCCCAACCCTTGTACTTTGTGAGGCTAGGTACTTCCTCTCCCACAAGGCCTACTAGAAAAGAAAGTAGCAGATATTCAGCTTGATCTTCATGTGGAAGCAATTGGGGCTCCGTTCTACTGCAGCAGGGACTATTTCAAAAGCTATTGCCTGTGTGTGGGATATGTACTTTGCTTCTTGATCCCAATTTCTTCTCCTCCTCCCAGTCCCTCTCTCTTATCCCTACCCAATACCACTCCTCCTTCTCTTTCTTGTCAGAAAAGGAGAGGCCTCCCATGGAAGTCAACCAGCCTTGGCATATCAAGTTGCAATATTAGGCACATCTTTTTCTATTGAGGCTACACAAGGCAGCCCATTCAGAGAAAAGGCAGCCAAAGTACTCTGAGACCAGCAGCTCCTGCTCCTGCTTACTTTGGGAAAGGCCTGAGTCTGTCCCATGCATGCTCCCTGGATAGCAGTTCAGGCTCAAGGAGTCCCTATGGGCCCAGGTTTGTTGATTCTGTAGGTTTCCTTGTGGTGTTCTTGACTTCTCTGACTGCTTTAATCCTTCTTTTCCATGTTCTATAGGATTCCACAGCTGCAATTAACGTTTTGCTGTGGGTCTCTGCATCTGTTTCTATCAGTTACTAGATTATGCCTCTATGATGACATTTGTGCTAAGCTCCTGTCTTCGAGGATATTGGAATGTCATTAATAGTGTTAGCGGTGGGCTCCCTCTCATGGTATGGGTCTCAAACTGGGATTTTTATTTAGAGGTTAAAGTAACTATTTTTTTCATGGTCATTATGATATCAGTTTGTTTAGAATATTTATGGTACTCAGTAGATGGATTTTGACTTTAGAATTAATCATGGACCAAGTTCCTTTTTCATGAAAATTCTATCAATATTAAAATACTTTTCTCAAGAGTGAATCATTTGCAAACCTTTAGACACAGTGATGGTGTGACCTCACATCATCAGTGATGGTGGTCATTCGTTGGCACTCCTTCTGGTTTTGGCCCATTTTTCCCTCTCCACATGTTGTAGGCTGGACAAATTGTGGGTCTAAGGCTTTGCGGGTAGATTGGTTTCCCAATCCGTTCATTAGAAGTCCTTCTTTCCTGCCTGCCACTGGAAATGGCAGATTCAAATTCTATGTTCCCCAAAGCTACTACTCCTAAGCATATACCCAAAAGAAAGTCTACCAAACAACAACACTTTCTCAACTATGTTCATAGCAGCTTTATTTGTAACAGCCAGAAACTGGAAAAAACCTAGATATCTCTTAACCAGGGAATGAATAAAGAAAATGTGGCATATTTACATAGCGGAGTAGTGCTCAACCAAGCAAAACTGATGATATGACTTTTGCAGGCAAATAGAACTAGAAAAGATCAACTTGAATAACCCAGACCCAGAAAGACAAACACAGTATGTGCTCATTATAAATGGATATTAGTCATAAAATATAGTATAACTATACTGCAAACCAGAGACCCAAAGAAGCTAAGTAACAAGGAAATGCTTGAATCTCACTGAGAAGGAGAAATAGATTAGACACTGTGGATAGATGGAAGAAGGGGACCGGGTGGGGAGGGGATGGTGAAAGGAAGAGGAGGGATGAGATATGGGGAGGACATAGGGAAGGAGTACTGCGAGAGACTTAGACTTCCTTTATAAAGAGTGGCACTGAGGTCACACCATCATTGTGTCTAAAGGTTTGCAAATGATTCATTCTTGAGAAAAAAGTAATTTAATATTGATAGAATTGTCATGAAAAAGGAATCTGGTCCGTGATTAATTCTAAATTCAGTCACTCCAAAACTATCTACTGAGGACCATAAATATTCTAGACATACTGATATCACAATGACCATGATAGAATAGTTACTTTAACCTCTAAATAAAAAGACATCAAATAGTTGAAGTGACAGCGAGAAACTGGAATATGGTTTCAAATTCTGACATAGGAAAGTTTAGAGGGTCTATAAGTAATGGGGAGTTGAATTTCTACCTATGAAATTACAAAAATAATCTCAAAGTGAAAAGTATCTGAAAACTTTTACTGTCCCCATAAACACTTATCTGATATTATGACTTTTAAATATGAGCAACAAAAGTGAGGAGGAGAGAACTATATCACCAAGCAAGAATAAAAAAGAAACACGAGCCTATGCTTACGTTGCCTAGAAATAAAAATAATTTGTCATTTGTGGACAAACTGTGCCTGGAAAAATAACATTTTAAGGTACTATTGTAATTTCACAGCAAAAAACAAACAGGTCATCTGTACTATATCTGTCAAGATATTATAAACTAAATAGGTTATACAAAATGTAATTCTGAAAATTCCATTTTACTTTTCTACTCTTGGACTGCAAGAATAATTTTTAGCCTGCAAAGGTGGAATAAATATTGGTAAGAAGCAATTGAACCTGGAGATATGTAAAGAGATGGTGAGATAGCATTTAGCTTCTCTAAATGCTTTCAAGTCTCCAGGCCTCCCAAGATTGCATACTAGAAGATGGGAAAAAACTACTGATGAGATAGTGAACTACGAAATGGAAATTTCTTATCTCCCAGCCACTGGAGAAAACAGGAGATGTGACCAGGAATGCGGTTAGAAACATTTTCAAAATAAGAGGAAAGTCTGTGTCTTGGAAGACATTTTTGACCTAATTTGTGTGCATATGATCAATAATCTAAGTTATTAACAAAGCTATTAGTATATCCTTGACTCTGGGATAGTGGTAAGTACAAAGCAGATATCATAAGCCACTGGCTCTTCAAACCTTTATATAAAAACTATGTTATTTAATCAGGAGATGGTGTTTTAAACACTCAATGTTTATAACATATTACAAAGATCACTCCACAACTCCTAGCCTCTCTGGTTCTAGTTTTTGGCCAATGAAACTAATTTAGTATAATGATTATAAATAGTATCAATATATTTATTTACTTCTAACCAAGATCATGAAAAAACAATGTTGCTAATCCAAGTCTCTCCTGCTTTAGAGAAGGCAGGATGATTATACGGAAATGCTCATTTTCATGAATCCATGGAAATTGAATAAACACATTTAATAACAAACATCAGACACATGTAGATAAATATAGAACTTTTGAGTTAAGTTTCAAGTATTTCACAGAATCTCAGGATTGTTTGAACTGATTGGCCTGCATTCACATAGTAGCTCATGTAAATAAAAGATGTAAACAGTGATGAAGTCTTATCATTATATAAATGATATAAGCTAAATATTTTAACATTCATTTCTGGCTCTAACTTTTACAATAGAAATCAATATTTACTCTGACTTACTTTTCTTACTTTCCTATAGTGATGACTCAATCAGTATAAAAAGCCAAACTAAGCTCATTGTCTTTACTTCAGGCTACTCGAAGGAATTATAATCCTATTCCATCACTGTTTCTAGGATAAAATGTTTCTAAGATACATAAAATGTTTCTAGGATAAAATGAACCAGTTTTCTAGTGCTCAGTTTCTCACATAAATTCAGAATATATATATATATATATATATATATATATATATATATATATATATCAAATTTAAATGATCTCTACTTCTCTACTTTTGGGACCTGTCTAATAGCTTTTAAGATCGCTGATGTCACAGATAATATGCCCTGTTTGTTTTAAGAAATGAGTTCACGCAAGCTAATACTGATTTATAAAATGTCATGCTCCATTGATGAACTTCAATGACAACCTTAGATAAAACTTTTAAAGACCCATTTTGTCACTGTTTCAATAGAAAAGGATCTCCAAAAGCAGTCACTTTTTAATGAGTGACAGAATTGAGCCAGGAAAGAGTAGATAACCTCTTTTTAATACGGCATTTACCCTGTAGTACTGCAGAACCCTCTCTGAGTTTGCAAACTGTAGATAACTATTTTAGAATCTGTTTTCTATGATGGTCCACTGTTACCCTTAAACAACAACAAAAAAAACATAGTATCATTTCCCCTTGAAATACATCTTAAAAAACAATCTACAACTTTTGAAATCACTGAGGAACGAATGATGATTTCCACACATTAAATGAATAAAAACTTGTAGCCACTTACATTGTTAGCCTTCATTCAATAAAGTTTTATTCAAGTTGAGGGAAACTTATCTAGCTTAAACATTAATCATGTATATTCACAATTTTTACATCATTTAGGTAACATTGGTACACATTTTTAAAATGTATATTCTTATTCAAACTTGCAATAAGAAAAAATACATTCTTGGGAAGAGAAATGGCTCTGTAGGTCAAATTCTGACCTACTGTAGTTGTTTTCTACACCTATATCATGTAAGTTACTGCCTATTTTTCCATCTAGCAGTTTTTGTGTTTTGTGCTTTAAATTGAAGTCTTTCATCCACTTGGTTCTTATTTTTGTTCAAGGTAATAGAGGCTCACCTAATTTCATCCATCTGCAGAGAAATGAAATCATGAAATTGGCAGAGGAATGGATACACCTAGAAAATATGATATTGAAGAGGTAACACAACACAGTAAGAGAAATGCCTCGTTTCCTCTTTCTTGGTGGTGCCTAAGTT
Source organism: Apodemus agrarius (assembly GCA_964023405.1). NCBI lineage: Eukaryota > Metazoa > Chordata > Mammalia > Rodentia > Muridae > Apodemus > Apodemus agrarius. The sequence goes on along the minus strand of OZ030018.1, from coordinate 36,530,521 downwards.
TAAATCCACAGCTGTGAATTAACAACATGGAGTAACCACAGAAACCAGGAAAGTATAAAGAGACTATAGGTAGTAGAGCGTGGGGGAGAAACACCAAGATATAAACGACATGAAATGAGAAACAGATCAATGGAAAGTGAGCACTAGGAAGGAGGAGGGGTCAATCCAGAAGGATAAGGAGGAGAATTGGGGACAGGTATGAAGAGACCAAGGCAGCAGGACAGACTCCATCTTATCAACCAAACTCCAACTTTAGTTGCTGTCCTCAGAGTGACATGGCTACTGCCCCTGGGCTCTGGGAAAGAGATCACAAAGTGTTCCCAGCAATTGAAAATAGACATAAAAAGCTGTGGCCAGCTTGCAAAAACAGGAAAGACTGCTCACAATAATGGGATGAGTTAAGAAAACATGAATCATTCCCAGGTCAACATGCTCTTTTTAGATGTGTGGTCTCTCCTTGTGGTTTGGACAAATGCTACGTACCAATCAGTTTACATCTTAACATTCCTTTACCCATCTACCTAATAACGCCAAGGTTTAAGAGGCCCTGCTTGCAATTTTTCCCTATATACACCCTAAGCCCCTAGACTAGAGTATCACCCTTCTAACCTGTTGCACAGGGAGGTTTGTGACCTGAGTCTGAACTCGAATAAAGATTCTCCTGTGCTTACATCGGAGTTGTGGTTCCTGATGGTCTCTTGCAGGCGGAGGAGGGGTGTCTCATGAACAAGGAATAACAGGTAAAGCCCTTACTTACCACACAGAGTTTGAATTGGCTCCTATTGGTCAAGATGCCACACGTTTAGGAAACAGGATGAGCATCATTCAAGCTGGATCTAACCTGGAAGCATTTTTTCCCTGTAGTCTATCTTCCATGACTTCAGAACAATGTATACAAGGTGCCAAGAAAGCAAAGTAATCAAACGGTTGTACACAGCTGCAACCCCTATGAACCATTGTTGCCTGCTAGTTAAGGTCGAATTCTTACATTTTTGGAATAGGCTTCTGAGCTTGTCAAAAAAAAAAAAAAAAAAAAAGCAGGTTTCTTTTCTAACCTCTTCAGGCCATTTCTGGGGAGTTTGAAACCCACACACACTTCTACCTGTGGAATGTCAAGTAATGGTGTTTCGATTACAGGTTCAGCTTCTTTTCTCCCCATAAGAATCCATTCAACATGTACCTGTGATTCCCCAGAGTGCCTCCTCATGCTAATGAGGCATCTCAGTATCTTAGTTTTAAGCCAATGACCTTTGCCCACTTTCATTATTCCTAATTCCTTAACCCAAAACTGTATAGCCCTTGAATCACACAAAGTAAAGTAGGTCTCCCCAAAACTGGTCCTGGTACTGCAGTTATTACCATTTGTAGTGATCATCCTACAGAAACCCTGCTGGTTGGTCGACTCTGCTCCCTTCATCTTTGTGGGCTGGTGACCGATGATCCTAGGGAGAAGGGATGCCCACTATCCATGATGATTGTCAATATGTCAAGATATGCATAAAGATACAAAGTGGCATTTTCATGTCAGTGAAAACCAGCATCTGTCCAATTGGACTTATGATATACTCACCAGCAGCTTCCCTGAGCTATCAGAACATGCACCTTAGAAAAGCATGTACTATTACTTTGATTTACTAATGTAATTCCTTGCTACATTCTACATATTACTATGGCATATATGGATATTATTCTAATACCTATAATAAATACAGCTATCACCACTCATCAAAGAAATTTCTTTTTTCAAAAATATGTAGAGCATGACAGAAAGCCACAACTGATCACAAAGTACAAACCTATAGACTGTAAGAAGCCCAGCTTCAATGGTTACATTATATATATATATATATATATATATATATATATATGCGTGTGTGTGTGTGTGTGTGTGTGTGTGTGTGTATACACACATACACATATATCAATGGCTCAAATAACATTGTGGAAGAGGGAAGAGAAAGATTGTAAGATCCAGAATACCACGAATTATTCTCTGAAATAGTCTCACCTAGAAATAGTTGCATAAATAAGACCAGAACAATGGCAATATTAATCAATATGCTAATGAGGAAGGGGAAATTTTTCATGGGGTCACACTCCTAGACAAAGAACTACAGGAAACTAATGACTTCTGAGAGTAGGATAATTAGCTCCTTCCAAAAATGAGTCCCTCAGCTAATGGTTGTCAACCCTTAAATTATATACATGTGCAAACAGCAAAACTATACTCAGTATATCAGTAAGTTATATTTACATGGCTATCTCCAACAGATACACACACACACACACACACAGAGAGAGAGAGAGAGAGAGAGAGAGAGAGAGAGAGAGAGAGAGAGAAATACAAACAATATCTAATGAAACATCATAAGATAAAATATGGCTAATAAGTATTTATATACTTACTTTATTTCCCTGCCACCCAATTCCAGTATGAGTTTCCCCCTGAGGGAAAATTATCTGAATCTGCAGGAAGATATTAAGAAGAATCACAGAGAATCATCTCTGACATATTGAGGAACACTGGGAAACCCTTACTTTGCCTTCTCTGTGGGTAGATTCTTTCTCTCTAAATGTTCAACCCCGGGGGGGTGGGGGGACAACTTTACTTAAGTGACACAATTTTAGTTTTACAAGTTTTTGTTAGAAAAAAAAATGATTTCACAGACCTTGACCTATGGCCTGCATTAAAAGTATTCATTTGTCTAAGTCAGTGGTTCCCAGCCTATGCATAGCAACCTTTTTGGCAAACCTGTATCTTCAAAAATATTTAGTTTGATTTACAACAGAAGCAAAATTAGTGGTTTGAAGTTCTGAACTAGCAACAAAATACTTTTTTAGGGTTGGGGGGTCACCACAACATGAGGAAGGGCTTTAAAGACGTGCAGCATTAGACAGGTTGAAAAGCACTGCTCCAAGTGATATTAGACAGATAATAGACATTAGAAGTAAAAAAAGTTAAAACCAGATGTATTGTTTTGATCCAATGTGAAAAGCATGCATCCACCTCAGTTTCCAACTTGACTTGCAAGTAAGCATTATAAGATACATATGAAAACATGGGATGGAGTACTGGTGCCGCTCCCATAATTTACATGGCGACATATGTCTAAATGTTCAGTGGTTAATGAAGCACCTAGAAGAATAAGAGCTTACAAGAAAAATCCAAAGCCTCAGGCTTGCTCTATACAAGGAAAATGACCTGATTATAATGCTTGCTGGGTCCCAATTATTTCCTCCCTGTCCTTATACAAAATTATAGAAGGTCCAATTTTAACACACACATGGAGAATAGAAAAGTTGCATTAAAAAATTAACATCATTAAAATGTTAAAAGTTAAATTAATGAAATTCACAGCAAGGGCTAAAGAAAGAGCAATTTTATTAACTAAACTGGTAAAAGAAAGCCTTGCATAAGCATAACAACTCTATGTGAAGAACAGTGTGCTCTGTGGCCAAGCTAGACCCCCGTTACAGATTAAGAGAATTGAGTGAACTTGCTGTTTCATTGTGAGGCCAATTCCACAGTCATGCAGAGATTCGTTAATAGACTGAATAATGGACCAGGGACAGTCCTGTAGTTTCAGTGCTAAGTTTCAGACTGTGAACTTGAACGTCATTTAGAATTTAAAAATAGATACCCAAACTTTCTCTGATGATTGGGAACAACCATATAATTAAATTTGAATTTTCTGAAAATATGCAGTGAGCCACTTATTAGAAGGACGGAAATTAAAATCTCTTCCCATACATATGTACCAAAGGCACAAATCATTTGACCTTTAGTAGAGACTGAGGGCCATCTGCTCTAGTTAGCCAGCCCGGAGGGCACACTGTATATCAGAGAATCTTGATGGATATGTGCTCTTCACTTGGCCTTTTCAAAATCCATGTATTTGAAACTATAAAGCACTAAGGCAGCATAAATTGTAGCTCTTATAAGAAAAACAACTATGCATGCCTACATGCATAATTCACTCAGTATTTTAATTCCATAGAATTGAACACATCAGTTTCCTTGTTTGCTAATGTACCTCTTAAACTCACAAAAGAAACCAAAATAGAAAAAAAAAATGTATTGCATAGGATGATAACTTAGAGAAGAAATGTAGAACCAAAAACATAAAACAAAGACTAAATTTTAAGTCCAAGAATTTTGCCCTCGTTTGCTTATAAGGAAATGTTAGCCTTTTGTTCTAATATATATAAACATATACATCGATATAAATATATACATTTTACTTGTACTGGCTGGTTTTATGTGTCAGCTTGACACAGGCTGGAGTTATCACAGAGAAAAGAGCATCAGTTGGGGAGGTGCCTCCATGAGATCCAGCTGTGGGGTATTTTATCAGTTGCTGATCAAGGGGGGAGGGCCCCTTGTAGGTGATACCAACTCTGGGCTAGAGAGATGGTTCAGCCTTTAAAGGCTAGGCTCACAAAGAAAAATATAAGAAAGCAATCTGATCAAGCCAGTAAGAAACATCCCTCCATGGCCTCTGCATCAACTCCAGCTTCCTGGCCTGCTTGAGTTCCAATCCTGACTTCCTTTGGTGATGAACAGCAATGTGGAATGTAAGCTGAATAAACCCTTTCCTCCCCAACTTGCTTCTTGGTCATGATGTCTGTGCAGGAATAGAAACCCTAAGACAAACTGGTACCAACATAGTGGGGTATTCCTGTGACAACCTGACCATGTTTAGGGAGGACTGTGGAAGAATTTTGCAACTTTGGACTAGAAGATCCATTCAGTGTTAAGAGCTCTGTGGGATGTTGTATTGGAGCTTGGAAGATAATGTTCAGAATAGTGCAGAAGATGGAGGCCTGGCTTGTGAAATTTCAGAGGAAAGATTAAAGGCTTTTGATCAGGGCTGTTGCTGGTTTGATTGTGAAGATACTGTAGTTTTGTTTAGCTGGGGCTGAAGAATCAGCTGTGATTAAGAATACCAGAACTACTAAAGCAAAACCTTTGCATTACTGGGACTAGTGATGCTGGTTAACTGGAGCTAAGTAATTCGCAGTGATTAAGAAGAGACCAGCATCATTGAAGTGATATCTGGAAAGTGTTTTTTGAGAGCACAAAGAGGTTATGTTTCAGAGATAGCCAAGGTTGTACCTCATTCTACGGCAGGACTTGGTAATGCGTAAGAGTCACCCAGGTGGTACTGGGTTTGAAGGCATGAAGGGGTCATAAAGAGCAGCTGAGGCTCAGCACTGTGAGTGGTGGTAGCAGGTCATTGGTGAATGTGTAGCCTCAATTGCAAATGATGGCTCTGGACTGAAGGGGTTATGCAAAGGAGTTGAGGCTTGGTACCATGAAGAGAGCTTGTAAGAGGCTATTGGTGAAGACTAGTTATAGCAGAAGACAGTGGTGTTTGGGAGATTCCAGTACCATGAAATGACTACCAAGAACAGCAGCAGCAGTCGAGTAAAGGCAGCCGGAGCCTAGAAGACAAGGTGTGTGGCTCAAAGGGCAGAGCTAGAAAGGTGACCCAAGCCCTTTGGAAGAGCCTAGAAGATCAGGAGTGGATCCATATATTGGATGGTTGAAGTTTGATTTTGCTCTTGACTGTTCCCTGATATTTTTTCCTGTTGAAATAAGAAAGCATTTTTGTGAAGCCCACAGTTCAGAGACTTTGAATTTTTAAAAGACTGAATTTTAAAAGATATTGGATATTTTAAAGGGATTGAACTTTTAATATGTAAGGACTATAGAACTTTTAAAGTTATTTAGATCTTGGGGATGAATAAGAAAGTAAGAGGTGAGACTTAATAGAGATGCATTTGTGTGTCCAGTTGACATGGGGTCAATTGTACTGGCTAGTTTTGTGTCAAGTTGACACAGGCTGGAGTTACCACAGAGAAAGAAGCTTCAGTTGTGGAGGTACCTCCGTAAGATCCAGCTGTAAGGCATTTTCTCAGTTGATGATCAAGGGGAGAGGGCTCCTTGTGGGTGATACCATCTCTGGGCTGGTAGTCTTGGTTCTACAAGAAAGCAAGCTGAGCAAGCCAGTAAGGAACATCCCTCCATGGCCTCTGCATCAGCTCCTGCTTCCTGACCTGCTTGAGTTCCAGTCCTGACTTCCTTTGGTGATGAAGAGCAGTGTGGAAGTGTAAGCTGAATAAACCCTTTCCTCCCCAACTTGTTCTTGTTCGTGATCTTTGTGTGGGAATAGAACCCCTGACTAAGACAATATTCATTTGCACAAATACATAAAAATTAAACTAGATAGCATTGTTTCTTCTAAAGTAAATAAAGGAATTAATAACAATGTACATTCAACATATCATACAGAGCATTTACAAAGCAGAACTGACAGATTCTCTCACAATGAAGGAGAAATATTAGAATTTCCTCCCCATCAAATACACACACACACACACACACACACACACACACACACACACTTCCTTACCTCCACTTAAGCCAGTGTTTCTCAACCTGTAGGTTTTGACTGCTTTGGGGGTCTAAAAGGCCCTTTCAGAAGAATCACATAAGACTATCACAAAACACCTCACAACTTATAACAATAGCAAAATTACAGTTATAAAATGGCAATGAAAATAATTTTCTGGTTGACATCAGTACAGCATGAGGAATTACATTAAAGGATCACAGAATTAGGAAGGTTGAGAACCACTGGTTTAATGAAAGACTAGGTCATGATTAAGGTTTTAAATGTTCTTTTCAATTTAAGAAGATTTTTCTTATTGGCACACAAAAGATATCATATAGTATACAACATATACTTACTTTCACATGTATATGGTATACAGTACACATAACTTATTTTTTAGAGTTGTTTCATTAATTCACATAAGAAGTATGTTTTATGTATAAACATCACTATTTGCCATTTTAGGTTATTTGCAAATGGACTTAGAATATAGTTAACTTTTATTTCTTGGTACATCGAGTACCACCACTAAAGACCTTAAGTCTTACTTCAGATACTTCTCCCTGTGTGTTATGAAACATGTTTTTATTATATCATATTGTAGCATCAAATGATCATGGCATCTCAACAAATCTGTGACCTTTTTCCAGGGATAGATTAATAAATTTATTTGCTCCAGATGGTACACTAACAGCAGACTTAAGGATTGTTCAAGCAAAGTCTAGATTTGTAAGCCAAAGAGTTTATTAAGGTTATTTAGGGGAGCATAGATGAGAGGTTAATTACAGAAAGTTGATAATTCCTGGACAACATTGCTTACCAAGATCAATCCCAATAGAGATGACTCAGAAAAGCTTCATTCTTGAAGCTTTCTGCCCATCCTTTACACAGCTACACAACAGAGATGCCTCTCTTGGAGCAACCTTCTATAGCTCACTGAGCATTGAGGTGGGATTTCTGAGTCTTGTACGTTTTAAGAGCTTTCTCAGACTCATAACATTTTGGAGCTTTCTTTATATTATAAGTAATCTTCTTCCTCCCAGAAAGTGTTTCCATCTGGAGGAAATAAATACACAATAGTGCTAAGTCTTGATTAATTTCTAAATTTGACAACGTACAAACCTTGTGAAGATAATGAGACAAAGGGCTACAAACTTCCAGGGTAGTTTCCTAATTCCACACTAAGGTTGCTTCCCAGTTCCACTTTGTGTCAGCAGGGAAATAAGCTCGAAGCCAATATTATAGAAAGCCTAGTTACTGTTTGCATTCATTAGATTGAAGCAATATTACTTGAGAGTAATAAGTCCCAGTTTATATATATATAGACTGACTTTCCTTGGAAAAATAATTTAACTTTGTGAGCCTTGGTTTACAAAATATAGTCTAATAATAAACCATCTGAATTCTAGGGATGCTGTGAGAACAAGGTGAACTATCACATATGAAATAATCCAGTGCCAGTGTAGTATAGAGGTTACCACAAAAAAGTAGAATATACAGGTAATAAAATCAATATAGAATAGCGTTGCTTAATGCAATGGGCTACTGTTTTGAACAGTTCTATGGGGATCTAGTCTCTAACTGACATGGCTTGCAAGGAACTATGGGCTTTCGGATCAATGCTGGATCTGTGTGATGACATGAGTAACAAAAGTGAAGATTAAAGTATATAAAATTTATTCCTACCAAAGAAAGAATAAAGAATAATTAAGAGATGAGAAAGAAACTGAGGTGAAATCTGTAAACCCTCTGTGGAGAAGCAGCCAGGAGCATCTATTTTGCCACATGGCATTTGACTGTACTGAGATGATAACACCTTCCTGAGGTTAGCCTAAGCTTCCAAGAAAGTAATATCTAACAAAAACACACAAGCTGAAAGAACAACAAAATAGAGAAAAGCAAGGTGGCCAAAGGAGACATTTCTAGGAAATTAATACACTGTGGAAGAGAATTGGCCAGATTACAGTGCCAGGCATGAATTTTATCCTGTGGATAAGGCTTCATATCCAATTTCAGAGCAGTTCGTTGGCTATCCCTGTAACCTTCCTGACACTTTTGCACCAGTGGATACTTGCCTGGCAAGTTGGTATTGTAGCATGAGGGGTTCCTTGCCACAAAATACCACTGATGTCTTACTCTGGCAGCATACTGAGTGGCATCCTTAGGCAATGCAAAAGTGAGCCAAAAGGCAGAGAGTTTCTACAGAAGCTCCAGCTTTATTTCTCTAAGTCCTACTATCAAAGAGTCCTCTGTCTTCAGCAGTAGTGTCTCACCCTCGAGTTCGGCTGGGCAGTCAAAAGCAATGACAATAATCATCATAAACAAGTTATTATCATTCCCAGAATTTAAAGTTGTGTCAATACATGTTAAATATCAAATTTCATAAAACACAGAATTAACCTAATGACGGTAATCAGAGGAGCACCTCAATACATGAATGGCAAGGCATTTGACAAAGCTCTACTGTCTTTTATAAGAAAAATCTTAAAGAAACTAGGATAAGAAAGAAAATTCCCAACTCTGTAATCAACTAAAGGATGCAAAATTATAATAAGTGGGAGAAAATTGAAAGTATTTTCACCACAATATGAAATGACAACAATGTAACAACTGAAGTCCTAGCACTGAGAAAGACAAATATTCAATAATGTAGCTGGATAGAAAAGTCACCTAACAGCTGTTTATACAAATAGTGATCACACTCTAAGAACAAAAATCAGTAAAACAATCCAATTCACAATACCTTCAAAACATTCCTACATATAAACCTAACCACAGAAATCAAAGCGCTCTGTAGAAGATACAAGTCCCACTCGGCAACATGCTCATGGGTCAACAAAATTAATATTGGGGAAAGCTGTTACTGACTGTGATCTCCAGATTCAGTGAAATGCCACCAGAATTTCAAGAACATTCTTCACAGAGTAGAAACAAGGCAAAACAATAACATATCCATATCAAAACACAACCTTGGATAACCAAGTAATCCTCACTAAAAATAGTGGTCCTGGCAAGATGTGGCGGCACATGCCTTTAATTCCAGCACTTCGGGAGCAAAAGCAAGTTAACCTCTGTAAGTTTCAGGTCAGCCTGATTTATACAGTTGAATTCCATGGCCACACAGAGCTTCATACTGAAAACCTGTCTGAACAAACAAACAAACAAATGAAATAAACAAGCAGAGACAACACTAAAGATATCATCATAATACCTGATGTCAAGTTATTTCATAAAACTACCATGAAAGATACATCATGATGCCTAGTACCAAAACCAACTAGCCACAATCACCTAATTTTGGACAAAAATTTGAAAATTATACATTGGACAGATTCTTCAACAAATGATGCCAGGAAAATCTGACTATCGATTTGTAAGAGAGTGAGGTTAAATTCCTATCTCTGACCTGTAGAAAGTCAATTCAAAATAGTATCAAAACTTAACATGATCCCAAAGCTTTGGAACTGTTTGGAAAGAGCATATAGAAAATACAGCAAGATACAGGTAGGGACACCAACTTTCAGGATAGGACTCCAGTAGCTCAAGAAATAATACTAAGAGTTATCAAATATTATTACATCAAATTAAAGTGATTTTATAAAACTTATTTCTTAACATTGCTGTTAATACACTACACACTAGTAAAAAGTCTTTGCCAGTTCTGTATAGGGCAGAATATCTAGAATAAAATTCTACAATATCTAAACAGTAAATAACCAAAGATTTCAGTGAATAAAAAGATTCAATAAACTAAACAATTCACAAAATAAGAAACACACGTGTACAGAAAATACCAAAGTAGTTCAACATGTTAGTCACCAGGGGAAATGAAAATTATGTGCTTTGAGGTTCTGACTCACCCCAGTCATAATGGCTCTATTCAAGCACCCAAATGACAAGTGCCGATCAGGATGCGAGAAACTGTGAAGTCCCTCCATTGCTGGAAGAAGGAGAAACTGGAACAGCCAGTAAGAAATAAGAATAGAGACTGCACTTAACAAAGTGCACAGAACTTATTCTACTGAAATAGGTATCACGTACTTGGGAATTTATCAATGTACTTTAGGTACTCTCAGATATACTTTAAATAGATAAGGAATAAAACCAGTCCACACATCTGACAGATGTATAGATTAAGAGAATATGGTACACACAACCACCTATAAATAGAAACAAAATTATGACATTTAAAAGAAATGTATGAAACTAGGAATCATTCTAGACTCAGAAAAGAAAAGAGAACAAAAGAGACAAACAAACGTAAATCACAAAAGATTTAATTGTGTGCATGCAGACAGTAAATGATAAAGCAGATCATGAGAAAGGAAGATGAGATCTTAAGGGGGTGGGACCCCAGGAGAGTGTGATTCATGGTGTGTGACAAAAGCAGAGAAGAGGCTGTGGATGGATGTGAGGTGATAAATAAGAGTAAAGAGAGAAAGTGTGGAGAGCAGTAGGAGAGAGAGAGTCAAATTATAGCAAATCAAATATTCAGTGCCATACTGAAATACACTACTTTGTCTGCCAATTTTTCAAATGCATTCCTTTAAAACAAGAAAGGGGAGCGTGAATAAAACCCTTCAGAGCTCCAGGGGATGCAAGGCAGGCGGTACTGATTAAGGAATGTTTATTGAGTAATTATTACATGGATAGGCTGCTTTTATTCTTTGTATTTATTAGAATAAGACAGCAAGGATGAATAATTTATACGAAAAACATAGAATCTTATTTTTTAATTACAGAAGTTGTGAAGTCCTAAATGGAAACACTCAACTTTGGGGTGTTGTTAAGGCTTCAATGCCACATAGACTCAAGGAAAAGGGTAGGGAGCGAAAGCAAAAGAATAATGTGGGGAGACTCCTTTAGAAGGATCTTGTCCCATTCAGGAGGGAAGGAGCCTGTAAGAACTAGTCACCTTTAATCCTTCACCTCACATTGCAAACAGTTACAGTTGGAGGAGATAGATTGAAGCTAAGAAATTTGTGTGTGTGTGTGTGTGTGTGTGTGTGTGTGTGTAAAGTATATAACCATATAACCTTTCCTTCTAGACATATACAACGTCTATCCAAACATGTGCCTATTAAGTTGTTTGGTAAATTTCAAAGGCTAGAGAGAATATAAAAATGGGAGGCAAAAGAGAAAAATGCACAGGAAGATGCATCAAGAGAACGCCAAGCAGAGCAAATCAGTTCAGTGTGTGTCAAGGTTGCCAAATGTACCCACAGGTCTTAATGCTATGACGCGAACCAAGGGAAATGGTGACAGAGTCAACTTGACTTTGGGGAGATGGATTTCGCAGAGCTGCTTGGGATACAGTAAAGTGTAAGATGACTGAAAATGTAGAAATCAAATGGAACACTAGTATATTAGCCCAATGATGATATAATGTGGGGGTAAAAGGAAAGATTTTTTTCAGATTAAAAAGGAATGAGGTGTTATTGCATTGTGTACTGGCTGGTCTTGTGTGTCAACTCGACATAAGCAGGAGTTATCACAGCAAGAAGCACTTCAGGTGAGGAAATACCTCCACGGAATCTGGCTGTAAGGCATTTTCTCAATTAGTGATCAACAGGGGAGGGCCCGTTGTGGGTGGTACCATCCCTGTGCTGGTAGTCTTGGGATCTATAAGAAAGCAAGCTGAGCAAGCCAGGAGAAGCAAGCCAGTAAGGAACATCCCTCCATGGCCTCTGCATTAAGTCCTGCTTTCTGACCTGCTTGAGTTCCAATCCTGATTTCCTTTGGTGATGAACAACAACATGGAAGTATAAGCTGAATAAACCCTTTCCTCCCCAACTTGCTTCTTGGTCATGATCTTTGTGCAGGAATAGAAACCCTGACTAAGACAGCATGGAATTAGTTTTTAAATGCAATGAATTTAACAGCTTTTTAGATATGAAGACAAAAATGACTATTAATATCTGAAAATGTTATCCTAGTTCAGGCTGCTATACACTGAGTGTCTTATCAGTACCTGAGTCTTACCCATCACTGTTCTGAGGACCAAGAGTACTTCTTACATCCAGGTCCCAGAGGGGTCCGGTGCTAAGGAAAGAGACTAAGCTCTAGAGACTTGTCCTGTATCCTCTCTATATCCTCCTGTGATGGAATCCTGTCATCTGTCTTCTTGAAAGACTCTTCTAAGTTTACAAATTAAATTTGTTTAGTCTCTGCAGTTATGAGTAAGTATCTCTCAAAGTTTTTGTCTCAAAGCAACTTCACAGTGCCAAGTAAGATTGAATCATATTAATGGAAGGAAATGGGATACTAAATTCACTGTCTTCTATCCATGTCCTCTCTAAATGTATGTCCCTCTCATATGTAAAATGCACTTATTTCATCCATAGAAGAGAAAGAGCTACCCCAGGCATATCCTTTACTGTAAATTATTTTAAATCTATCTTTTATACAGTATGTACTATGTAATAGGTACTCTTCAGATACACTAATTAATTTGTTCCACATGATCAGACTACAAGTAATGTCACAATGTCATTTCATAGGCTAGAAGTGCTGTGTCAGAGGCAAGTGCATAGATGAATAAACCACACAAGCAGTGGAATATGCCTTTAGCAGCTGCACATTCTGCCTCTGTCATTTCTGTAGGGATGACAGCTGTCAACATCATCAGGTATGATTCTTACAAAGACAGTGTGTTCCTGAAAATGTTGGAGCATTTCAATATACTTCCTTTTAAGATTCAGCTTCAAAAACAAGGCACAAAAAATCATAACCCATGAAATATGATCTGCCAGAAATTATATTTTATCCTTATCATTTTATTGTAATCTAGTCAATGTCAAAAAGATGAAAAGCTGCCAAATAATATAATTAGAAACAGCAGTGTAGGACTGACAGCATAATTATAGGAAGTTAGATATGTCAGATTTTATGAGAGGCCTCAAATAGAAGACTTTCATGAAAAGCTTTTAATTAAAAAAAAATTACACCACAATGCTGAAATGTGTGTACATGTGTGTGGAACAATTGTATGTGTCTTGCTGTGTTTCCAAAATTAGAGTTTTAAAATTATTTAGTTGCCAGAATATTTTTTGTAAATTGTCCTAGCTTCTCATACTGATTATAGGCAGAGTGTACCTGCAATATACCAGCATTTCTTATTGGGGTCAGAAATGAATAAAAAATGCCTTCTGTTCAGATGCTACAACTCTTTGGATGAAGAATGGAGCAGCAGTTTAAGATACTATGGTATTGGAGCCTGAGGCAAGTGGAATCTGAGCCTATCTTTGACTCTGTGTTATAACTGTCATTCCATACTTTAGAATGTTTCACCGTTCCATATGAAAAGTACAGCAATTATTACCTATGTCACAAAATCAGAGAGGAGAATATTCAATGATGAAAATTCACTGGAAATAAAAAGCTAAAGGCATATGTATGAATCAAACTGAGACTAATATCATTTTCTATATATCAGGAAACCACTTTGTGTTCAGAAATACAAATCAATAAAGTATTTACTACTTTCAATGTTATATATGTATATTTTCACATGTGTATATAGGCTTACATCCTGTTTAAAGTCCATTTCTCTGTGTTGCAGATGTTATTACTGTCATTATTATATGGATAAGGAAATTGAGAAGCAAAAATGATAAATAATTCTTTTTAATGTTACATAGTTTATACATGAAAAACTCAAGATACAAATGCAGAAAATTTATCTTCAGATTAGCCATTCATAGGCTTTATCCATAAGATTTGAGGAGTGCACACTGAAGCAGACTTCAAATACATCCACTGAGCTTTCATAAAGGAAATCTGAACATCTGCAATTGAAAGGATTCAGGAATAGCTGTGTTCTGTAGTAAGGATTCTGAAAGAAGATATTTAGTCCAGAATATTGTGAGTAAAAATTTGAAAAAAAAATATACCAACTTGGGCAAGGCAAAAAAAGATTAACTTAAAGTAGACAAGAATGGAGGTTTAATTTACTGTCCTAGAATTTTCAGCTCATGTGGGCGTGATGGCAGTACAAGTTTTTCATTCTAAGGTTTTGTAGATGACATTCTCAATAAAACATTTTATTGTGTTTCATGGTTCTTATAGGTATCTAAGCCAGGAGTGTGTTAATCGCCACTGGAGCAATACTAGTGGCAGAATGCCCACTGGGGGGAAGTTGGCATGGGGGAAGTTGGCAGGGGGGAAGTTGAGTGCACAGTACCCATTTTGTAGCAGTGCAGAGCTTGCCATGATTTCTAACACCACTTTCTTTTTCTTATTTCTTTTCTGCCTCTATTTCTTTAAGATGCCTACCAAAACCTAGGCATGACTTCCCCGATTCTTTGGGTTGTCTTCCCCTTCTTCTCTGATCATCTCTGAAGAGGAACCTCAATCTCCACTAACAGGATGCTTTCCCCCTCCATGTGCCTGCTCACAAGCAGCATGGCTTTCTCTCTCTGTCTTTACCACCTTCTGGACCCCAAGCAGCTGCCAAGCACTCAGCTTTTCTGTCCTGCTGTTTCTTTCTTAAAGTCTAATAAAATTATCCTGGACCTTCAAAGATAAAGAAGGTGTTATATTGGCATCTCCGTTAGAGCTGAGCATTCTGTGACTCCTTATTCTACGCACCAAGATTGTTTGTGAGTCATATATTAATTGCCTTATAGAATGAAGCTTCTCTGAGACTTGAGAAATGCACTTACCTAAGAGTATAAAGAAAAGTTATCAGAGTCAGTAATGTTAAGTGCATTCAGCAGTGGTAGACTGTCCCCTAGGGATTATGGCCTATTTATCCATATGAATTCTTATTCTAAAGTCTCAGGGATCATAGCAGAAGAGTTGACACAAAGATTATAACAGTCATGGGCAGAAAACAGAAAAGAAAAGGTACAAAAAATGGTATTTTCTCACAGCATGGAAGTTGCACATAAGAAGTTATAGTCGTTGTCACAGTGTCGACAAGGCCTGCCCAAGCTCAAGCCAGACAAAAGACCAGAATAGAAAAGGGACAGGGGCAAGAAGCTCCGTCCTTGCCAGAGGAGCTGGTGACAATAGATTGCTGCTGGGAAAGAATGTGACACACTAATAGATCAATCACAGCCCAGTAGAGGTGAATACACCTGAAAGTATATGGGTAGCAAACAAAGGACTTGATGGGTTTTATAAAAAAGAAAGAATAAAGTGTTGGGTAAGGAGGAAATGGAGGAGTAGATCTGGGAGAAGTTCATATAGGAAAGTGCATCTGACCAAAGCACATTGTAGGGAATTATCTAACAAATAATTTTAAAGAGTCAAAAATAAGAAGGTAAGAGAGAAAACAGAAAAAGGAGCAGAGACAAAAAGGGAAGGGAAGAAAAGGAAAGAAAAAAAGAGAAGTAGAGGAAAAGAGAGGAAAAGAAAAGAGAGAAGAAAAGAGAGAAAAGAAAAGAAAGGAAAAGAAAGGAAAAGAAAAGAAAAGAAAAGAAAAAAGAAAAGGAAAGGAAAGGAAAGGAAAGGAAAGGAAAGGAAAGGAAAGGAAAGGAAAGGAAAGGAAAGGAAAGGAAAGGAAAGGAAAGGAAAAAGAGAAATGAAGGGGTCTGGAAAGGTCACTCTGCAATTAAAAGTATATACTTTCCTTTTGGAGGACTTGAATCTAGTTCTCAGAACCAAAGTTGGGCAGCTCATAGGCATCTATGACTCCAACTCAAGGACATCCAACACTCTCTTCTGGCTTCTGCTGGCACTTCCACTCATATTCATATGCCGCACTCACACACACAAATACACATAAATTCAAATATCACAGTGGAAAACAACTTTCACCAGGGTCTTCACAGAACCCAGTACACTATTGGCCAGTGCTAAATAATAGCTCCCCATCTGTGTTTTTTATCCATATTTAATTAACAGAATTTTGAAAATCAATCCCTAGCTGCTGTGTTGGTTTTGTGTCTGATATGTATTTGGAACTGACACAGGGTCTCCTGCTGTTGGTATTCTGTCCAAGCTCCACCCCACAGTTACCTGGCAATAGCCAGGTATGCCCCGCCCCATATGCCTGGCCCACTATAAGAGGGGCTGCCTGCCCCTCCTCGCTCTCTTCTTCCCCTCTCTTGCTCTCTTGTCTCACTCTCACCTCTCTGCCCCTCTTGGGCTCCCCTCCCCCTTCTCTCCACGTGGTCATGGCTGGCCTCCACTCCTCTCTACTCTCTCTCTCTCTCTCTCCTCTCTCTCTCTCTCTCTGCCTCCACTATACCATTGACTCTCATCCTCTTCCCTAAATAAACTCTATTCTATACCATGTTGGTGTGTGTGTGGTCCTTCAGGGGGAAGGGATGCCTAGGCATGGGCCTGCTTAGGTACCCCCCCTCCCTCCATGCCACACTCACTAATACCCTTTCTCTCTTTTATATCCCATCATTGGTGCCGAAACCCGGGAACAACAACAACAACATTAAGCAACAACACTAAACCATCACCTGCTTAAGGGGTTATGCATTTTTTTTCACTGTCAATCATATTAGTACATGTTTAGTCTTGAGGAACTCTTTGAATTAATATGCGTCATGAAGAAACAAAACTTCTATTTTCTCTTTAATTAGGAGCATTGGGGCAGGCACATGGTCTAAGGACAGGGAAAGGCTACAACAGATTCAGAGCAAAGGACGGTTTTCAGATCCTTTATATGGAGCAATGGACATGCTTCTCTCAGGAGCTTGATGGAGAAGAAATAAGATTTCAAGTTGTAACTTGTAGTCCTGAGGGTAACGTGAGTAACCATCAGCTTATCTTAAAAAGTAAAAAGGCATGGTCTAGAAGTAGATATTAGTCCAAAAAGTTCAGAATACTCCGGACAAAAACTCACAAACCATAGGAAGCTTAACAAGAAGAAAGGCCCAAGCGTAGCTACTTCAATCCCACTTAGAAAGCGAGCAAGGCTAACAAGTTGGCCCCTCGTTACACAGCTTCCATCTGAGGAATCTCTGATTCTTGTGCAGGGAGAATAAAAGCCTTCTTTTCTAACCACTATTGTAAATCTTTACAAGATGAAGCAACCCAAATGTCTATTTAAAAACTAAATATATCTTTCTTTCTACAAAAATAAAAGAAAGAGAGAAACTCTTAGAGATTGAATTCTACCTGTAAAGATAAACCTTTGATTTATCACTGCAAAGTAGTGACCATCTCCTTTTCAAGGATCTGATCTTTGCATTTTCATACACGGGTAATATATTTTGTTTCCCAAAACAAAAGAACAGTATGCTCGAAGCCCTACTCCACCTTCAAATGCTGAATAAAGAAAAGATTGACTTGTGCCTTTCAAATGAAATTCCTGTTCATAAATGATAAAACCTACCATTTGTCAAGCAAAGGCATTTGCCAGCATCTGTCCTTCACCTCTAAGTGTACCTAACCCCTACAGGATTATGTGTGCTTGTATGTATATTCTGACAGTGCAACTACTTAAAATATTTAAGAATAATTGCATCATGTAAATGAGTCTGTGTGTGCACAAACTAAATGGCTGTTTTAAGATTAGTTAAGACCTCAAATCAATCTTAAACCCAATAGTCAAACTCTTGGTCCTCAGCATTTCTACCACTCTTAGTCCTCAGCATTTCTACGACATTTATTAGTAGTGGGGCACACAGGATAACTCTTTATGTTTCCCAGTTGAATATACTGTTTAGATGTTATTCTAGTCATTATAAGTATTTTATGAAGTATGTAAAGATTTTATATTATTCCCAGTACACATGTACATGTGTGTAGCTGTATTGAAATTATGTATATGTGTATGTGTGTGTGTATGTGTGTGTGTGTAGTCATTCTTTACAAAATATTGGAATACATATTTTATTACAATCATCTTCTTATGAGACAAGTAAAAGGTTTCACCTTCTTTTAAGGAAAATCCAACACATTGGGACAAATAACATAAATACAGGGCTCTCAGTTATATTTCCTTAACACAAACTCCAAGGATTTGATAAATACTAGGTTCTTATGTTTTATAGTAACAGTCATACATTACTACACAAGTAAACAAAAGGGTTTAAACAAGATAAAAGGCAAAAAGCACACTGAAAATATACACTACTTTATGAATGCAAAATTTTCTTTTGTGTCCATGCCAGTGGAAAATAAATAAATCATAGAAATCGCAATATTAAGCATAATATCTTGCCTTCACACACATCAGAAAAATAAAATATACCTATCATCAACACAGCAACCTGAAGTTTTCTCAGAACAAATTATCATTAAAGTCAAAATTTAATGTATGATATTATTTCACTGTGTAAATTAAAAATTGCAGAAAAACATGTAGGTATATGAAGATAAAACAGTTACTTATGATTACATTTAACAATAAATACGTTTAAAGTCTTGCCAATGAGATAGCTCACAGTAATGGGATGAGTTAAGGAAACATAAATCATTCCCAGGTCAACATGGTTGCAGAGGAAACCTTGGGATCTGTGTGTATTATTTGGATGCCAGGGTAGAAAAAGAAACTCCACTCTGGAAAATTTTCTTCTGTCTCCAGATGCATGCTGAGCACTGTGTATGTGCCTACCCCATCCCAGGCATGTATACAAAAATGATGAGGAAGATAAATTTTAAAGGAAATAAGTATACCAATGTTTAAAGTTGTTACCTTAACCCACACACAGAATTATGAATATGTTATATACTCACTTACATTTTGATATTAGCTGTTAAGTTAATGAGAAGCAAACTCCGATCCATAAAACGATAGGGATAACATATAAAGCAAGGAACTACATGGGGAGGATAAAGACCTCTAGAAAAGCAAAATAGAGTACATAGTTATAGGTGAATTGGGGGCCTTACTGGAATGGAATGATGAAGTGGAGAAGGAGAAGGAAGAGGGAAATGAAGTAGGGAATGGGAGGAGACACAGTTAATTAACATTAAGGGACATTTGAGGGATAGCGTGGAAAGCTAATCCAGTGAAACTTTCTAACATATGTAGTCATATGAAGGCAATCCAAATAAAATCACCAAAAAGTGAGGGAGAGAGAACCCCAACTAAATATTTCCTGTCACCAAATGAAGCTTCAAGTAATGGGATTGGGGTTTATCAAATGTTTTTGGCCAAAGGGGTCTCATGGGAACCCCTACATAATCGAAGCTGTTGCCAAGACTTTACAGTTTTCTCCACAAATGGACATCAATTCTCATTGCCCAAGAGAACATCTACACAGCTCATTGAACACAAAGTAAATCTGGAGCCTCCCAAAGCCTTCACCCTACTGACTACTGTTCTTCGTACCAGAAGGCACTCTACATGTAAGTAAAGGAGGAATGTAAACAACAACAGAGCTACTAACCGTTAAATCTACAATGGAGTGCTGCCTGCAAGATATTTTAGTGCAATGATGACATGAAGGATGTGGAAATAACCAACCAATGTCTGATTTGACTTAAGGATCAATGCATAAGAAGAAACCAGTACCAGACAATGAATGCTTAGGTGACCAAGAACATAAGAATAGATATCCTTAGGTAAAACTGTTTTAGAAAAGAAACCATAGAAAATAATAATAATAATAATAATAATAATAATAATAATAATAATATTTTTAAATTTTTTGATCAGTGCCTTATCCAGTTATTATTAGAAAAACCTTTTTTTCCAGAAAATTGGAACAAATACAAAGACACACAGAGAGTATGTAAAGAATGAGAAACCTTGGAACACTCGGCCCTTAGTGGGACATCTCCATCAAAACTGTCCCATCTCAAGGCTCAGAAAAGGAGACAGAGTTCAAGAGCTAGAGGAGACTAAAGACACCAATAAATAAATCTCTCCAAAGGCCATGGGCCTGACAGAAACATGAACCTAAGGATACTAAGGCACAAAGATGCACATGTCTACCCTAGATGTCATCCCATATCTAAGAGAAGAGGACACATGCCACCACCTATAACACAGAAGCACTTTTAAATAAAAATGTCTTTTCTCCAAAGGAAAAACAAACCAATACTAATGGTATTCCAAACACCCAGCAATAGATAACCAACAGGAAAAAGAACTCAATAGCATCTATGGAGGTTCCTTGACTCATAATGTCACATCAGAGCATTTTCCTTTTTCTTTTCTCCATTTTACATACACATTTCAAATGTTGGTCCCCTTCCTGGTCTTTCTATGGGGTTGCCATCTCTTTCAGCTCCTTTAGTCCTTCCTCTAATTATTCCATAAGGTTTCCAGGACTCATTCTGATGGTTGACTATAAGTATCTAAATCTGTCTCATTCTCTACAAGCACAAGACTAATCACTTATATTTGATAGTGAATGTGTAATTAATATTAATCACCAAATTTCCTTAACAGAACATTTTTTTGGCAGAAAGAAAACTGCACTAAAGATCACCACAAGGAAGGCTTCTCATAAAATCAGTGACCCTGTCCATCAGGTAAATACCTAGTTGCTTATTTCATTATTAAACAAAAAGGTAAAGTGCACTTGATAGTGAACATTAAAAACTAGAAAACATAAAGGAATTTTAATTCTTTTCTTCTTTGTTAGTCAATATTCTTAATGACACTCTAATTCTGTCAGGTGAAGTGTTATTGAAATTTTCCTCCATGGCTCCATAGCAACCTTGTTATTTTCAGCACATTTATATTAATTAAAAGTGTTACTATCTGATACAGTTGCTAACAAAAGAGGTCAGGAGTCAAACCCAGACTTTTGTTACAATTGGCTTTCTCTTTTCATTTTCTCTTTGTAAGTGAACTAACTTCTGGAAAACAGAGCAGCAAGGGGCAAAAGGAGATATCCCTAAAGTGGAAATCCATTTGTCAAACAATATAATCAAAATGTTGTAAATTGAGATATTAAATATGAGTACAACAATGAGATGCTTAATAGGGGAAAAATGAAATGCATATTTCTGTGGAGCGTTTGCTTGCTTTGTGTTGTGCCAGAGACGCAACCCTGAGTGTATATGAGTTCCCCACACTAAGAATGTCAAGTTGATAGTCAGCACAAGATACCTCAACTCCCTCTTTTCCATTGTCTTTAGCTTAATTTCTTTATTTTTTTTCTGTGATTTCACAGAATTCTATTTTACACGACAGATTAAAAGTGAAGACTCATGATGTTTTATAAAGTGAGCCTCAATTTATTGTTTCTTTGTTTAGGCTCCATGGTACATTACCTATGTTTATTCATGTTCAAGAAACTGTCTTAGAATTCTTCACAGCTAAAAACCGGTAAGCATTTGCTGTAAAAACACAAGTACCTTTGGAAAAGGGTTATTTCTGCCTCCTCCTCTGAATTAGTGTCATATATATTTAGGCAGCAAAGAGCAGAATTATTTTACTAGTGATAATAAAGTTATAATAGTCACCATTTATTGTACAATTTAACATAAACTAGTTTCCTGCTTAGTAATTTGCATGCACTACCTAATTTAAGGTGCATGATAACTAAATAGAACATCATGACTCCCATAATAATTTTAAGGGTAGAATTTGTACTAAGTACAAACATATATAAAGTTTAATAATATCTTACATATATGCTGATTACAAATAAGATAATGAACAAAGCCATAGTCAACAAAAGCTTTCTTAGTGAACATTTTTATCTACATAATTGTCTTCACTGGTAACTCTTTCTCATTCCCTATTATCATCTCCACTGATTTGTTTTTTGTCTTCATAGTTACAATGTTGAAATACTTGACTCCTTATACACTACAACCACAAATCAAAATGGTTCTTAGTTTTAGAAAACATAGATTCTTAAATAATTAAGCCTACTCCTATCATGTGATCAAGGCATGACCCTAAGCAGATGTGTATGTGAACATATCTAGTCCCCTTATACAATATTATATAATTTATATCCCAAAAGGATTCTTTTGAATATATAATTTCTACTTAACAGACTCTAAGTATAAATAAAAGAAAAAATGGTTAAAAGGCACAGTAATCATTCATAATAGGTCTAAAAGTAGCTTAACCAGTTTCTCCTATGTAAAAGTTAAGTGGAAAGAAATGAACAGATTCCATGTAAAATGTTAAGGGTAAGAATTAATGAATTTTCTAGTATACTGTATGGAAGTTATAAACTAGAAGATATAATACCCTCTCATATTCATTAGTTCAATAACTGTAAAGAGTGTGTTGCTAACTGAAATAAAGCTTTAAGAGGAAAAGGAAACTGGGCATTGTTCTGAGGTATGCTGAGCTTCAGGTCCTATGCATATGTGTACAGTAGTAAATGTCAACAAGGCTTCTGAATGGTTGAAACAAGACTTAAACTGAAAAGGAACACATAGAGAAAAACATATGGGAAACAATTTGCCAAGTAGACTATATCTGGATATGCAAATAAGTGTTAAAATATAAAGATGTAGGGTAAACCCTGAGCCCTAAGACTACAGGTGCATTCCCAGATTTAAAAGAAAGAGATAGCAGAATAAGTCAACAAATACTACAGATATGTGAAAGATAGATAGATGGATAGAGAGAGAGAGAGATGATAAAGTATAGACATA
This sequence comes from Apodemus agrarius, assembly GCA_964023405.1. NCBI lineage: Eukaryota > Metazoa > Chordata > Mammalia > Rodentia > Muridae > Apodemus > Apodemus agrarius. The sequence continues at coordinate 36,507,641 of OZ030018.1, read as the reverse complement.
TAGAGGGAGGAACGTCACATTGGTTGATGTCAAATTCCTGCCAGGTGGCATGGCACCTCAATAAGGCTCTCTACATGTCTCCATTTCTGTGAATTTTTGCTAGGCTCATTCTGGGAGTTTCCATTGCACTAGGTTTCTAGTTTGTCCTATTCCAGTTTTTTTCTCCCAGTATCTCTCCCTCCTTTTTCCTCCCTAACTGATTCCTCCTGTTCCTGTACGCAGTCCCCTAGCCAAGCATCCCCCATCTACTCATGATATCTATTCTACAACTCTTGCAAAAGGAGATTCATGCCCCTAAGCCTTCCTTGTCCCTTTTCTTCTCTGGTTTTGTGGATTGCAGCATGCTTCTTTCTAAGTAATCAGAGAGGCAGTAGATGTTGGGCACTCTCTTAGATCAAACCTATAATCTGTCCATGGTACAAGACATTCTGGGGCAAGGGTACTTGCTGGTAGCTTTGTTGGGAGGAATAGAGAATACTGGACACTCTGTATCAACACAAGCAACCGTGATTCAGATAAGATATTTATTGTATTTGGAGATATACATGAAAATTGCTACACTGGGGAGAGGGGAGGGGAGTACTGAACAGTATTAACCTCATAAAGAGATTTCTGAAAAGAAATAAGAAAAGAAGGAAATGATAGTTGGACAAGGATCAAGAGGTTTTCTGTGTCTTGTTGTTTGGAGTTGTGCTCTGTTTTGTCGTTGTTGTTGTTGTTGTTGTTGTTGCTGTTGCTGTTGTTTTGAGTTGCGTTCTGGTTTTTTTGTTTTGTATTATTAAATCATGTATGGCTAAACCATTTTATTATTAAAACATGGAAGTAATGATTGATGCACTTAGTGATATGTGTTCACCTTAAATTTTAACATATAGCAAACTTTACTATACATATTTCCCTGATCTTTTTAATTTTGAAATAAGATATTCACAGAAATTCCCAAAAATATTAGACAGGTCTTCTGTACTGTGACCCAGCATTTCATATGTGGCCTGTCATGAAGTCAAACCCAGGCGACTGACTTTGAGAAGCAACTGTGTCAACATTTGTCTTATAGTTATTTCTCTTGTAAATTTTGTCCCAAATTTAAGCCTTAAGTAGCAGTTGTATAATACCAAAACTGTATTTATGATGTTAACTTTTTAACCAAAACTTATCACCCTCAAACCTAGAAAATTTACACATTTGTGATGCATATATAAATCTTTGTGGCATGTTGTACCACACATAGCCCATTTATGCATCACAATGATTTAAATGCAAAGCTTTCTAGAACACTTTATAAGTAGAATTATATAGGCTGTATAATACTTTATAGACATCATTGGTTTTTTTTTTTACTCACTTGGAAATACACCCTAATGCTCTAACAAAGTATATGATATGAATATTTTCCCATCCTATTTCTAAATACCTCCTGATATGAATGTCTAGTCATTTGAGCCATTTCAGAAAATCTGTATGTTGAGGAAATACTCCGCAAAGGAGAAAAATCCAATGAAGAAGAAGGATCCTGAGGATGGCATGTGCTTGGCTGAGTATCCAAAGATGAAGAAGAAGAAGGGCAGAAATGCTGAGGGTACAGCAGAAGGAACTGGAGTCAATGTGAAAAACACAAGCCAAGGGATGCGCTCGTGAGAGATTTCTAGAGCTCTTCTCTGTTTGTGTCTATTTTATAAATAAATAAGCAAAGAGGCCATCAGTGGGAGTAAAAATGGTGAAAAGCCATTCTTAGGTTTATTAATAAAACAAAAGAAAAGAAAGCACTTTCCATCGCTCTCTGGGAGGACAAGGAAGGAGCAAGTCAGAGATGGATGTTCCTTGGGCTATGCAGCAGCACAGAGTCCACAGGGATGAGAGGCATGGAAAAATAAGTAAGTAAACAAACAAACAAATCTTAAAACCAAGCCAAAGCAATATGCTCCGTATGCTATGCTGGCTGTTTTTCTCCAGCCTCATTCAGCTTCGTGGATGAAGGAGCTGAGGCTGTAGTCAGAGGGATGATTTAAAGTAGGAAGAGGAAAATAAGAAAATTAAGGGGAAAATGAGCAACTTGCAAAAGCAGCAGTTATCTTTGTTTTCAGTTATGTGGCAGCTAGGAGATGCTCTACAAGGGGAAAGCAGCTGGGAAGACAGGTGTATCCTACCGTGGTGTATAAACGCACCAGAAACCTGTTTGCTTTGACTGTTAGCCAAGATTTTGCAATCCCCCTGAAATGCGAAAGGTGTGTATAGACTAGTGGTTCTGTTGTCGGTTAGGAAGGCTGACACTTAAGGTTGCCCTCTCTCTAAGAAGGGATTGAAATTTGTTCAGTCAGAGATTCTCTACTGTTTACTGGCACTTTAAACTCTCTGGATATTTGAATATCTAAGGCTTTGACAGCCTTTGATAAAATAGCCATATCTTACTCTGCTCAGTCATTCATAGACCGTTGCTATTTCCCCATATGTCAGAACGGAATATCGCATCAGGGAAAAAGAAGTATGCTTAAGGGCTTCCGTGGGAATTCTCATTTTCCTGACTGACTGTCTTGGCTGCTATTAAAGCATAGGGGCTGTGCCCCTCCCCCTGTGTAGTGATTTGATCCGGACACCCAGAATTGCATTCCTGAATGGATCATGCCTCCTGTGGCCAGAGACAAGAGCACATGAAAAAAAAACCAGTGTTGTATGGTGTGTCATCTGTCATTTCGAAAAGCAAGCTGCCCAGATGAATACAAATATAGCAATTCTCAGAGCTCTGTGGAAGGAAGAGTGCCTTTACTCAGACACATGCTTTTCCTGGCCCTGTGTGTGTGTGTGTGTGTGTGTGTGTGTGTGTGTGTGTGTGTCTGTCTGTCTGTCTGTCTGTATATGTGTGTCTGTCTGTGTGTTTCTGTGTATTTGTGTGTGTGTAAGTTTGTATCTGTCTCTTGTGTCTGTGTGTATGTGTCTGTGTGTATCTGTATGTGGGATTGTATCTATGTGTATTTGTCTTTCTGTGTGTGTCTGTGTGTATGTGTGTGTATGCATGTGTCTGTGTCTTTATCTATGTTGATATGTGTATGTTTGTGTCTAAGTACATGTTTGTGTCTGTGTGTTTGTGTCTGTGTGTGTGTTTGTGTCTGTGTCTGTTTGTATATATGTGTGTATGTGTGTATGTTTGTATCTGTGTGTGTGTGTGTCTATGTGTGCGCCAATCACCTAGCCCAATGCACCTTCTATTAAATTGTTGACAAGAGTACCTAACTCCTCTGAGCATAATAGCAGCTAGTCAAGTGTCTTAAAAAAAGTACATTTGTTTAACATAACTTTGTGGCATGGTTTTGGTTGCAGTCAAGAAAAACCAGTCCTTAAGGAAATAGAAAGTCATGTCTGTAATCAATTGAACCAGTGTGGCTTGTTATAACATTGAGCTAAGATGCAGTTCTCTCCCTCTCCCTCTCCCTCTGCTCCCCTCCCCCTGTCTCCCTCTCGCTCCCTCTACCCTCCTCCTCCCCTTTATCCTCCCCCTTCCTCTACCCCTCTGGTTGACTCTCTAGCTCCCTACTTCTCTTCCTCCTTGCTTGCCTTCTTTCCTTCTTCTCCTTATTTCTGAAATAATTGACAGAAAATATACATGAAGCCACTGTCCATATTGGGGTCACAGAACTTCATTACCAACAAAAAATGAAAAACAACAAGTATTTTAAATTATTTTTTCTGTCGGAAGCCAGAAGAATAACAGGGACAAACCAATGGGCTTTCCATCAGAGGTGCTCACTCGCCCTACCTAATTTCCTTAATTTTCTAAGTTCCTTCAAGTCATTGCATAGTTCAAAACCTTATTTAAAGTGTTCTTTCCGAGCTCTCCGCATGCTTCCTTTCACCTCTAAACAACAAAGACTACAGACAGGACCTGGAATTGACCCAGATGATCCACTTTAAAAGACTTAAAGCAAAAGTGACTGAGCCAAGCAGCCTCGAAGGACTACAATGCCCCAAACACAGCGGCAGCCTTTCAAGGAAACAGCTTCTGATAGGCGATACTACACAAAGCTCTTTTCTGTTTTCCTACTTTGGTGATATATGAACAGAATGTTTGCCCAGGGCTCACTGGGAATAAGAGGGGCTGGATATTGCAAAGCTCAGACATCTTTTCTTTGTATTTCAGGTAGGTACTACTCACCCAGCTCCCAGTGGACCCTTGACATCACAGAGAAATGGAATGGTGAGCAAAAAATGTCAGCATGTTAGCTCGTGGAAGTAGAGGGTGGTAAGATGGATGTCAGTGACAACAGGGAGGACTGAGAGAAAGGGTGAGGAGAGAGGGCAAAGGATGACAGTTCCATTAAGAAGAACAAATTCTATTGTTTAATGGTGTATCAAAGAGATGAGAGTCAACAATGGATATTTCAAAATCACCAGAAGATAGTTTTGGGGTTTTTTTAAATTATTTTCTATATTCTTTGTTTACATTCCAAAGGCCTTTTACATAGCTTTTATAGCTCTCTCCATAAAGTAATGATAAATGTTTGAGATGATAGGTACACTAATTATTCTAATGTATCCAATATCCCATATGTGATGCATAGATTAATTGTCAGCTGGACACTATCTAGAATCATCCAGGAAGAGAAGAGAGTTATTTTCCAATGGAGAATATAGATTAGGTTGAATTGAGGGCATATATGATTGGGATTTTGTTTGGTTTTGTTTGGTTTGCTTTTATAACTTTTAGTTATTTCTTTTATTTTTGAGATTATATTCTACCTATAAGACTTCCCTTTGCATTTCCTCCCTCCAAACTTTAGACAAACCTACCTCCATGCTCTGTTTCAAATTCCTAGCATCTTATTCATGTATTGTTCTATGTTCATGAATATACAAGTACATCTGCTCAGCCTGTATAGTGTTACCTGTGTGAGAGACTGTTTTGATTGCCTTAATTGATGCGGGGAAAGACCCAGCCTCATAGTGAGTGGTACCATTCCACGTTTCCTAGTCCTGGGATATATACAAAGAGTAAAGGATGCTGAGTAAGGATGATGCATGCATTCAGGTCTCTCTCCTTTTTATAGCAGATGAAATACTGACTCAAGTTCTTCTTTTCATTTCCCTGAAATGATGGACACAGAACTTAAAGAAATATTTTTCTCTTGGTTTTTTGTTGTTGTGGTAATGGTAGTGATCATGATATGTTATCACAGCAATAGAATTGAGATTATAAAACCATGTACATATTGCAGCTCATTTATACATATGTTTAAACAGTAATCACATGCCAATTTTAAAGCTATGATTTTAAAGAGAAGAATCTTGGGGTTTCCCAAGCCTGTCTTTCATACTACTCTATTGCTCTTTGGCAACACACTATTCCTATTTATGTGTCCGGTCCAGCCACGTAATCTCCACACATCCTTTCACTTCCTTATTTAAGAGGCATCCCAGCATTTGAAAACATCAAAGTATATTCATTTTACAGAGAAGGTACAGTGGTTACACAATTTGCTCAAAATGTTTTAAAATGTCAGTGTGTGCATCAAGAGGTATACAAGCATCCCAAGCATAATGAAAGCCAATAGGAGTTCAAGGGAGGTTACAAGATATAAGCTGTGTAAGAGGTGCTTTAAAGGGCATTCGAGATGAATTCCTTTTTACTCTTATGTCAAGTGTTCAGACAAAAAAAAAAAAAAAAAAAAACAGGGCCTCATACATGCCAGAAAAACGCTCCAACGATAGAGAACATGTCAATTCATAAAGTACTATCACATCAACCTTGAATTAGCAAAAGGAAAAGGATAAAAAGGAAGCACACAAGTCTTTATGTACAGGAAAACAACATATGCTTTTAACGTTGTGAAGAAAATGAAAATGAATCAATCTTTACACTTAGTTCTTTAACCAAGTATGTACCACGTAAGATCTAAGTAAAATATTTGAAAGTGTGAGCTATGTGATCAAGAAAGTTCTCCAAACAGCACAGAACACTAATGCTAAGGGGAAAATGCCAGCTCTGCTTTAATTGCACCAAGGCAACTCTATGATGAAGATTCATATCCACACTGTCTGGCTAAGAAGGCACATTTTTGATTGTCGCAGAAATATGATAATAACATACTCAAAGTATGTTATCAATTAAAAATTAATACTGATCTTATATTGTTGGTGTCAAGAACCAGTTTGGCAGATCAGCTCCAAACTCAGGAACATCACACATGGGTGACACCTGTTGGCAGGGAAACCACATATCTTCCCAGAGTCCACTTCCCACACTTACCTGCCAACAGGTTATGTCACAGCCTAAATAAAAATCAGACTCTTCCTGCCTTTGACCCCTTTCCCTTTGTCTCTCTCTTTTCCCCCACTTTGTTTCCAATAAACCTCTGCCACATGGAACTGTTTTGGCTTGGTATGCTATGTCCAGACATGAGCTGCCATTCCAACATACCATATATGTATATATACTATATAATGCACAGATTTTAACTTGTAACCTCTCTTGTTGAACTGTTGGCTTTTATTGTGCTTGAGATGCATATATATACATATATACATACATACATATATATATATATATATATATATATATATATATAGAGAGAGAGAGAGAGAGAGAGAGAGAGACTCAGACACTGACATTTTAAAACATACTTAGATAGGTTTGAATTATTAATACTTGGCCAGGAAAACTAAATCATATATTGAAATTAGTGAACACAAGGTCATTGTCATTAGGATTTGATGCCACAAAATGTTACCACAAATGTTACCCTTGTCATTGAAGTGTAAATGCTGGATTCGGTATGAGGATGGGATGTCAGGATAAGAGCCATTGCAACTGTGCCTGGAAGCATACTCCCCCTGAAGGACAACAGTTTTAGAAACAACACATTTTCTTCAATAACATTTTCTTTAATAAGTTACTTATAAGAAAAACAACATAAAATATTAATTGATGTTATGCAATAGATTTTTCTCACCTGCACACATTCTGTGGTGTTATAGTCTTCACATAAAATCTTTAAAAATCAAATCTTAACAGGACATAGTCTTCACATCAAATCTTAAAATTTTTACAAAATTCAAAATGTTGTGAGGTCATTTTAAATAGATAATATTATTTAATACTTACGTTGTGTAATAAATTTGAAGTTGAGTTTTTGATACTTGACGATTAACTCCCTCAAGGATACCATTTCCTATCACCTAATTATCAACTTGAAGTGTTCTTGACAATCACACCCAAAAAGAAAAAGTGTCTAAGCACAACTTTCTGAGACAACCTTCGGAACGGATTGCAGTGACTGTGTAACTAAATCAATGCTTTTACACCTAAAATTAGTCTGCAGTTCCCTCCATGGGGATTTTCAAAGTCACTTCGTGTGGTATTAGAAGCACTAGTAAGGGTGCAGAATTGCTGGGTGGGTGTTAATTGGTATTTATGTAACACATACTGCATATTATTGCATGGGATAATTTAAGACAAAAGCAATTCCTATACAGCAATTAGCTCCTATAAGCCATGTTTTAATAGAGAATGATAGGAATGATTGAATCTATCATTTGTATGGTGAAAATCTGTAGAGATGACACCATAAAATGGAGAGCTTTGGTATTAGTCCTAAGAACCACCCCCCACTAAGAAAAAAAATAACAGTAAAACTGAGTTTGAATGTACCTGACAGTGATATCAATGCTCTTTAAAGGTAGAGCCAGGAGGATTACAATTTCATCCTAAGATTCAAAAGATTCTGTTTTAAAATACAAACAACTAAAGTTCACAATAAGCACAACAAACTAAGGAGAGTAATGACCAAGACATGAAATTTAGATAATTCTAATGGCAACTTTAATGCTTGATGATGCTTATATTTGCCTGAGTCCTATTCCTCTAAAAATGTTTAGAGCTATAGAAAATAGCAACCATTTCTTCTGGTCAAATTTGAAATGGGGGTAGAAGGGGTACTTACTGGGAAGGTGACATTAAACAAAGCCATGGACATATGGTAGTAGACCATGCAAAAATCTTCAAAAGAAGACAGTTCTGAAAGAAGGACCATTAACAATAAAGACTTAAAATAGAGAGTATCTTGTGCCCAGGAAGAAAATGTACAATGTAGTCATTAAATAAAGATTTAATAAGACCCTGAAAGTAATTGTCAGACCTTTTTCACAAATGTGGACAGAAAAGAAGCATAATCCAGCTTTTTGCTACATTCAGAGAAATGTGAAAAATCATGTGCAACATACTCTAGTAAGTATCTATTTTATGGAACACTAAAACCATTTTTTAATTCTTGAATATCACTAGTTATCCTATAATATAACTGAAATAAGTCATAGTTGAAGCCTACATATATTTTAAGTATGGAAATAATATTTAATTTGTCTTTAACACATTTTTTTGAACTGATATAAAAATTCCCATTTTCTCTTGATTTTACAGAGCGACCGCCTGCCTGATGACAAAGTTGACAGAATGGAAGCAAATGAGGGACAGTAAAGGACACTACAACCATCCGCAGGACTTATAAAGGATGTGCCCTGCTGCATTGGCACATCCATTTGTGGATGGGGAGATGGGAATGGCTAGAATCAAAATGCAAGTAACATTTTAAAGCTGGCAGAGTCATCACCTCTTTCTGACTGTTTTCTACTTCAGTTGTCGATATAAGCAAGATACATGACCTTGGGTTTATTTGTTTCTTTGTTTGGTTTTGATTCTACAAGTCCACAATTTGGATTTGTTTGTTTGTTTGTAGCAGCTTAACATATAACTTACTAAATACAATGAGACAGAAAATTGAATTAAACCAAATCCTTTTTTTATTGGTTATTCTATTTATTTACATTTCCAATGTTATCTCCCTTCCCAGTTTCCCTTCCATAAAACCCCCTATCCCATCCCCACTCCCTTTCACCACTATGAGGGTGCTCCCCCACTCCAGGCTCACCACCCTAGTATTCCCCTACACTGGGGTATCGAGCCTCCAAAGGACCAAGAGCCTCCTCTTCTCCAAGAGCCAAGGCTAGACAAGGCCATCCTCTGCTACATATGGAGCTGGAGCCATGGGTCCTTCCATGTGTACTCTTTGGTTGGTGTAAACCAAATTCTTAAAACTGAGTTAATGCTTATAGTCTTCAAATCTCTGGTACTAATTGTTTGCTTATTAACTACATTCCATGGAGAAACACAAGTGCATTTCCTGTTTGTAGTTGATATAAGATAGAAATAAAGGGTCCATTCCTTCTTCGGCTTTTATGTTTAGTTCATATGATAAAAGAAGAAAGAGAAGAATTTTTTAGAAATAATTTGAAGAGCTTCCTCCTAGAAACCTGGTTTTTTGACACAAAAATTTTTCTTTTTAGTGTTGTTAATTATAGTGGTAGTTAGGCAGATTTTTGTATGAATAAGTGGGTTACAAAATGTAAGCACAATGCAGAAAGAAACTTAACTTTAGTTTGGTATTTTTTTATAGCTCACTTCAACCAGAGGGAAAGAAAAAGAAGGGGAGAGAGACAGAGAGAGAGAGAGAGAGAGAGAGAGAGAGAGAGAGAGAGAGAGAGAGAGAGAGAGAGGAGGGACAGAGGGACAGAGGGAGAGGGAGGGAGGGAAGGAGGAAAATGAGCCTGCAGATGGAGAAATATAGATAAAACCAAGGGTTTGGGAATTATTGAGGAGAGAGAGACTAAAATAGGTAGGGAAATTTCTCTTTACAACAGACAGAAACCATTACGGTAAACCACAACCCATGAAAATTCGGAGTTAAAGATTTTGGTTCCAACTGATAGATCTACAAAACAAGTCCTAAACCTAAGGCTTAGTGAGCACAATAGAAGATGGAAATGAAGGACTCTAAGAGCAATGGGTCCATTGCTGGAGATTGTGCCTCCTAGTAATATCAGAAGCTATACCTAAAAAGTCTCAAAATGATCTGCACAAGGACAGCAACAATAGACATGCCAAAGTAAGCAGGGTAAAGTTCAGATGCCTCAACTCTGTGCAACAACTAAAAGCAACCAAGAAAGGCTGAGAACAGGAGAAATCCTGTTTTCCAGAGAAGAGCACACCAATTGGTTATCTAATATTAAATGGACAACCCTGAAAACAAATATATATGAGTAATGTTTTATGGACTGGGAAAGGTGTCTTTATATATTTAAGATTATGTATGGCTGTGGGATGGCCCCCTTCTCCCTCATTTGAAGACCTGTCTTCCTGCTGAGGTGGGCTCTGTAAGTTCCCTCTCCCTACTGTCAGGAATTTCATCTAAGGTCCCTTCCTTTTAGTTCTGAGAGTGTCTCACCTCCCAGGTCTCTGGTGCATTCTGGAGGGTCTCACCAAACTCCTATCTCCTGCGGTTGCCTGTTTAGATTCTTTCTGCTGGCCCTCAGGACTTCAGTCCTTTTCTCTCCCCCAATGTCAGATCAGGTTCTCCTCTCTCCCCTCCCCTTTCTACTTTCCCTCCTTGGTCCCTTCCCTCTTTCTTGTGATTGCTTTCTTCTCCCTCCTAACTGGGATTGGACTGAGGTGTCCTCACTTGGGCTGAAGTGCTTGTTGATCTTTTTTGAGTTCTGTGGACTGTAACTCAAGTATTCTGTACTTTTTTCCTTGGCTAATGTCAACTTATTAGTGAGTACATACCATGCATGTCCTTTGGGTCTGACTTAACTCACTCAGGATGATATTTTCTAGTTCCATCCATTTGCCTGCAAAACTCAGGATGTCCTCATTCTTAATAGCTGAGTAGTATTCCATTGTGTAAATGAACCACACTTTCTGCATCCATTCTTCTGTCATGGGACATCTAGGTTGTTTCCAGCTTCTTATGAGGGAGAGGGAGACCATCCCACAACCATCACTTTGATCCATAATTGTTCCTGTCTAAAGGAATTACAGGGATGGAAATGGAGAGGAGCACGAGGAAAAGAAGGTCCAGGGACAGGTTCAACGTGGGATCCAGCACAAGGGGCGGTCCCAAGGGGAGCACTCACAAAAAGGGACCTAGCCTGACAGCACTCCAGACTACCCAACAAGCAGCTGAAAGAGTCAGATGCAGATATTTTCACCCAACCAATGATCAGAAGCAACGGACCCTGCTGCTGAATTAGGGAAGGCTGAATGAAGCTGAGGACAGCCCTGTAGGAGGACCAGCAGTCTCAATTAACCTGGACCCGAGGGATCTCATAAACACTGGACCACCTAACAGGCAGCACACATCAGATGATATGAGGCCCCCAACACATATACAATAGAAGACTTCCTGGTCTGTGTTCATCCAGAGACGACACACCTAACCCTCAAGAAACTGGAGGCCCCAGGGAGTTTAGAGGTCAGGTGGGGTAGGGAGTAAGGACAACCACCTGGAGACAGGGGGAGGGGAGGAGGTATGGGATGTGGAACAGTCCGAGAGTGGACAGGGGATGGCGAGGTGAGGAATAAAATCTGGAGTGTATAAAAATAATTAATAAAAATAAAAAAGAATATGTATGTATGTATGTATGTATCCATGTATGTATGCATTAGGTATGGATGTATTATATATGTATGTATGTAACAAAAATTAATGTAACAACAATTAATATAACAGCAATTAATGAAGAAAGGAAGTTATGAGTTTGAAAGAGAGAAAGGAGTACATTGGAGAGTTTGGAGGTAGGAAAGGGAATAGGAAATGGTGCAGTTATATTATGTTCTCAAAATATAAAAAAACATACTTTTAAGAAATTCGAGAAACTTAAAAGAAATTAAGACACTGTGATGGTTAGTATATGATTGGCCCAGGAATTGACCGTATTAGGAGGTGTGGCCTTGTTGGAGTAGGTGTGTCACTGTGGGTGTGGGCTTAAGACCCTCACCCTGGCTGCCTGGAAGTCAGTCTTCTACTAGAAGCCTTCAGATGAAGATGTAGAACTCTCAGCTCCTCCTGCACCATGCCTGCCTGGATGCTGCCATGTTTCTGCCTTGATAATAATGGACTGAACCTCTGAGCCTGTAAGCCAACCCCAATTAAATGTTGTCTTTTATAAAACTTGCATTGGTCATGGTGTCTGTTCACAGCAGTGAATCCCTAACTAAGACAGACACCATGACAACCAACGATGAACACACGAAAGTCTCTTTGGGACTCCATATGAATATCTCTTTACTCTTTGCTTGGATTTGCTTTTGTTCAATGCCCTGAACTTTTCTAAAGTCAGAAAACAATTGAAAATATGTGAAACTTAGTTTCAGAAGACAATGAGCAAATTGTTGATAAAATGGGACCAAGCAGATTTCACCTTTTTTTTTCAGACATTAATCTCAAAGATTATCTTAGAGATAGTGTTTTTAAAGCTACTTTCTACTTTTTATCTTATTAAAGGTAAAAATAGTCACATGAATAAGTTCCACTACACTGAAAATTACAACTGTCATTTTCTAAACTTTTCTGAATAATTTTGTCTGTACGCTAAACTGGTCTAAATCTTATACATATTTTTAGTAGAATTTCAAATAAAGGGGATTGAAAAGAACACCAACAAAAACAAAAAAGCCCACACACACACATGCACAGACACATACACACACTCACTCACACATACACACATGCACAATGTCATCTACTATGGGCTACTTTGCTACTTATACAACCTTGAAGTCAATCTGAAAGAGAAACTGAAGTTATGACTATCTGCAGATACAGAAAGTGATGTTTTTGAATAGTATTGATACCACTTGGGGAAAAATAACCCATATATCCAAAGATTATCTTGACATTCCTAACTGTGATAGCTCAGCTTCCATCAGATAGATGCCCTCAACTATAAACTGTCAATGTTATTTTTTTTTTATCAGTATGAGATCATTTTGGCTTTCGTGTCCTTTGGCAAGTTGGTATTTGGAAATTGAGTTTATAGAGGAAAATGTTGGGAGAACATAACATTCAAGAACATTTCTAAGGTAAGCAGATAAATTAAATTTTAGTTCAAAACAGAATGTGAGCTGATAAAGTTACCACAAAGTTTCTCTAGTAGGAGGCACAATCTGTTTTATTAAGTTTTTTATGTTTTTCTCTGTTTTTCTACAAAAAATACATACATTCTACAAAAAAATGATAACATTTAAATCTGATACAGAAAAAATGGCAAGAAACACAAAAATATGGACAACTCAGCAACTGCCTCTTTGTTTGATTTGAATGTCAAATGATTTGTTGAACAACTGCTGTTCACAACCCAGAGATTAACTCCAAGAAATGAACTCATCTCTGCTGCCTGAACAGTCCATAACAAAGTGTGGTGAGGGTTCTTATGCCATATTGTTCATAAGGAGAAATGTAATGGAAACAGGTAATCAGACAAAGTATTTTATCATCTAAAGGATTAATTCTTTCATTAGATCTGAAAATATGAATTTACTTTATAAATATAAATATGTATTTATATAAATATAAGAAACTATATTATTTCTTATATATTCTAACAAAGTATCTTATATATTATACAATAGCTTATATTACATTATGTTTTATCTTATGTACCTTATGTTTATTATATTAATTATATTATATTATATTATATTATATTATATTATATTAATAATTTCTCAAATTATAGTGAAGGTTTTCATAAGAAGTGCTAAGAAAAAATTTACTTCAAGACTCTGAGTTTATTTTTTGTGTTACTGTTTCATCAGCCCTCAATCTGTTAATAATTTTGATCATTTTTAGTAGAGTATAAGCTCCTAAAGGTACAAGCCCTTGTTTTCCTAAACTCTTTAATTGGGTTTAAAAGTTTATTTTTAAAGAAACTAATTCTGTAGTTTCTCAATAAATAACAGTAGAATTACCATTATTCTGAGTGAAAAACAGAAACAGACTAAATTTTTTAAGTCCATCCCCAGAATTTCACTAAATGCCCTACTATTAAAGACAAAAGTTTGAACTTTCAAACCTACAGGATGCCAAGCTAAATCTTACGTTGTAGCCCAGTCACAGGTTACATGTTTGCTTCACTTTTGTTTGTTTCCGGAAAACAAGCCTGGGAGTTCTGAGAGAAATAAACAAGATGGTCGCCTTTCACCATTTGACTCACTCACCGTAGCTTCCGACAAACAGAGGAAAACTGAGTGAACCAAGAAGGGATCCGCAAGTTTCCATCACTTCAAAACACAAATTCATGAATTTATCTTGAAAGTCCCGTTGGCTCACTAAGAGTAAAGCCATGGTCTTGTACTTTCTCTGAGTGTGAAACTGCTGTGAAGTAAATTTGTGATACCGTGAGACAGAACTAATGTCCTGCAGACTGCTGCCCACAGCTAAACGTTTTCCTTCCAAACACTCTCCGTCCTTGAATAAAAACATACTTTTTTTTAATTTGGTCAAATTCCTTAACCCTCCTAAATATACCTCATACATATTTTCTGTTTCTCCTTATGTATTGAATTACTTGTTGAACAAATGGCACTCAGATCATGAGTCCCGTGCAAAGAATTTTACATGGACTGTTCTATGCAATCACCACAACTCCACTCTTAATAGACTCTCATTAGGGTATTTTAATAAATAGAGGAGTATTCCATTATCACCTAGTTAATAAGATATGTAAAATGGACTTCAGACAAGTTTGAATTCCTTTCCGATGCTCATAATAAAGACCAAATAGACTTTTGAAGTAGAAATGAAACTACAAAACCTTCAGAAATTTTTTTCTTATGACTCAGAGATAAGCGTGCTCCCTAATGACCTGGAAGGCGACTAGTGATTTCAATTATCAACTTCAGACGAGGAAAATGTAGAGTGGCAGGGGTCAAAACCAATCGTCTGCTGAATCAAAAGTCCTCTCCTCACCTCATCAGCCTGTCTCCAGTCCCCGAAGGAAGTCCACAGAAAGAAAGATGAAGAATAGCTTAATGATCCTGTACAATCCAGGCAGACAGGAATGTAATCACGGAGTCAGCAGTTTTCATCTTTTTAAACCATATGCTTATCCTTACAGAATAGAATATTTAAAGTAGCCAGATTTTGTAATGTGGTGTATATCATTACGAGATAAGACCACCAGCTGTTGGGAGGAAATAGGAGCTGTACTAAAAGAATCCAAAGGAAGGAAGTGAAGGAGACAGACGATGACAGGAGAGGAAGCTAGTCTCCCCCATTCTATTTCTCACCCCTAACTCCGATTTTTCTTTTCCCTTTCATTCACTTTTAAAGAAGACATTATAAGTATCTTCACTCACATCTCTGTGAGTGCTATAATGTGAAGCATTATACTGGGATAAAAACGAACTCTTGAGATGTGCTTTCAAATTCCTGGTGAATAGAGTATTTAAAACATGATTCCACATGAAAATGTGACCAACCCTACATAAAACTTAGTAAACAATTCATTGCTAATCTTCTTTTTAAAAAAAACTTAATTAACAGGCTACATCCAGAACAAAGAATAAAGATATAATACATTCACACATAGCAGACGCACCAATGTCAGACACTTCTTTTACTGTAACAGGGAGCAAATAACTGAATTACATTTTGACACATGAAAATAATTTCAAATGAATTCCTGTAAGTTAAAAAAAACCAATACATCTAACAGTATTTTTACCTAATATCTAATCTAGGTACCAAGACTTGTACTATGCTTCTGTTTGTAAATTCAGCTCTATGTATTATGTATCTTCCACCACCTCATCTTCAGTGAACACACGATCTCTTAACTTTTCTACCATCAGACGTCCTTTGCAGCAAATGGAAAAAGAGGAAAGAAAAGAAGGGCATGTCTATGGTCTTTGAAAAGAGCACCTTTGGAAACTGTGAGTGGCATGGATGCCATATTTATTAGCCAAAACCCTGTTATAGTTACAAAGCAAAGTGGAAAATCATTGACCTCTATAGACAAAAATCCACTAAAGGCAAATGTGCATCATCTGCCATAATAATATTTTTTCACAAGGCAGTATCTTTGTAAACAACGAGCTCACCTATATCAGGGATTTCAATATCTGTACATCAGAACATGACTGTCTGGCTCAAAGGTGCCTATTACACATAAAGAAAAGAAAACCACTTGATTTATATTCAGGACTCATACAGACTTACAGTATTGTTTGTTCAACAAGTCCAGGAGCATACAGTCTTTACCTAGGGTATTTTATTACTGAAGAGAGAATGCTTTAAAGACTGTTTTATATTTGTGGTGCCATCATAATTGTAAGAGCTAGATGTCCAAGCTGCCATCACCAGACTGTTGCCTAAGATTTCAAACTTAAGGAATTGATTTTCAAAATGGTTTTAAATAAACAGCTTGCTCATAACAGAAAAAAAATCATATCAAGGGTAAATTAGGAGATTTAATATACCACTTATGTTACCCCTGGAGCCTGACATATAGTTCCAATCCTTGTCCTTCCTTTTAACAAGCAGAAGGCTGGGGATATTTTTCCTTCTCTATTTGTTTGTTTGTCTGTTTATTTTTTTCTTTTTTCTAATTCAAGAGCATCTGAAGCTATTCATCAGTGAGCACAGGCCACTGGGTGAAGGCTTGACAAAGAGTAAATAAAGCCAATCTTCTCAGATTGCTCAGTTGCTATTCAAAGCCACACGTGAAATGCTCAGAACAGATTCCTGAATTTCACTTGTATTTCCATCAATCATAGACCTCTCCTGCAGTTTTCTGAAATCTCTAAGGCGAGCAACTTCTTTTTTGCAGTTATATTGCCTTCATAAATACATTATATACATATATACATGTGTGTATGTGTATATGTATGTGTATATGTGAATGTGTATATGTATATGATGTATGTATTTGAAACTGTCAATGCCATGTAAGCTTATACTTTATTAGCCCAAACTCTGTCATAGTTATAAATCAAGATATGTATAATTCAACTCATATATATTTGTTCATCCTTTTACTACCAAATTAGGTCCCCAGCAGACGAATAATTGAAATCTACAAGCAAGAAGATTGACTTGTAGTGACAGAGAAAGCAGCCACAGAGCAAACAGAGACACTGGGTGCAGAATAAAGCTTTGAGTTCTTTGAAAGCAAACAATGGAGAAAATTTTAGAACATTTTTTTCCTCAACGAAACTACCCCAGAACACTGAGGCTCCTCGGTTGATCCAAAGGAAGACAGATGCTGACAATTGGTGAAAGAGACACAATGAGCCAGTTGTCAGACGTGCCTACTGATTGCCAATTTGTAAAATAAAACCCTTTGAGAACTGGGGGGCTATTTTAAAAGAAGTTGCTGATTCTAAACGAATAACTTTGCTTGGCTGTGTTTTCCACTCTTGTATAGATCATCATTACTATTTTTACTTTCTTTTTTTCCGGCAGAAATTGGAGTTAACCTTTTGTTCCATCTGCAGCCCGCCTCCTACAACGGCGCCACCTCCTTTTCATTATTCCTTTCAAAAGCACTGAAATTTGCAAAATGTGCCACTTCCCTCCCTCCCTCTGCGGAGGAGCAGCAGAGCTGGCTTTTCAAGCATGATGATTCCTAATAATCAAAGGAACTTAAGGACAAAAATAAGTACTCAGAGCAAGGAGCCTGCGAAGCTGGGGCAGGTGTGATCACAGAGGCAGCTGAATGCCCCTCACAATTACCTATGTTCTCCAGGAGCTTTTCATAGCACCTGGGACATGCCAGCCACAAGGACTTACTTAAGGACTTCAAGCTGGAAATATAAACAAAATGAAAATGTTTTTATGCTTCTATTCACTTAAGCCCTACCAATTAGGAGTGTATCCTTTCATGCTGGGTAATATCATTTTTTTCTCAAAACCACTATGTGCTCTCCTGGCTCCTTAGCATTAGACATGGTTAATGAGGACAAGTTCACTCACTGTGTATTTAGGGGTAGGAGTGAGAAATCCTGTAAATATGAAAAAATATAGTCAGGTCCCCGTATGACTGAGATCAGTTTATGTAGATTATCCAATTTCTCTGAATATGAAGCAACCTTCAAAAATACACATCTCATCTAATAGCATTTTCCATATATGAAAATCTGTCTGTACACACAGTTATATACTATATATCTCTGGTTATATATAGTTATATGCTATATATGTTTATTCATCCTTTTAAAATGTCTAAGGCAATAAAATAGTCACAATGACGCTGTGGTAATTCTGACATGTCACTATTATGACAAGGTACACCTGCCTGGATTTGGTAAGCTGGGCAGGGTCATAAAGGCCTTAGTGATGAGCTAACAGGTGGTGCCATGTCGGTACTAGGCAGTGATGCGTGATTCTGAATCTGATGTAAAGAACAATAACGACTTGCATCACTCAGCAAGCCTTATGCCATTCCAATCCCTTTATGATAGAAACTATCTACACACATGTGGAATGACCACAGAGGGTATAAATTTGTATGTAAAGTAGGAAGAATTCAAATGCCCCTCTCCTTCCTGGGTGTTCTCTGGGAGCTTGGCATAGCACCTGGCACATGCCAGCCACAAAGACTTACTCAAGACTTTAAGCCTCAAATAAAAACATGACCATCAGGGCAGGAAGCATGGCTCTTGGGCAAGAGTTGAGAGCTTTGCATCCTGATCTGTAGGCAGCAGGCAGAGAGAGAGAGAAGAGAGAAGTGGTTGGTGTGAAGTTTAGAAATTTCAAAGTTTACCCTCAGTAACACAACTACTCCAATAAGGCCACTGCTCCTTCTCAAGGAGTTTCACTTCTTGGGGACCAAGAATTCAAACACAAGAGCCTGGAGCAAGTGGTCATTCAAACTAAGAGGGTGTACAAATGTATTGATATTGGTATACGGTAAACTGTGCATCAAAAAGGATTCTCTTATGTTTCCCTGTGGAGTCACAAGTGACAAGGAAATAGAACATAGAATAGAAATAGAACACCCTGAACTCTAGCATCGATTCTACTACAGATTCTGCAACACCTAGCGTCATATGTTGATACTGCCATATTAGGATGAAAAAGATGGAGGCTATCATTTAATCTCTGAAGTCTGCTCAGTCCCATTTTTCTAAAAAAACACAAAAATTATTTTAAGGAAAATAATATAACCCACAATTTATCTGTGTCATGGATTTTTATTCATAAAATCGATAAAAGGGATTTACCTATTTATGTGTTCAGTCTGTGTAGCAAATTAGTTCTTATTATTCAAAGTTATTACATGGACAATCCTCTCAATATGTTCTCATAACATAACCAAATCACACTTAAATGATTGTACCTTCAAAATGGAAACCCATATCACTACATCGCAAGACATTACCGTGACATTTTTATTTTAACATGCATTTGATAATAATGACATACTATTTACTTGTGTGTAAGTTGACAACTAAGTGATAGCCTTCTCTTCTTTGTCAAGGAGTTGGTAATATTGTAGAATTTACTTTTTTAGGGTTTTTGTTTGTTTGATTTTGGGGGGTTTTGTTTTGTTTTATTTTGTTTTTTATCATTAAGGGCACAGGATGTGTAACACTTTGCTTCAGATGACGAACTAGGGTGCAGAAATGAGCGGACTAGAGCTAAAGACACGATCTATTGATGTGGCCTCAGAGTCTTAGGCTGACATATATTTACTCTCAAGACTATTTATTTACTTTTTATCATCAATGTATTACTTGCCTGAGTTAGGCAATAACGGGAATAGAAAATTATAATTATAATTAACTCCCTCTAAATCCTATTTGATACAAGAGAAAAATAAACTAACACTTGTCCCTAAGCCATTTTTTTTTATATAAAACCATGACCAACTAGTGGAAAGAGATTTCATTAATCAAGCAGTTAGTTTTTGCTAGCAATTACCTATTATTTGTACTGATTTCCTTCTAGAAAGTGTGCTATTTTTGTTGTGCGATGGTTCATTTCAGGTGTCAATTTTAAGTGGATTAATGAATACCTGAAGAACTGCCAGTGTGTTGCTTTCAAGGATAGCTGTGAGGAAATTTGCATGTGAATTTAAATGACTTAGCAATGATCCACCCTGAATGTGAGCATGTATCAACCAATTAGTTTGGCCAGTGATGGGAGGATGGGAAGGGCATAGATGAAAGGTTAGAATTTCTCTCCTACCCCTCTCTTCCTTCCTCTCCCTTTCCTTCCCCCTCTTCCTCTTCACCTCACACTCTTTTTTTCAAATAACATTTTTTTTTCATTTTAATTTATTTACATTTCAGGAGTTACTCTCTTACCTGGTTTCCCCCTTTCCTGGAAACCACTTCACCTAACCCCCTCTCCTGCTTCTATGACGCCCTTCCTCCACCCACCCACCCACTCCCACCTCCCTGCCCTCAATTCCCCTACACTGGGGCATTTATCAAACCTTCGTAGGACCAAGGACCTCTCCTCCATTGATGTCTGGCAAAGCCATGCTCTGTTACATATGCAGCCAGAACCATGTGTACTCCTTGGTTGGTGACTTAGTCCCTGGGAGCTCTGAGGGGGTTGGGTTGGTTGATATTGTTGTTCTTCTTATAGGGTTGCAAACCCCTTCAGCTCCTTCAGTCCTTTCTCTAACTCCTCCATTGAGGACCTCGCACTCAGTGCAATGGTTGGCTACAAGTATTCATCTCTGTATTTGTAAGGCTCTAGCAGGGCCTCTCAGGAGGCATCTATATCAGACTTCTTTAAGCAAGCATTTCTTAGCACCCACAATAGTGTCAGAGTTTAGTGAATGTATCTGGGATGAATGCCCAAGTGGGACAGTCTCTGGATGAACTTTACTTCAGTACCCACACTTTGGTCTTCCTTCTTTTTGAGGTTCATGTGGTCTGTGAATTGTATCTTGGTTATTAAGAGCTTTTGGGCTAATATTCACTTATCAGTGAGTGCATACCATGTGCGTTCTTTTGTGATGAACTATAGTGGTTAATATTAAAAATAGTACCACCCCACCATGCCTTTGCACTAAGTCCTGGCATGTCCTGCTCAGGGCGGCTCTGACCATTGCCACTGAGTCAATCTCTTCCAGCTAGTTCTTAGAGCATCCCAGCTGTATTTCCTCTCCGACATAGACTCTGTAAATGATGGGAGTTCCCCACTCCTGCCCTGCACCCAAATACTCAGTAAAGCATGACTCTTAGTATTAAATAGTTAACCAATTATAGTTATGTATTTGAAACTCCCAATTACAAGATGCCAATTTACAAGTATAAAAGTTACCTCACTCAGGATGATATTTCCTCTCTTAAAAAAACTTAGATGTGTCTTGAGTATTCCAAGCTTCTAGGCAGACATCCACTTATCAGTGAGTGCATACATTGTGTGTTCTTTTGTGATTGTGTTACCTCACTCAGAATCACGTATCATATGATGCCCAAGAAGGAGGAAGAACAAAGTATGTATACTCTGGTCCTTCATAGAAGGGGGAACAAAATATCCAGGGAAGGAGATACAGAGACAAAAGGTGGAGCAAAGTCTGAGGGAAAGACTGTCCTGAGACTACCACACCCAGGGATCCATCCCATATACAGTTACAAAACTCAGATACTATTATCGATACCCACAAGTGCTTGCTGACCGGACCCAAATATAGCTGTCACCTGGGAGGCTCTACTAGTGGATGAGAAATACAGAGGGGGATATTTTCAACCAGCCATTGAACTAAGCACAGGGTCCCCAATGGAAGAGCTAGAGAAAGGACCCTAGGAGATGAAGGGGTTTGCAGTGCCATAGGAGGAACAATGATATGAGCCACCCAGTACTCTCAGAGCTCCCAGGGACAAAACCATCAACCAAAGAGTACACATGGTGTTTCCCATGGCTCCAGATGCATAGGCAGCAGAAGATGGCCTTGTTAGACAACAAAGGGAGGAGAGGCCCTTGGTCCTGGAAAAGCTCAATGCTGCAGTGTAGAAGAATGCCAGGGCAGGGAAGTGGGAGAGGGTTGACTGGAGAACAGGGGAAGGGGAGATGGCTTATGGGATTTTCGGGGGGGGGCACCAGGAAAGGGGGACAATGTAAATAAATAATATATCTAATAAAAAATAAAAAAGCTTCATTGTATCCTTCTTTTCTTATACTTGTTATCTTAACTATAACCTCTTCATGCTTTAGAATCAGAACTTATATCAACATCAGTGATCTCCAAAGTTTTTATAGCATTTAACTATTTAACTTGGTATGATCAAACTATATATAATATATATATATATATATATATATCCCCTTTGATTCTGTTTCTCTAAAGAACCCTTATTAATACATATAGTGCTAAGTACACATAGCTTAAGAAAGAGCTAAGCACTGAGCTGAAAATCAAGTATAAGCTTGTTTGGATTATAGTAATGCAAATGTCCATCCTGTTTATTTAGTCTTCAAACATTTATAAAGAGTAAAAATTTATTTGAAAAATGTCCTGTGTAAATCTAAAACTTTTTCAATTAATTACTGCAAAGTTCACTGTTTCCCTACGGCATACTGAACTTCAATACACACATTTAGCTTCATAAGAACGTGAAAGAATATTGTGCTGAGAATGGAGATGACACACTTTTTTTAATTTGGAAATGCCCAGTGTAGGAACAGACTGTTGGGTGCCAAGAGACATAGACCAAAATGTGAGAGAAATATTGGGGTAGAAAAGAATGTCAGAATAAAATGTAATTCTCAGCCCATTTGACAGTCTAACACAAAGCACCTCGACAAAGGGAAGTTGAGTGTTGATTTTGCTTATTGGAGAGCTAGTTCCCTTATTGTAACAATCTTCAAAAGTTGTTTCCATTAAATTTTTACCTTAGAGAAAAGAAAGAGAAATAAGTACCAGGAATTATTTAGTCTCACAGTAATGTTCTTAATTATTACTCAAAGGAAAAAATAGAAATGATTACTAATAAAACATCTCTCTTCTTAAAATTGTAGAACACTAAAATACTCTTGTCCAAGACAGTTACAAACTTGTAACTGAAATAAGTTTTATGGAATTTGCCAGAAAAGAAAATGAGACATGAAACATGCTCAAATACATGGGATTCTAGAGCAATAGTTTTGGGAAGTAAACAAAGGAGACACTAAATACACAAATGCACATACACGAAAACAAATACGAAGCTCTCACCTAGAGAAGCAGACAGCTAGGCTGTCTTAGCACATAAAGAAAATCCCCTGCAGAACATACCTTCTCCATGCATAGATAAACCGTGACAAATATCTACTTGTTTACCTCCGTAAGATCATTGCACTTCATCTTTGTATCACACTTAAAACAGCAAAGCTTGCAGACCAAATATTAAATTGCTCAAGCCTGTGCCATTTTTTCTGAATACAAGAAACAATTGCATGAGTTGTCTGAAGCTGCTGGCTATAATGAGTTACTAGAAACTTGAATGGATGAACATAACAGAAATATCCTTTCCCATACTTTTGGAGATAAGGCATCCGAAATGAGTTGTCAGTGCTATGGCTGTTCCTCCCAGGAAAGAGTCTGCTCCTTGCTTCTCTGAACCCTGGTGGTTGTCAAAATGACTTGGATCAATGCAGCATGCCTCCTGTCTCCAGGTTGTTTCCAATTCCATGCATTTCTCAAGCTAAATTTCAATTTGAGATTCTTAGTTTCATCCACATTTTTTTCCAAATAAGTTAACATTTTTACAATTTTCAGAGATTGAGATTTGATATCTTTGGTCAGCTTTATTCAATAGGAATCAGGAAGAGAAAGAGGCCTAGCTGTTTCTGCAGTGAACGGTGCATCATACAAAGTGCAAGATGACCTACAATGTTAAGTTGGACAGCCAGATCAATGCATGGCTCATAGCATGACAAATATGTACTGATGTCTACTTTTTTCTCTTTACATAATGTACTCACAGTTTTCTTTGCATGAACATACCATAAGCAAAAGTTAAACAAGTTTATTCAAATTATAGTATTGGATTATTTATAATTTCATTGCAATAACAGACAGGTAACTTTAAATAATGCATCCTACACTTAACTAGTCATATGACAAAAATTCTAAAGAATAAAATTGTTCCAACAGTTGACCCAGTACGTTTTGCTGAAACTTCCCAGGTTTCCTCTTCTCTTTATGCTTGATTCATTGTCAGGCTGACTTTCCTCATTTAGTAAAAACATGCATAGCACATGTTAGTGCGAAAATGAGTAGAGTGTGAAATTCAATATAATCCTGAAAGGGAAAAAAACTTTGCCTTAGAAACTCCACACACACAAAAAAAAATGAGGCTGAACATATGTGGTTCATGCTTAAGTGTTAAGCTTGTCAAAGAGAAGGACATAGTCTTATTGACTTAATTGTGATCATATACTTCACATACAGAGATGGCTTAAAAGTCATCTTTTCTAAAACATTTTTACTGTGAAACAGAAATTCAGTGATAGTCTTAGGGGAATAAGGCAAAATAAAGGTCAGAGAACAACAAAAGTCAAGCAAAGTATTAAACAACAGTCATAAATTATAAAAATCCACTATCTAATTATCTCACTTAATTTAGATTACATAAGAACATAAAGAAAATAATATTTTTTATTTAATACCAGTTTTAATTTACATTCTGTAGAGATATTTAATGGACTGACTGTAAAATCAGAATTCTCATATAAATAAATACTACTCATTAATGAATTGGATTCATATATTTAAATGTCTTTTAGTTAGAAGTATTTGCAACAAGGTAAATTTGCACTTTTAACTTGCCCTGTTTTGTTGGATATCATTAAAGAAGTTAGGGGTACATTCATAGAACCATATATCTAAATTATAAAGGATAAAGTTGACAAAAGATGCCATTCATTTGACATTTGAAGAAAATTTCAAGTGAAGAGCAATCTGAACCCAAATTAAGTATAATGCAGAAAATAACTGATATCAAAGCATGAGCTAGGTCAATTTTAAAACTCTACTACCTGTAGTCTACGAAAAGGATCCCACGGAAATTTCTAAAATCTATAAATCCATAGCTACCAGTTCGTCATCATATTGACTTTTGTTATATTACAACATCCCATTCGAGGAGCCTTTATTTTACTCAGATTGCATGTGCAGAAAGGGCATGACCAGTGATACTGATGGTTCAGATATGTGAGAGAGAAGCAAGCGAGTGCTTCACTCAAGTGACAGCAAAAAAGTTCTTGACCTACAGGAATGAAAAAAAAAACCCTTTATGCTAATTTTCCAAGGCCTATGACAAAAACAAAGAGAAAAACAACATATACAAAAGGTTCAGCACTGTAATTTGAGGCATCCACAGGAGATTCTAGAACATGGAACAAACACATCTTATATCAGTAGAAAGAAATAGTTGGAGTTAAGAAGATGGTTAAAGTTAATGTCCTATTTAATCTCCCAAAATAGATCATAAAAAGAACATCAAAAATGCTACAAATGGGGCTAGAGAGAAGGCACCATTATTATGAGCAACAACTGCTCTTTGAAGGACAAAGTTTCAGTTCCCAGCACCCACATGATAGCTCACAGTCATCCCTAGCTCCTGGTCCATGGAATCTGATGTCATATTCTAACTACATCAGGCAACAAGCATGCATTTTCTGTATGAATATAGATGCAGGCAAACACACACACACACACACACACACACACACACACACACACACAATACATATATATATATATATATATATATATATATATAAACAAAAACAATTTAAAATGCACCAGAGACGAGGGAAGTGAGAGACACTTAAGACTCAAAGGGAAGGACCTTAGATGAAATGTGTGACAGTAGGGAGAGGGAACTCATAGAGTTCACCTCGAACAGGAAATTAGGACATCAAATGAGGGAGGTGGGGCATCTTACAGTCACAACTCTGACCCATAATTGTTCCTGTCTGAAAGAACTACATGGATGGAAGTGGAGAGGAGCCTGAGGAAAAGAAGATCCATCAACAGCTCCAAAGTGGGATCCAGTTCAAGGGGAGGTTACAAGGCCTGACACTATTACTGAGTCTATGGAGAACTCACAAAAAGGAACCTAGCATGACCTCACTCCGAAAGATCCAACAAGCCCCTAAAAGAGTCAGGTGCAATCAAAACGATCATTCACCATGATCAAGTAGGCTTCATCCCAGGGATGCAGGGATGGTTCAACATACAGAAATCCATCAATGTAATCCACTACATAAACAAACTAAAAGAAAAAAACCACATGGTCATCTCATTAGATGCTGAAAAAGCATTCGACAAAATTCAGCATCCTTTCATGCTAAAAGTCTTGGAAAGAGCAGGAATTCAAGGCCCATACCTAAACATAGTAAAGGCAATCTACAGCAAACCAGTAGCCAACATCAAAATAAATGGAGAGAAATTTGAAGCAATCCCACTAAAATCAGGGACTAGACAAGGCTGCCCTCTCTCTCCATATCTTTTCAATATAGTACTTGAAGTTCTAGCGAGAGCAATTAGACAACATAAGGAAGTCAAAGGGATACAAATTGGAAAGGAAGAAGTCAAACTATCATTATTTGCAGATGATATGATAGTTTACTTAAGTGACCCAAAAAAACTCCACCAGAGAACTTCTACAGCTGATAAACAACTTCAGCAAAGTGGCTGGTTATAAAATTAACTCAAGCAAATCAGTAGCCTTCTTGTACTCAAAGGACAAGCAGGCTGACAAAGAAATTAGGGAAATAACACCCTTCACAATAGCCACAAACAACATAAAGTACCTTGGCGTAACTCTAACCAAACAAGCAAAAGATCTGTATGACAGGAACTTCAAGTCCTTGAAGAAAGAAATCGAAGAAGACCTCAGAAGATGGAAAAATATTTCTTGCTCCTGGATTGGCAGGATCAATATAGTAAAAATGGCCATCTTACCAAAAGCAATATACAGATTCAATGCGATCCCCATCAAAATCCCAACTCAATTCTTTAGAGATGTAGAAAGAGCAATTCTCAAATTCATCTGGAGCAACAAAAAACCCAGGATAGCTAAAACTATTCTCAACAATAAAAGGACTTCTGGGGGAATCAATATCCCTGACCTTAAACAGTACTACAGAGCAATTGTGTTAAAAACTGCATGGTATTGGTACAGCAACAGGCAAGTGGATCAATGGAATAGGATTGAAGACCCAGAAATTAACCCACAGACTTATGGTCACTTGATCTTTGATAAAGGAGCCACAACCATCCAGTGGAAAAAAAGATAGTCTTTTCAACAAATGGTGCTGGTTCAACTGGAGGTCAACATGCAGAAGAATGCGAATTGACCCACTCTTATCTCCTTGCACTAAGATCAACTCCAAGTGGATCAAGGACCTCAACATAAAACCAGACACACTGAAACTATTAGAAAAGAAACTTGGGAAGACCCTGGAGGACATAGGCACAGGGGGAAAGTTCCTGAACAGAACACCAATAGCTTATGCACTAAGATCAAGAATTGACAAATTGGACCTCATAAAATTACAAAGTTTCTGCAAGGCAAAGGACACTGTCAGAAGGACAAAACGGCAACCAACAAAGTGGGAAAGGATCTTCACCAACCCCACATCTGACAGAGGGCTAATATCCAATATATACAAAGAACTCAAGAAGTTAGACCCCAAAGAACCAAACAACCCTATCAAAAAATGGGGTACAGAGCTAAACCAAGAATTTTCACCAGAAGAAATTCAGATGGCTGAGAAACACCTTAAGAGATGTTCAACATCATTAGTCATCAGAGAAATGCAAATCAAAACAACCCTGAGATTCTACCTCACACCAGTCAGAATGGCTAAGATTAAAAACTCAAGAGACGACAAATGCTGGCGAGGATGTGGAGAAAGAGGTACACTCCTCCACTGTTGGTGGGATTGCAAAATGGTAAAACCGCTCTGGAAATCAATTTGGCGGTTCCTCAGAAAATTGGGCATGTCCCTTCCAGAGGACCCTGGCATACCACTCCTGGGCATATACCCAGAGGATTCCCCTGCATACAATAAAGACACATGCTCCACTATATTTATAGTAGCCTTGTTTATAATAGCCAGAAATTGGAAGGAGCCCAAATATCCCTCAAAGGAGGAATGGATACAGAAAATGTGGTATATTTATACAATGGAATACTACTCAGCAATTAAAAATAATGAATTCATGCAATTTGTAGGTAAATGGTTAGACCTGGAAAATATCATCCTGAGTGAGCTAACCCAATTACAAAAGAATACACATGAAATGCAATCACTGATAAGTGGATATTAATGAGCCCAGAAGCCCTAAATACTCAAGGCACAATTAGCAAGTCAAATCATTCCCAAGAAGAAAGGAGAGGACCCTGGGCCTGTAAAGATTGGATCCAGTTTTGTAGAAAAAACCGTGGGGGGAGGGGGAATGATTGGGGAATAGTTGGGGGGGAGAGGAACTATGGGACATAGGGAGGGGGGAACTGGGAAAGGGGAAAGCCTTTGGAATGTAAACATAGAATATAGAAAATAAAAATTAAAAAAAAAAGAAAAAAAGAAAAAAAAAGAGTCAGGTGCAGATATTTGCACCCAACCAATGGACAGAAACAGTTGATCCCTGTTGTTGAATTAGGAAAAGGCTGAATGAAACTGAGAAGAAGGGCAACCCTGTAGGAAAACCAGCAGTCTCAATTAATCTGGATCCTTCAAACACTGGGCAACCAAATAGGCAGCATATACTAGCTGATATAAGGCCCCCAACACACATACAGCGAGGACTGCTGGGTATGTGTTCATTCAGAGATGATGAACCTAAACCTCAAGAGACTGGAGGCCCCAGGGAGTTTAGAGGTCAGGTGGGGTGAGAGGTGGGACATCCAAGTGGAGACAGGGTGTTGGGGAGGAGGTATGGGAAGTGGAACAGTCAGCGGGTGGACAAGGGTGGTGGGAATAAAATCTGGAGTGATAAATAAATAAATAAATAAATAAATAAATAATCAATCATAGATGTGACACCATAATAAACTCTACAGTATAAAACTAAAAATAAAATTTTTACAACATAATTTTTTTTGGCAAGTGTTATGAAATGAACTAACTTTTTAAATGTCATAAGCTAACAATGCCCTCTTTAATGTAAGTTCAATAGTTCTATACCTAATCTAATTTATGGATCAGAAATAATCTCCAAACATGTAAGTATAGAATGACTTTTTTACCCATGCTAACATACTGAGGTGAGACTGGTAGAAAGAAAGCGTATCAGGAGGACCCTGGCGTCATTGATAGCTTAATATATTCATGGACTAATAATGACATATACTATTGAAAAGTAGAGATTCACTGGGATACAGCTCCTAACCAAGGAAGTAGTTCATTGAATGTGGGACCTTGAATGGTGTGTCTGATCTTTGGAGTATCTCTTCCTCCCTATTGGCTTCTTCTTTCTCACCTCTCCTTTCCTTCCTTCCCTCTCATCCCCTCTCCCTTTCCTTCCTTCTCCTCCATTCTCCTACCCTCTACCTCTCCTCCCCTCCCTTCTCTTCCTCTCTTCCTCTCTCCTCCCCTTTCCTGCTCTCCCCTCCCCCTCTTCTCTTCTGTTAACCCCTCTCTCCTTCCCTCTCTTCACCTCAAATCTTCCCTTCCTTCTTTCCTTCCTTCCTTCCTTCCTTCCTTTCCTTCCTTCCTTCCTTCTCTTCCCTCTCCAATCTTCTCTTCTACTCTCTGTACTTCTTCTCTGTTCTCTTCTCTTCCTACTTGCCACAAAATGAGATGAGCAGATTTAATCCAGCATGCACACTGCTCCATAATTTTCTGGCTTACCACAGCCTCATGAGGATGAAGCTAAGAAATCTCTGAAACCTTGAACCAAAGTAAACCTTTACTTTAATTTTTTCTTCTGATATTTTGTCAAAGCCATGGAAAGCTACAAACAGAGAAAACTGGTACCAAATGTGAGACATTTCTAGGATCATACCTCTTCATATAACTCAGAACCCTCTGAAACTGGCTTGTTCAAAGACTGAAAAGATTGAAGAACTGGGCTAGAAATAGCTTGAAATGCTTTAAATAGAGATTAATAGATGGCTCTTGGTGAGAGTTTTGAAGACTAGAATTCAGATAAAAGTTTCATTGGTGAAATTATGTTCACTAGGTTCCAGGAAGAATGGAAGAGTATATTAGGGATTGTATAAAATGGAACACATTTCATTTCTACCTATGTCCATTGCCAAGACCTTGGGAGAGTTATGTTTTAGAAACATAAGCCAAATGGGGGCAGTTTCAGAGCAGTACAGAAGCCAATATGGAATATTTTCACTAAGAAAGGGGTGTAAGAAGAAGAGCAGAAAGATTAAAAACAAGCAAACTGCACTTTTACCAGAAAATTGTTTGTAGAGTTTCAAGTCAAGGAGGTTATGATTGATGAATATGTTAGCTCCCTGAAAACTAATCCACAGATTTTGAAACAAAATAATAGGAAAGGTATCTTGAAGATGTCTTAGAATGAGGCTAAAAATCATTTGTGACATGGTTGGGGGGATATGGGCTTAAATTCATAAGCTAGTTTTCACTTTGAGAAGACAGCAGAATGACAGGGCTACCTAGTAAAGGATTTCACTGGTTCAGCTACCTGGTACCCTGGTACCCATAGACTATTATAGTCACGACACAAAGAGGATCAACTTCTCTTTCCAGTGGCAGAAAACCGTGGGATTGTTCACATAATCACGTAAACTATCTTTGTGGGCATGCAGAATGTCAACGTTATAGGTTGAAAAGGCTTCTACCATTATGTAAAATATGAAGTCTCTCGCCCAGGTAGTGAGTGGCTGTGCCATATTTCCTAAGAGACATAATGCATTAAGCAATATGAGTGAAGCAGGGATCTCAAAGGCGACCTATGGAAGTTATAGATACCAGGGATGTGGAACTTCTGCCAAGTAATGATTTGAAAATTAGTTGAGCCAAAATGAGAGAGTAACCATATGTGCTGCAGCAAGCAAGGCCATGGTGAGTCATTTTTGAAAGTCATAGAGCTCTCAGAATACTAGCATGTGTCAGCATGTGCAATATGCATCTTCAGAACTTAATCATTGCCCTGATGGATCTTGGCTTATTCCTCAATTTTTTTAATAATGGGAATGTTTTTATTTATATATTAAGAGTATTTAACTTATATTTTGCTTTTTTATCATAAACCCTCACAGCCAAGAATTTATCATTGCTATCAAAGTAAACTCAGGAGAGGAATTTTGAGCAAGGCTAGAATTATGGAGACTTTGAAGACTCTTAAAAAATAGAATAAATGCATTTTAAATGTATTTTATGTTTTGATGAAATGCAAGATATAGACATCATTAAGGTATTTTGCATTAGGAGATGAATGCCTTTGGGGTACCAGTGGTAGAGTATTATGATTAGGATGTTAATGTCATCAAATGCCAATTTGTTGAATGTTTGTTCTTGAAAGTACCGATGTTGAAAATCTGGGCATTTGGGAAGTGATTGGGTCATGAAGCTTACAGTGTCATCTATGAATTAATCACTTGATTAATTCAATCAATTAATTAATTAAGAGGAAGAACAGTAGATAATGTATGCTTTAGAAAACAGGGACTAGTTGGAAGAATTTCTTTCATTGTAGATTTTCTACAAAGGCGTATATCTTATTCCTGACCCATTGTTCTCATTCTCTCTGCTTTTCAGATATGACCCTCCCTGCCCAGGTTGTTATCTACTTCATTCAACCCACAGCAATGGAGTCAGTTGATGTGGGTTTAACCAATGAGCCAAAATAAGGGTTTTGTTTGCCATTTAAATACCTTTTCTCAAGCATTTTATCATGTAAAGCTGAATAAAAATACTACTAAAGAAACTAACTTGCAAGTTGAAAATCTTCTGAGCAGAGAAACTTTCACTTGGTTTCAAGATAAAGTTTACCAAACTTTTTAAGGAATAAATTATAAAGCAGAGTATATATTTATCAATCTGTTCTATGAAATCGGAATTATTTAAATAT
Organism: Apodemus agrarius; assembly: GCA_964023405.1. NCBI lineage: Eukaryota > Metazoa > Chordata > Mammalia > Rodentia > Muridae > Apodemus > Apodemus agrarius. The sequence goes on along the minus strand of OZ030018.1, from coordinate 36,475,814 downwards.
TTACAGAAAGGAGCTAGAGACATAGTTTAGTTTGCAAAATGCTTGACTCCAAAGCATAAGGACCTGAGTTCAATTTCCAGTATTCAAATAAATTGAAGAACATGTATCTAAAATATATATGGACAATAGCAACTATACATAATGGATTAAAAAACAAAAACAAAATTTGGGTGGATAGATAGGAAAGAAGAGATGGTGATGCATCTGGGAGCAGTTAATGGAGGGAGTTAAGATGATGAAAATACACTGTACAGAATCACTGAAACTAATAAATCATGGGAGGAAATAAGGTCTGGTGTGGATGTCTTGTATGTAATTGTAATACTACAGGTAAGAAGGAAGAGACAGATGTTTGATGGCTGGCTTGCCTAGCCTAAATGTCAAGTTTCTTTCCAAATGAGAAACCCTGTATCAAACACCACAGTAGGGGCAGGTAAAAATCTTAAGCTCAAAATGAAAAGGTACTTGCTGGTAATTCTGGATATTTAAGTCCAATATTCAGAAACCACATGTTTTAGTTAGGGTTTTACTGCTGTGAAAAGACACCATGACAAAGGTGACACTTAAAAGGACAACATGTAATCGGGACTAGCTTAAAGGTTAAGTCCATTGTCATCAAGGCAGGAACATGCCAGTGTCTGGGCAAGCATTGTACCCATCTTCATCGGAAGGCCAGTAGGAGAAGACTGACTTCCAAACAGCAAGGAGAAGCATCTTAAAGGCCAAGCACTCATGACACAATTTCTCCAGCAAGGCCATACCTACTCCAACATGGCCACTACTCCATATAGTGCCACTACCTGGGCCAAGCATGTTCAAACCACAACATAAGGGTGGAATGAGAGAACTATCTCCAAAAAGTTTCCCTCTTATCTCCAAGCATGTGCTGTGACACAAATGCTACTCTATGGACACAATAAGTTTATGAGATTTTAGAAATTTAAAATGTTGGATGATACCCGAGGAAAGACATCAAGTTTGACATGCATACACTTGTACAAAAAAAAAGAAGAGGAAGAGGAGAAGGTAGAAGAGAAAGAAGCACATAGAATACCAATGGAGATCCCTCCCAGGAACATAAACTTAAAATTTCATATAAAATCTATCATAAGTAAAAGAAAAATGTTAAATCAATACCATTTATAACACCAAAATATCAGTAGATATTTAGGGATACTGGTGAATACCAATAAAAATCTATACAATCACAGCATGTAAGAATTGCTGAATGAAACTTTTAACTTGATAAAAAGACACTATTGCTAAGATGTTTCCTCTAAAATGACTCCAGAGATCAACACAAATTGCAATAAAAATTCTTAGCAACTTTCTCAGTAAAAGCTAAGAAAATGATAATAAAATAAATATGAAATTGAATAAGTTATTTGACATTGTTTCCCCAAACAATATGTGGAAGACAGCATCATTCTATGTCTTTTCTAATAATCAGTATGGTAAGATCTTAAATTTTATTCTTTTATGAAGCATTTAACAATGATATCAATGTTCATTCCTAATTACTAAGTATATTAACATTGTCTCATGGTATTTCACAGTTATGCAGAAATTTGTCAACTTTCATTTTATCCACTACAATATTGAAATGCAATCTAAGTTAAAAATTGTACTTCAATGCTTATAATTAAACGAGATATACAAAAAAACTTATACAAGAAACTCAATAATATTTAAACCTTAGGATAAGAAGAAAAGATTGTCGCATAGATTAATCAAAGAACTCAAATACAAAGTCAAAACCATGATCCACCATGAATCAAATTGATAAATTGGACTTCATTAATTTAAATATATCTGATCTTTTGAGAAGTGCTTAAGAAGAGTAGTGTCATGAAATCCCATTAAACTGAAGGTAAATGTTTGAAAGGTATATAAATGCTAAGTAAGGTATATCTCAAATATTTAAAAAAAAACATTTAAAAATCAATAATGAAAAATGGCCAAAGTGGTGAGAATATGGGCTGGAGAGATGCTTTAGAACCTGGATTCAATTCCCAAGAGTGATAAGGTAACACAAAATCTCTGTTACTCTAATTCCGGGAAATCTAATGCCTTCTGCTGGCCTCCAAGTATGTCACACATACATGGTGTACAAACATACATATAAAAATTAAAAATTAGAGAAGAAAACAAACATTTAAATCAAGACATGAAATGACACTTCACAAATTGCTGTGCAACCATGAAATAGCATATGAGACAATGCTAATGTCCTTAATCATTAGGAATGAATATTTATATCATTGTTAAATGTGTGTTAAATTAATAAAGTTTAAAGTCTTAGGATAGTGATTATTAGAAAATTATGGAATAATGGAATCTTTTATATACTATATGTAGAATAAATTTAGAAGTTTTGTTAAATATATTCCATAAGCTATGGCCAGCCCTTGATAAATTTTACCCAGGAGAAATCAAAGAGCAGATGCTTAGAAAGAATTCTATGAATCTTAATTTACAGTAATGTTATCTTTTTTAAAAAAAAAAAGTATTGGTTTCTTATGTTGTGTGAGTATATGGAGGTCGAGTATGTAGGTCCCACCAATCCAATTCAGCTCACCAGAGTTTGGTAGCAAGTTCCTTTCTTCGCTGAGCAATCTTGCTAGCCCTAAACCTGGAAGCAGTCTAGATGTTCTTCAACAAGTAAATTCCAAAAAAACCTATATTTCCACAGACATAAAATTTTCTGTTATAAAAAGGAGCAATTATTCTTCCAAAAAAGAAAGATCAGTGGTTCTCAAAATAATTCTTGTAATTTGTAGTAGTCAAACAAAACTCAATTCAGAAGATGTACTTCCAGCTTGCATATAATTCTAAGAAATTTGATCAATGTGTATGATCAAAGGCAGAAAACTGCTCGCTTGATAGTTGGAGATAGAGCAAAACAAGAAATATTCAAAAGAGACATAAGAAAACTTTTGGAAGTGATGAATGTGTTGATTATCTTAACTATAATGATGTTCTTGTGATATACATATGGAAAAACTTAATTTGGATATTTTGGACATATGTGATTCATCACCTGTATGTTATAATTTAGAGAAGTAGATACTGATGTTGAGAATTAGACCATACTAGGTCTCAGAAGTAAAACAGGAAAATGATCTGTCAGAAACAAGGCTTTCAGCTATATGAAGGAAATAAAAAGACTCTTCAGCTGACGCTAAAAAGGAAAATCATTTGGCTTCTAATTATGAGCTAGTCAGAGAAACTGTTCACCATAGGAAAAAAGAAAATTAAACAAAGGTAAGTTGGCAACAAGACAGTAATGGGGGAAAATTTACAATCCTATGGTTGAAAGAGGACGAATTTCTCAACATGTACAAAATAGAACATATTTGAAATCTCAGACTCAATTTTCATAGTAAATTCTATAAAAACATCTCAAGTGAGAAGTCATAAAATCAGATAAAGTTGAAAAATAAATCGATGAAAATAAAAATGGCAAACTAAATTATTTGCTTATTGAATACAGATAATGTGCCAGGGAGATTGTTCATAATAATAAGTGAGACATGAGCTGAACTGTTTCAGATAGTACTTCCTGTTTTGTACCTGATCACTTAGAAGAGCTGTTCTCAAAGGAAAAAATCTTGGACAATATCTACTATTATTGTAGTACTGCAGGGATTGCTATTGTTAAATTCTATTTATAGAATTCTATTGTTATTTCTATTTATATAGCGTGTGTATGTATGTGAAGACACAGGCTTGCCTGTGGCTTTCAGATGAGACAGGAGCTAGCTAAAAAGAAGGTAGCAAGAAAACAAGGCCTATAGGGAAAAAAAAAACACAAATTGCCCACACATGCTCCTTTGAGAATGGATATTGATGTTAAATGGAATAAAATGTTTTTTAATAAGTGAAGCCAGGACTCTTAAAATGAGACAAGACCATCTATGCAGCCGAGTATATGACAAACAACCAGGCTCTAGAGAAAAATGGAATTTAAGAGGCAAGGCCATGTCTCCGTGGCATAATCAGTTAGCCCGTTCAGCTGTTAACCAAGAGGTTGGTGGTTCAAGCTAACCCAGGGACAACATGTGGCTTTAGCCAGGCAGTAGTGGTGCACACCTTTAATCCTAGCTCTTGGGAGGCAAAGACAGGCAGATTTCTAAGTTCGAGGCCAGCCTGGTCTACAGAGTGAGTTCCAGGACAGCCAGGGCTACACAGAGAAACACTGTCTTGAAAAAAGAAAAAGAAAAAAAGAGGTAAGGCCAATGATTGTGGGACAGAGAGCGAACTTCTATGAGGCTTTTCTCCTTTAAGAAAACGTTTGCAAAGCACTATTATTTCTTACATATTTCTGCTTTTAATACATTGAATCTAATACAGATGATTATAATAAAGTTAGTTGTAGCTGGGCAGTGGTGGCACATGCCTGTAATCCCAGAACTCTGAGAGGCAGAGGCAGGTGGATTTCTGAGTTCGAGGCCAGCCTGGTCTACAGAGTGAGTTCCAGGACTTCCAGGGCTATACAGAGAAACCCTGTCTCCGAAAGAAAGAAAGGAAGGAAGAAAGGAAGGAAGGAAGGAAGGAAGGAAGGAAGGAAGGAAGGAAGGAAGGAAGGAAGGAAAGAGAAAGAAAGAAAGAAAGAAAGAAAGAAAGAAAGAAAGGAAGGAAGGAAGGAAGGAAGGAAGGAAGGAAGAAAGAAAGAAAGAAAGAAAGAAGGAAGGAAGGAAAGAAGGAAAGAAAGAAAGAAAAAGATAGTTGTAAGTAGATTGGTTTCTAATAATCCTGCCCCATTTCATGAGATACCAGACTATCTAGGCAATAAAGAGTTAAATAAGAACACACCTAATGTAAGAGCAAACAGAGCTTAATATTATTTTTTATTGGATATTTTATTTATTTACATTTCAAATATTATCCCATTTCCCAGTTTCCTCTCTGGAACCCCCCTATCCTGTCCTCCCTCTCCCTGCTTCTATGAGGGTGCTCTCCCACCTACCCACCACTTCCCCATGATGGCATTCCCCTATACATGGAGCCTCAAGCTTTCACAGGACCAAGGGTCTCTCCTCCTATTGATATCTGAAAAGGCTATCCTCTTCTACACATGCAGCTGGAGCTATGGGTCGTTCTATGTGTGCTCTTTGGTTGGTAGTTTAGTTCCTGGGAGTTCTGGGTGGGGGTGTTGGGATCTGGTTGGTTGATATTGCTTTTCTTCCTATGGGTTGCAAACCCCTTCAACTCCTTCAGTCCTTTCTCTAACTCTTCCATTGGGGACCCCATGCTCAGTCCAATGGTTGGCTGCAAGCATCTGCCTCTGTATTTGTAAGTCTCTGGCAGAGTCTCTCAGGACACAGCTATATCAAGCTCCTGTAAACAAACACATCTTGGCATCCTCAATAATATTATTAATAGCACTTGGGATGCCTAGAAGGTCAGAAATCATGATACTAGCAAGTATCTAACGGCCAGCCATTAGTCAAGGTCAATCAGTAACAAAGTTAGAGAATTTCATATAATTGACACTTATCAATTGCAGGTTTGGAAGGTAGCAACACTGGCCAATTGACTAAAACTTAAGTAACTTGATAGAGACAAAGATGAATAGTAGGGTCCTCAACTAACTGATTAGAAACCATGTGTACAATACATGATCACCTCTCTAGTTCAGCCAGGAATAGATTCACAGAAAATGTGGGCTCTCTCCTAACTCATCCCAGAATAGCCCAAACAACTTACCTACCCTGATAGATATCACTTCATTCTTTATTCAGTTTCTTCTATTGCCCTATTAAACCCCCAAAGAAAGAAAATTCAACATTTTTTTTTCTCTAGGAAACTATCCCTTTCAGAAGTTATTCTCCAATTCTTCATTAAATTCTCACTCTTTCTAAGATTCTCACTTTTCTGAAATAATCCTTATTGAATCTTGTTTACCCTTTGCATATTTCCATAGCAGTCTATGCCATTAATTTTAGTTGGCATGAGAGAGCAAACTTGGGGGACTATTATAGGTTGATTTCAGTTGATTTTGAATATTCAGCACCTTGACACCTAAGTAGTGAAAACTCCTATTGCTCTCAGCAACTCTACAATTCAGGTCCATGACTTGTATGTCATTAACCTTTGGACCATCTTGCCAGTCCTTCAAATAATATCTTAACTTCCATTATACTTCCAAAGGAAGTTAGAGAGAAACCCAGAAAAGGAGCTAAATCTATATACATTTAAAAATTGTGTTGGATTAGAATTCATAGAAGTCAGGGTAGGCTTCAGAAAAATAAAACCACAGACAAGATTACCAAATATAATGCAAAGAAAATGACATACAAGACATTAGAACCTCCTGCCATATGGTGTTGGCCTATGGTTGTTTTGAAATAAGGACTGACTTCAATTTTCTGTTTGAACAATGCAACTAAGAGAGGTTCTGATTAGACAGTTTTACTATAGATAAGAATGCAGTCTACAGGATGGCATTCCTGTGGCCTGAGATTACAGTTAATTTTCTTTTGGTCATTCATACAGTGACCCTCAGACTTGCTTTCTCTTCTTGTCTCTCTACTCCTGCACCTCAGCAGGGCATATCTTGCATGCTTGTTCATGCATATTCTGGATTTACTTTACACTAAATATTGTCATAAAGACGTGAGTACTGTTGCAGGTCTGTCAAGAGACCAGAAGGAGCATTCAAGAAGAGGCAGTTGGTTATTAGTAAGTGGAATAGAAATGCCTAGTGACTTGTAAAGGTCAAAGAGTGGTGGATTGTCTCATATTTGCTGGAATCAATTTTTATGCACACTTGAGCCTGAAAAGTGTTGAATGTTGGAGGAGATGAAGTTTATACATTGGTTAAAAATACTAGAGTCAAATATTAAGCTCTGTTATTTGTAAGTGATCTTAGAATAGTTAATAACCAAGACAGCCAGCTCATCCTCTAGTCTGTTTCCAAGGTAGTCATCCCCCATTATGTTTTGGGAACCTATTCTCTGAGCTGTTTCAAAGAGTCTTGAACTATCCTTAGCTGGTTAGCATAGACACAGATTTACTCTTCTGGTATAGCTATTAGGAAGTTGAAACTGTGGGATAATTGAGGAACCATAGGTGTTAATGTAGCAATTTGGTTTTATAATTGTTCAAGAACAATTGAAATGAAATCCTATTGCTAATTCAGAGAGTAGAAGCTAGGCACACGGTGCTAGGCTAACCTTCACCTCTCACTCTTACACCAAATCTCACAAGGTGCTAGATTAACTGGACAGCTAACTTTTGCACCACAAAGAAAGAACATAGACTACCTGATTGGAGGGGAACATAAGAACTACAAATTCTTTCAAGGCTATAAAGTATTCTAGCCATTGGTAATTAACAATAAAGTTGTTGAATCCTTGAATAGATGTGTTACGAAGGAAATTATAGGGACAATGTAGGTCAATGGCCAAATACTTATATCTAAAGGATGGTATTGTTCTCTAGATTTTGTTTGAAATAAATATGTGATATATAAGATATATAAATATAGAATAAATATGGTATATATCACATATCCTATATATTATATGAGTGCATGTTCATATGTGTATGTGTTTGTGTGTGAGTGTGTGTGTATGTTGTGTGTGTGTCTGTGTGTGTGTGTGTGTGTGTGTGTGTTTGTGTGTGTGTGTGCATGCAGTTATGCATTATTGGTGGATAGTAGCCAGGGACAGAAGTATCACAGACCTTGAAGTGAGGATGCTGGGAAATAGAAGGTTGGGTACCTAGACAAGGGCCTCAAGAACTACAATAGCACTATGATGACTTTTGTGTTGACAGTACTGATAGAGGTCATCTGTAGATCTCTAAAAGAGATCTGTCTTCCAGAACTAAGGTATCTTAAATAGATCACACTAGAAATGAGTATATTCTGCTAGGAAGCATATCAGAATATGTAAAAAAGATTTCCTCACTAATTCGAGTGAGGTCAGTAAAGGATGGAAAAATAAGATGATGTCTGACTCCAGGGAAAGATCATACTGATTGGTTGTGCAGATGCTCTATGATACAAGGTCATGGCTAATTTCGTTGGTTATGCTGTCATATCATTCTTACAGTGTCCCTCAAACTAATTACTTGTCCCCAGTACTTATGAGCTTTGATTAAAAAAAATTTATGAGATATTCTGAGAAAGGCAAAAATACATTTCTTTTATGAGTATAGTGATAGACAAAGTGCCTAAAATCTAGACAGAAAAAAGAATTATGAAAAGACACTCGATATACTTGAAAATCACTGATACTCTTTCACAGTGAGAATCTGCAAAATTACATATTTTTAATAGAATATGAAGCATTTACAATCAAGGTCTAAGAATAAATGTACATTGTAGCAAAGTTCTACAAGGTTTTTTAAGCAAAATAATTTTCATAGCACTTGAATGTATAATAATTCTAAATCTTATTAGTGTGTTTTAATTCTGAAACTACCTGTATCACCACAGCAACAATTCCTGGCTGACTTATGCCTGCCACACTGCTCCAGTGATGTAGATTGTCGCCAGTTCTGATGTGCTTCATACAGAGGCAAGCATAGGTCATTGCTGCAAGATTTTTTAATGCCACATTGTGGGAGGTTTGAAAATAGTTGCTCAGTACTTAAACGCAACCAGACTGGAAGTGTGGGAGAGTTAATGTCCAGGAGCCATCCCTAACTAATGTAAAGTGAGAGCCAATGGACAAATGCCTTTTTTAATTCCCAGGGCAGATAATGCTCAAGCACCTTTCATAAAACACTTCATAAAGCTCAATGGAATCAAGAAGCACTGATTGCCAGCTTAATAATGCACCCTTAGCTCTGTGCCCCCTCCTGCCCTGTTTTACTCTCCTATACCTCACCCCTATTCACTGTGTGAGCATCTGCTTCCTCAATATCATAGCAAAAGCAATAATCGCCTTAGCCGGCTTGCTGTAACAGATCTTTAGAATGAGAGTTGAAAACTACATCAAGCTCCAAATTGCTAAGGGCAAATGCGGCGGGACTCCAAAGAACATCATGGTGGGTCAGATCCTCACCTTTGGTGAATGGGAAGTAGAAACAGGCAGAAAATTAGATCTTGGGGGTTATGACATTTTAGAGGATGAGATGTAACAGAATGAGTTTAGGAGCTTTTAACTGATTGCTTTGGAAATCTTGAAAAAAATGACAAGCTCGGGTTGACCCATCCAGTCAAGGCATGCTTGGAATAGCGGCCAGAATCTCCTACATCTTAAGTAAATACTCTGATGAAAATTGGGTCCTAGATTTCAGTAACAGTGGTAAAGGCTAGAAGTCAACTGATATGTGTCCTTTGAGGCAAAATCAGAGCCTAATGAGGAAGAATATCACTCTCAGAAAAAGAAGCAGAGTTTTTGCTGGAAAATATTAAGAAGCTAGAAAAGAATTACTCTTATATTTTTACAGTCTAGTTGTTGCCCACTCCAAGTGTGCCTTCCCACAGTTCCTCATCCCATTCCTCCTACCACTGTCTCTAATAGGATTCCGCCATCCCCCAGGCCTCCCCACTCCCAGGAGCCTCAAGTCTCTCAAGGGTTAGGCACATCTTTTCCCACTGAGGACAGACAGGCAGTCCTCTGCTTTATGTGTGTCAGGGACCTCTGTTCAGCTCGTGTATGCTGCCTGATTGGTAGTCATACTAGGTCCCTTGTTAGCACAGCACAGCATCAGTAAGGGTCAGGTCTTGGGGGCCTCCCCTTTACATGGATCCCATGTTGGGTCAGTCCCTGGACAGCCTTTCCTCCCTCAGTCTCTTTTCCATTATTGTCCCAGTAGTTCTTTGAAACAGAAACAATTCTGGGTCACTGTCTTTGACTGGGATGGTAACCCCATCCATCCACATGATAGCCTATCTTCTACTGGAGACGGACTCTACGAGTTCCCTCTCCCACTGTTGAGCATTTCATCTAAGGTTCCTCCCTTTGAATCCTGAGAGTCCTCATCTCCCTGGTCTCTGGTACTTTCTAGAGTGTCCCCCCACCTCCCATTCTGTGAGGTTGCATATTTCCATCAATTCTGCTGGCCCTTAGGGCTTCCCTCTCCCCAACTTTTATCAAGCAGCAAAGGCAGCCTGAAGAGGAATAGAAGGCTTGCCATTCCTCCTCATTATCCTGAGAAGACTGATGAAACTGGCCAAACAGGTGGTGCTGTTTTCTTCTCAAGGCTATTTGTGTTCCCCCTGTACCAAAATTTCTCTTCTTATGATCACAGAACTTGAATTAGGTTGCAGCTCATTAAAGAAATTTTGCTTACATTTAATATTTTTTTTCAGTACCATCTTTCTTTATTAGAAGTAGAACTCAATGATAGGCTCATGTCTAACATATTTAAGTCCCCTGGATTTTATTTCCATCACTTTATGAAAAGTTATATCCAGTAACATTTCAAGATAATGAGTTAATGTATAGAACTTAAGGGAAATATATTAAACCTGGTGACACAAAGAACTTTTCATACATTAAATCCCTTGTCGGATTTCTTCAGGAAGGACTTCCACAAGCATGGACGTTCCTACGATTCTCTCAGAACATCTGTGCCATGGTGGAGAGAATATAAAAACTTGTTTAAATAACTGATGCTGAAGGACCAGAAATTATATTATAGCTCTTCTGCTCTGTGAGGCAAATTTTAAGTAGATGAAAAAACAAATACAAGTTCCACATTGCAATGCTCAAACATTCCCACCAAATTATCCAATAGTAAACTCCCCTCTCTCTAAATAAGGTAACTGAACTGCAGAGTTGCTGGCTTATCCTCTTATTAAGTATCTTATTCATAGTGTGAAGAGCATATTGTACTAAATAGAAGAAATTAACCTGAAGTGAATTTGTTAGAATTAGGAATACAGAATATTGTAACCAGAAACTAGTTTAGTGACTATTCACATGTTCTGAAACTTAAAATATAAATGATAGGTGGTTCCCATCATATCCCATTTTGAAATACCTGCTTTGTCTGATGGTAATGAAGATAGAGAGGTGTTCCCTTTTATATTAGAAGGATGGTGAGATATATATATATATTCATTTCTTTTTTCTATCTCTATTGAATATCTCAATATTTGTTATCATAGAAGTATAATGCTCACAGGGAATGTGGTCATGTAGATATTTTGATGCAGTTTTATGTTTCCAGGGACACGTGAAAAACCTACATTAAATAGTCATGACATCTTAAGACAGAATTGCCATAATACAAATTAAATGTCACTAAGATTTAGACCTATTTGTTAGCATGTCTGATTCTGAAATACACAAATGCTCAAGAGTTAGGAGAAAACTTGATATTCTGTTTAATAAGACAACTTTTTATGCTACTTGTGATAAAACAAAATCTATGACATAGTGGTTATATGTAATATCTGACAAAAATATTTTTACCTAGTTTTCAAATGAGTTACAAATCTCATAGTTTATAACAGAACTCAGAACAAGAGACACACCCATAAAAAATGAGAGCAAGGTGCCCTGACACTCATATCATATAACTTAGCAAACCCGGTGACAGAAGTATCCATGTTAAATGCAAGAGCTTGGTGGCCTCTCTGGAAAGCCATAATAGAAGTCACTGCACAGTTCAGGATCCAGGAGGAAGAATATGTTTTCTTTACCATAGACAAGCAGTCCTAGACCACCATAGCACTACTTTGTCCTAATAGAAACTGAAGACTTGATCATGGGAAGCAGAGAAGCTGCTAGTCTAGCTGCCCACTCTAGCACACAGCAGGCAAATCAACATGTCACTGAATCAAACCACAAAGAGCAATGCTTCAGCAGATCCAGAAGTGGCATAGAAAATCCATATTCTACTTTGGCTAACTCTGACCTTCACCTGGCCTTTGAGAAGCTTGTTCTAGAACCCACTGACTAAATAAAATATACACGCTCAAATTACAGAGGGGCTGGCATTTGTGCTGGCCACAAATTGAATGCCACAGTGTTATACTCCCTTCAGGAAGAGCACTAAATGACAATACTGAATGGAAAGTTTCCTAATTTCAGAGTTTTAAACGGTAACTCTACTGTTGTAACTGGGTAACTCTACTTTCTGATTTTCATGTATCTCAACAAGACAGAATAAAACAAGGCAGAAGAATCTTAGCTCTGTGTGCAGCCATGTTTGTCAGCAAGCCTTCCCCTCCAGTAACCCAAATTCTAAAGAAATGATCCAAGGATATAGGCCAGAAGACTCTGTGAAGACACAAAGCCTCTTCCAGGAAGGTTTATCATGCTTGCTGCTATTGAATAACGAGCAAAATTAATGTGCTGAACTATAATGAAAGCTAACACTGTGTCCTAACAACTATTATGTATAAAAAATAAGCCATTATCTGCTGCATTCAATATTCTCATTTACATATGCACAGTATCTGTGCTGCCTTCTCTAACACCATTATATAAGTTTATAGGTCCAGTTTCTGAAAGAAGAAAATAGAGTCTGTCTACTAGGAAATGGAACAGGACTTCCATTGAACTTGTTATTATTGTTAATGCGGAATCCTCATGCCACAAATCTAGTAGTCCAAATAGAAAAAGAAGCTACTATCAAAAGGCAGACTACCCTGACAGTTTGGCAGGGATTCCCAGGAACAATCATATAAGTCCGTGCTTCTATGTTCAACAATGATAATAAAACAACTGTAATCATCATGTGTTAAAAACATTCATAAAAATGTTGAAGCTTCAATGCTAAAGGTATGAGTTATTTCCCCCAAATACACAACCTAGGGAAGTCAAATTATACAGCAAGAATATGGTAAACAAGAATGAGGTGCTTGAGTAAGTGAAATGGGGAGGATCAGCTATGGCCACAAAACAAGCCACACTGAAGGAAATGGGGCATCAGCAAAAACTCCTGTAGATTTTACAAAGCCTGAATAGAACAGACTGGTTTGAGTCTAAGTGCAGGTACTCCCTTTATGAGTCTTCTGGTACCATATTTGTTCTGCCTATGCGAATCATAACTGTGCATTCAGCTTCTCATACAAGCAATGTATAAAAGCCTCATGGCATTGACTGAAGTTCACTTCCTACATCCTACAAATGAGACTACTGTGCAGTCAAAGCAGCATAGTCAATGATTATTCTTGCAAGTGTACCAAGAAAGAAGAATGAGATTTTGCCTACAGGACAATTCCTGACCGGTGGATGAAAGGGGTTGATACAGATTCTCCTCTTATACTTTTTTAAAATTATTTTTCGCTTTACATTTGCAATTACTGTCCCCACTCCTTGTCACTCAGTCTCACAACCCCTCCCTTCCTCCCTACTCCCCTTCTCTTCTGCAAAGATGGGAGCCCCACCTGGGTATTCCCCCACCCTGACACATCAAGTTTCTGCAGAGTCATGCACATCCTCTCCCACTGAGGCCAAACAGTGTGTAGTCACCACAGTAGATCAGCCTCTGTACTTCTGTGGTTTTTGCTAGCTCTAGGAAAAGCTACACACTTGCCCAACTCCCTCAGAACTGTTTGTGAAGAGTCTGGGCTAAACAAATGCTGGTGTCTCATTTACTCTCAAACCCTCATATTCTACCTGGACAAACTTAGCATTGCCTCTTAAATAAAATTGCTTTATTTTCATGATTCCACATTCCTCAAAGCTTCCTTCATACAAAAATTTAAATGTTTCTCATTTTTTTAAACTTTCAATGGAATTCAACAATTGCATCAAATGTAGCTGACCTACCTTAAAATCTAAAGACATCAACTATTATTAATGAAGTGCTTTTAGGCACATATTAAACATGATCACAAAATATATTTGAAGTTTTATGTGATAAAGGATTAATTTTATTAACCTGCAGGCATATCCTCTCACTCAGCAATACTGAGCATTAGTTAATGAGAGCAATGTCTCTCTGACAAACTCTGCGAATTTTTTACTCAACACATCAAAAGGTAAAAATAGACAAGTTTCAGTCTGTATTCTTCTCAAGACAGAAATTGTATGCAATCCTTCCATGGTGTGTCTGACCATTCTTTTACTAATACATCACATCTCGGACCTTAGAAAATTCTCTTAACTATATGCAGGAAGGGAAAGACAGAACTGAGGCAAATAGGAAAGAAATTGGGTATAGAGTAGAACACAGAAGATCTTTATAATTTTAATATATGTATTTAATATTAATCTCTTTCTTAATCTCAGTCTATCCTACCTCTTATCCTGAACTTCTTGATCTCTAACAGATAATTCACAACTCTCCTCTTCCAATTATCCAGTTATATCTTTGACATATTTCTTCCGTGATACCATAATTCTCAACTACTTAGGTACATTTATATTCCTTTTATAGATTTGAGTATTATTCTAAAACTCTGTAAATTCTCATCTACATTTTTAATTACATACATTTTTATTTAGTATATATTAATATATTATCTTCATTTTTGTAGTTGTTTGGAGTCTTTTCTGCAAACTTAATGTTACTGTTTTTTGTTTGTTTTGTGATTTTTTTATTGGTTGCTTTAGTTATTTACATTTCAAATGTTATCCCCCTTCCTGGTTTCCCCTCCAAAAACCCCCTATCCTGTCTCTACCTTCCCACCCACTTACCCACTCCCGCCTCACTGCCCTGGGATTCCCCTACACTGGGGCATTGAGCCTTCACAAGACCAAGGGACTCTCCTCCTGCTGATTTCAGATAAGGCCATCCTCTGCTACATATACAGCTGGAGCCATGGGTCCCTCCATGTATACTCTTTGTTATACTCTGGGGATCTGGTTGGTTGATATTGTTGTTCTTCCCATGGGGTTGCAAACCTCTTCAGCTCAGTCATTCCTTCCCCTAACTCCTCCAGGGGGATACCCATGCTCAGTTCAATGGTTGACTGCAAGCATCCACATCTGTATCAGAAAGGCTCTAAGGAGACATCCATATCAGCCTTCTGTCAGCAAGTACTTCTTGACATCAGCAATAGTGACTGGCTTTGGTAGCTGCATATGGGATGGATCCCAAGGTGAGGCAGTCACGGGATGGCTTTTCTTTCAGTCTCTGCTCCGCTCTTTGTCCCTGTATTTCTTTTAGACAGGAGCCATTCTGGATTAAAATTTTGAGAAGGATGGGTGGCCCCATTCAGGAAACCATGCCTAAATTTTGGATAAGATCTCTATAGGTTCTCTCTCTCCTTTGTTGGGTATTTCAACTAATGTTATTCCCATTGGGTCCTGAGGGCCTCTTGCTTTCCTGGCATCTGGCACTTCTTTTGGCTACCCCCAGTTCCCCATTCCCCATTGCTATGTACCTCTGTTCAATTTCATGACTCATTGTACACTTCCCCCATCTCCTCCCACACCTGATCTTGCCTCTACTTTTTTTCCTCCCAGCCCTCTTACTTCCAAATCCTTCCCACCCTTTAATTCCTGTGATTATTTTGTTCCACCTTCTAAATAGAACTGAAGCATTCCCACTTTGGTATTCCTTCTTCTAGAGCTTCATGATGTTTGTAAGTTGTATCTTGGATATTTCCAACTTTTTTCCCCCTAATATCCACTTATCAGTGAGTACATACCATGTGTTTTCTTTTGTGACTGGGTTACCACACTCAGGATGATATTTTCCAGTTCCATCCATTTGCCTAAGAATTTCATGGAGTCACTGTTTCTAATGGCTGAGTAGTATTCCATTGTGTAAATGTAACACATTTTCTGTATCCATTCCTCTGTTGAGGGACACCTAAGTTCTTTCCAGCTACTTGTTTTTTTAAATACAAAAAAAGTTTTATTTTACTTTTACATGCCATATTTTCATTATTTATTCGTTGATTTTAGGCCAACATTTTGGTTTTAGAATGTTTCTGTTTCCTATATATTGTGAATAGAGCTTCAATGAACATGGCTGAGCACGTGTTCACAGAGTAGGATCTTGAGACCTTTGGGCATATTCTAACAAGTGGTATAGTTAAACAAGGAAGATACAAAGGAACACACCAAAATGAATTGAGAAAAACCCACAAGGCCTCAACCGTACATAAATAAATATAAGCAGCTGAATAAAGCTGAGAGCAGGAGAGGTGGTACTCTTGTGGGCAGAGTACACCAATGGGTGTCAAAGCTAATCAGCCCTGAAACCATACATAGAAGTATCATTATTATAGCTGAAAAGGTTACATTTAGAAACATGCATGTATATACATCTAAGGATGCAGTAACAGTGAGTGAAAAGGAGACCAAGAAAGAAGAGTAGGGAGGGACATATGGAAAGATTTAGAGAAAAGAAGGAGATGGGGAAATTCTGTAAATTATAAGTTCAGAAATGTTTTAGATGTTTTCAAAACTACATCTTGCATGCAAGATAGTTTATTTCTTCATTCTTTTCCTCACTTCACAGGTAGAATATTAACCTGTACCACTTATCTTAGAAACTTTAGCATGTATTATAAATTACAAAGTGATAGATTTTGCCCTTTCAGTTAAAAGGAAGCACATTATATATCCTTAATGTACCTGAATTTTCAGATTCATTAGTCTTGTGCTTTGGTGTTATAATTAAATAAGGTAAGAACTAACAGAACCAAAGTAATGTCATGAGAGTCTATCTGGTCACAGTTATGGACTAGCAAATAACCACCATATACAGTTTAGATACACAAGGCAGTCCAATGATTGACATATGACCTAGGGCAAGCTGAAGCTTCACAAGACTTCCTGTTACTCAACATCATGAAAATATAAAAACATAAGCTATTTATTTCCTTTATTTTGCATTTATTATGTTTGGGTTTTAGCTCACTGGAGAAATTGGAATAAACCTTTAAATATAAGACTTCACACTGTAGAAGAATGACTTGATCTATTCAAAGGAGTTTTTAAAGATCTTTTCTTAGTGTGTATATCACTTATTTATAGTCTACCAGGTTTGCTTAAATTTGTGATGATATATTCTTTATAAATACTCTTTTAGGAACTAATTATAATGTGAATTATAATTCCTATTATATTAGGAATTAATATAATGTGAAATACATATATTTTTTCAGTGTGTGTGTGTGTGTGTGTGTGTGTGTGTGTGTGTGTGTGTGTTTGCAAGTATGTTGAGGCACATGAATACTACAAATCTTGTGTTAATGTCAGGAAACAATTTTCAAGAGTCAATTTCCTTCAGCATGGCTTCTGGGTCTCTATTTCCACAAGAGTTTCAGAAGATCACTTAGATCTTCAGATTTGACCAGCCATCTCTTTTACCCACTGATTCATTTCACTAGACTCGCATATGTAATTTTAAAACACCTATTACAGACTTATACACCTGTGGTGCTAGCTACTCAGGATATTCCCTTGAACAAAGAAGTTTTAAGAATATGATGTTTTTGATGATTAGTTACCCAATCCAAGTTTGGCAGAAATATAATGATCTTCCAGGAAAAAGGGACTATGTTGATGTATAGTTGCACATGCTGATGAACAGTGGTATCATACCTGTGATTAGCTTCCGTACTTCAGTCTGGGGAACATAGCGAAGCTTCATGTTGTAGGACCCAGTTAAATTGATCCCAGTGGCAGGGCATTTCTCCCTATCCATCCCAATGATCTGGATTCTCAAATGAAACACACACCTATACAGGCTATTTTGATATGTCTAAAACAGCTCAGTGGCTGGGTCACTTCCTAACCCCCATGTGGCTGATCCACCTCCCTCCAATATTCTCAAGTCATTACTTACTAAAATCTCTATTTTTATCGTTGCTGCCCTGAACCCAGTTAGGCAGCTTTCTTGGGCCACGTAGTCTCTCATGTGACAGCTAAGCTTTCTGCCCTGCACCTTCTCAAGGTATGGCATCTCCTCTCTTCCACCTTCTCCCAGAATGATTGCTCTTTTTCCTAACCTGTCTCCCTAGCCTGGGAATCCTAAAAGTCTCTCCTCTATGTGCTCTGCCAGCCATTGGCTGCTGACAACTTTGCTTATCAATCAAAAACAACTAGGGACAGGGTCCCTTGGTGTCTCACATACAAGAAGTGTAGATTCTTATATAATTTGGGGGCTCAAATTAACATAGTACAAACATTAGACCAAACACACTACAATTTCACCTCTTAAAAACAAATACATGGGATTGAGAGATGGCCCAGTGATTAAAAACAGCTACTCTTCCTGCCAATGATTTGAGTTCCTTTTCTAGATCCTGTCTCATATAGCGGACACTCAAATGTAACTCAGCTTCAAGGATCACTCTTACATGGTTTCTGAGGGAAACTGCACACACACACACACACACACACACACACACACACACACACACATACTCACACACACAAATGGAGCTATTTGTCCCCATTGCATATTGAATTTGGTGACTGGATGACTTTAGAGTACCACTATAGAAGTTTACTTCAATTTGATTCCCAATTATTAGTAACTAAGCCTGTTTTCATGAATGAATTAATATAGAAAATATTCTAATGAGTAACAGAAAATTAAACAAATAATTTGTAGTAGATGAAATAAATTCTATACTTACCTTCAACTGACTTTCACAATGATCATCCAGAACATCAAACATCAGATTCAAGAAAAAAATCTAAGTACTATAGAGCATTTTCACTTTAAGGATGAAAAAGCTGGAAACAACCTAAATGTCCCAGGACAGAAGAATGGATACAGAAAATGTGATTCATTTTTCATTTACACAATAGAATACTACTCAGCTATTAAGAACGAGGACATCCTGAGTTTTACAGGCAAATGGATGGAACCAGAAAATATCATCCTGAGTGAGTTAACTCAGACCCAAAAGGACATGCATGGTATGTACTCACTAATAAGTGGATATTACTCACACACACACACACACACACACACACACACACACACACACAAAGTACAGAATACCCAAGATACCATCCACAAAACTCACAAGGGTCAACAAGCTGAAGTACCCAAGTAAGGACACTTCAGTCCCACTTGGCAGGGAGAAGAAAGAAATCACAAGTGGGAAGGGAGGGAGAGACTTGGGAGGGAAAGTGGATGGGTGTGGGGAGGGTAACCTGATCTGGTATTGGGTGAGGGAAAAGGACTGAAGCCCTGAGGGCTAGCAGAAAGAATAGAAACAGGCCACAGAGATTGGGAGAATTCCTGGTATGTGAGGAACTCTCAGGACTCAAAGGGAGGGACCTTATATGAAATATCTGACAGTAGGGAGAGGGAACTTATAGAGCCCACCTCCAGCAATATGACAGAGCATCAAGTGAGGGAGAGGGGACATAATACAATCACAGTTCTGACCCATAAGTATTCCTGTCTAAAAGAATTATAGGGATTGAAAATGGAGAGGAGCCTGAGGAAAAGAAGGTCCAGGGACAATCCCAAAGGGGGATACAGCTCAAGGGGAGGTCCCAACGCCTGACACAATTTTTGAGGCTCTGGGGTTGTCACAAAAAGGGACCTATCATGACCACACTCCAGAAGACCCAACAAACGGCTGTAAGATTCAAATGAAGATATTTGCACCCAACCAATGGGACAGAAGCAGCTGACCCCTGTTGTTGAATTAGGGAAGGCTGAAAGAAGCTGAGAAGGGCAATCCTGTAGGAGAACCAGCAGTCTCAATTAATCTGGACCCCTGAGATCTCTCAAACACTGGACCACCAACCAGGCAGCATACTCTAGCTGATATAAGGCCCCTAGCTCACATACAGTAGAGGACTGCTGGGTCTGTGTTCACTAAGAGATGATGCACCTAACCCTCAAGAGACTGGAGGCCTCCAGGGAGTTTAGACATCTTGTACGGAGGGGCATGGAAACATCCACGTGGAGACAGGGGTTAGGGAGGAGTTATGGGATGTGAAAAAAGTCAGAGGGTGGACGGGGCAAGGTAATAAAATATGGAATGTAAATAAATAAAATAATTAACAATTGTTAAAAAGATCTTAAGATGTACCAACTTAAAACATATTTAGATTCACTGGATTTTTTGAAAATGCTTTGTAGTGTTCTATGTATAATTTTGTGCCTACTTTGACAAATTTATTCTTAGTTATTATCTTTCATATTATTGCAAAAGGAATTGTATTCTTTTTTCTCATCCACCCTTTTTAAAAATAGAGGCTTTTCTCATCTTATATATCCTGATAATAGTTTCTTCTTCTTCTACACTTCACAGTCCCCCCCACATTCCCTCCCCTCCTGATCCACTCCCTTTCCATCTCTCATTAGAAAAGAACAGGCTTCTAAGAGATAAGAACAAAACATGACAAAATAAAACATAATAAGATGAAGTAAATCTATCATATTGAAGCAACCCAATAGGAGGATAAAACATCCCAAAAGCAGGTGCTAGAGTCAGAGACCCACTCATCTGCATGGTCAGACTTCTCATAGAAATACTAAGCTAATAGCTATAATATAATCATAGAGTACCTGGTGCAGACCCATGTAGGTCCCGTGCTTGCTGCTTCAATGTCGATGAGCTCATATGCATCTTGCTTAGTTGATTCAGAGGATTCCATTCCTTTGGGGTTGTAAGCCATTCTGCATCCTCTTCTGAGGGAATCCCTGAGCTCTGAGGTGGGGCATGGTGTTGTAATAGAAACATTCCCAATATAGGCTCTCTCTCTCTCTCTCTCTCTCTCTCTCTCTCTCTCTCTCTCTCTCTCTCTCTCTCTCTCTCTCTCTCTTTCTCTCTTGTCTTGCTGTGGGTTTCTGTGTCTATTTATATTGCTGTAGGAGTAAGACTCTCTGATGATGACCAGATAAGATTCTGATCTATGAAATTGGGCATGCCACTTCCAGAGGACCCTGGCATACCACTCCTGGGCATATACCCAGAGGATTCTCCTGCATACAATAAAGACACATGCTCCACTATGTTTATAGCAGCCTTGTTTATAATAGCCAGAAATTGGAAGGAGCCCAGATATCCCTCAAAAGAGGAATGGATACAGAAAATGTGGTATATTTATACAATGGAGTACTACTCAGCAATTGAAAATAATGAACTCATGCAATTTGTAGGTAAATGGTTAGATCTGGAAACTATCATCCTAAGTGAGCTAACCCAATCACAAAAGAATACACATGAAATGCAATCACTGATAAGTGGATATTAATGAGCCCAGAAGCCCTAAATACTCAAGGCACAATTAGCAAGTCAAATGACTCCCAAGAAGAAGAAAGGAGAGGACCCTGGGCCTGTAAAGATTGGATCCAGTATTGTAGACCCAGAACAGAGAAATCGTGGGGGGGGGAAATGAGTGGGGAATAGCAGGGGGGGAGAGGAATTATGGGACATATGGTGGGGGGTAACTGGGAAAGGGGAAAGCCTTTGGAATGTAAACATAGAATATAGAAAATAAAAATTAAAAAAAAAGATTCTGATCTATGAATATAACAAAATATTATTAGGAGCTATTTTATTGGTACTTTTTTAGACCAATAGTGTTTAATTTTATCCTGGATCTCTGGACTGTGTCTGGTTCTTGGTGTCGGGCATGGGTGGGCTTAAGTCAAACCAGACATTGGTTGGCTACTCCTACAAGTTCTGTACCACCATTTCCCTAGCATATTTTGCAGGCCAAAGGTTTTTTGGCTGGGTTGCTCCTGTTCCTGTTTCTCTGCCAGTAGCCTGCAGAGTTCCTTTCCATATCAAAATGGCTAGAACTAGGGAAGAAGAATCCATGTAGGCACCAGCTCAGCTTCTCCATGTTCAATGAGTTGTGTGTGTGTGTGTGTGTGCTGTCTAGTTTGTGGAGAGCAACTCTTTGTATTAGCAACATCCTGGGTGGTTTGGCAATTTCTATGGGACCTTCTTCACCAACAACTTCATTGAATGCATACTTCAATTCTGCCACCGGAAGCCTTGCGTAGCACAAGAAATAGTCAGTTGAGGTTAAATATCCCCCATTACTAGGACTCTTCATTAGGATTAACTTTCTTGATGCCAGGAAGTTTTCACCGTGCTGTTTCCACTGAACTTCCTAAATCCCCACAATTTAAACGGCCCATCACTGCACTCTCTCCCTTTACCCCATCTCTATCACCCAATTACTCCCTGGGCTCCCACCATCCACCCCCAGGTAAAATCTATTCTATTTTCACCTCCCAGAGAGATCCATGCATCCCTCATAAACGCCTCCTCTTTATTTAACCTCCCTTGCTCTACAGATCATAGCTTGGTTATCATTTACTTTATGGCTAATGTCCAATTATAGGAAAATACATGCCATATTTATAATTATGGGTCTAGGTTACCTCACTCAGGATGATATTTTTTCAAGTCCCATCCTTTTGCTTGCAAAAAATCATGATGTCATTTTGTTTAACAGCTGAGTAACACTCCATTGTATTTTTCTTTATCCGTTCTTCTGTTGAGGGACATCTTGGTTGCTTCCAGTTGCTGGCTCTTATCAACAGTGCAAAAATGAACATGGTTGAGCCAATGTTTCTGTCATAGGATGAAGCTTCTTTTGGATATATGACTAAGCATGGTATAGCTGTACCTTGAGGTAGATTGATTCCCAACTTTCTGAGGAACCACCATCATAATTTCTATAGTGGTTGTTCAAGTTTGCCCCCCATTAGCAGTGGAGGAGTGTTTCCCTTTGCTCCACATCCTTGTCAGGATGAGCTATCAATTGTTTTGTTGATTTCAGCCATTCTGACAGGTGTAAGTTAAAAATCTCTAAGTGGTTTTGATTTGTATTTCCCTGATGATTAAGGAGGTTGAACAGTAGGGGAAAGAATACTACAACTGGTGATCTGTTTCAGGGCTGGGGAAGAGACTGGGGCATTGAATTTGGAGGGGAGGAGGTAGGGATGAAGGTCTTCAGTTAGCTAATTAGTTTCCCTGGCCTGCTAAGCTGGTTCCCTGCAAACCCAGGGAACACTGGTGTTTGAGGCTGGGAAAACAGGATGAATTCAGAGAAGGAAGGTTGGGAAAGAAAGTCATAGTGACCCATTGGGGATGAGGTCAGAAAGAAAAAGAAGCCCATAGCTGGTTTCCTGCTACATGTTAGGGAATGAGACTTGTAATTGTGTTTTTAATTTCATTTTCACACTCTTAGTTATCACTGTTCAAGGTACAAGGATTTGAGGATAGTATTGTATTCTGAAGCATTATTGAATTTGTTCATTATTTTCCTTTTCTTGAACAATTCTTTTAAGATATTCTACATATAAGATTAGGTCATCTGTAAATAAATAATACTCTTAGGTACTTCTTTTCTCTATGTATGCCTTGCTGTATTATGTTTCAAATACATTTTCTTAACATTTGTTTGTAATTGTTTTCATTTCCTTTTCTTGCTTACCTTACTGCGATAGAACTTCTAGGTAAAAATATCCATGTATTTTTCTGATCTTCAGAGGAAAGCTATGATGCTTTCACAAGATGCTATTTATGAATATTTTGTGTATGTCATTCATCAGGATAATAAAATTGGCTTACATTCTAAAAAAAAAAACAATGAAATCAAAATCCCTTTTTATTTCAGATGCTGTATAAGAATATACAAGTGAATTTGAACACTTACCACAGCACAGTAAGAATAGGATTTATTAATGGAATCATAAATACAAACTGATTTCATTCTCCATATGTAGGAAATTTGTAAGGACAAAAAGCTTTGAAAGCACTCTTTGTATCTTAAGAAAATGGTATTCCCTTTGTAAGAATTACTGCTCCCATGTGGAAACCACATGACAGAGTTTTTGGAACTCTTAAAAGTCATCTCAGGTACTCACCTATAGAGGTTTCTCATGATACTGCTTCAAGGTACTGTGGTATGGAGAAACTGGTTTAAAGGGGAAATGAAGAGCAAACGAGTAGCCTATGAAGGTAAATACAATCTTCCCTATGAAACATTCCTAAACAGATGCAAGGCTTCTGAAAATGTGTGCTTCTGCCCTTTTGTCCAACACAGCCTTGAGTTTCTGCCCTGGTATAACTTTTATTGATCAACATAGTTAGGAAGTCAAGATCTCCTTGCTTTTTAGTCTTTTTCTCATGTTCGTTGCTGAGAGCTCATTGGCATCTTTAGTGACAGAGTACAGTTTCCTCCATCTTGTCTAGGCTAGAGCCATCTTTGGTTTGACCTGAAAGTGCCCCCCCTTTTCTACCCCTACCATGAAAAGTCTCTTTGAAAAGTACCTAAGCCCGTTGCAGAAACTTATAATGGAAATACCCCCGCTAACTGCATTCTTTTGGCTTCTGTTAAAATGCTTGCTTGCCTCACTTCCCCTACAACACCAACAAAGATGTATTTTTTATGTGTCTTTTGCCTTTAGAAGCTCTGTGTATACACTGGAGAGGTAGCTCAGCTACTAAAGGCTAGACTCACAACTGAAAATATAAAATCTCCACGAAAATGCATTAAAGGCTGCTCTGTGAGAAATAGTTATCACCAGGCAGTTTCTACTAGGCTTAATACCGACTTTCAGTTGATTCTTTGTTCATGCTGAATGTTCTTTGTATCTCTATCATCAAACACTTTGAATTCATGCCTTTCCTACTCAGCTCCTGAGTAGAAACTTACAGCACTGCTTAGAGTTATGAAATTACCTGCCTTTATTTTTTCACCCGTGTTACAGCAGAGTTTTTCTTACTTGATACATCGATCGCTTCTTCACACTCCACGAGTACTTACAGTGCATCCGCACTTGGCTCTCTCTAGAGCTGTCTCACTCAATTGCAGAAGCTCCTCCCGTACACCCTGTAAAAAGTCCTCCTTGTCACACTCGGGTCCTTTCCTTCTGAAGTACAGTTTGCCTCTTTATGATGCCTTTATGCATTCTGAGACGACAGCCTTTCCTTTTTTAAAAAAAAATTTTTATTGTTGGTTTCTGTGTGGATTTCACCTGCCTTGGCATCAAGACAGCACTTTTTTAGTCCATTTATTGTGAAATGTAGATGACTGCCTGTCTCCTCTCACACAGCCCCCTCTGCACTATTCCTTCTACCTCCCTCACGTGCCCTCTCAGGTCATTAATTTCTCAGAATGCATTTCTCTCACTCTCTTTTTACGCATAAGGAAAGAAGCTACTTACTTTCAAATAAAGCAGAATGATTTTAGAGCAAAAGAATGGCTTCGCATGCACCATCAGCACAAGGACCATTGCTCAAGGAGACGCCGTCGAACATTCTTCTGCAAACAGCATGATGGATGTGAGATAGCTTCTTTCCCTTCACTTTTCAAAGCCAGCAAAGCTGAGGGTTTTTCTTTATGAGTGTTTGCCACTCATAAGTTACACCAGCAGAGACCCCCCTTGACCCCCAAGATAGTTGCACAATAGTCACTTTAAAAAGATACAGATTTTAATCCTAGAGTGAAGTTTTACTTCTATAAGGAGAAAACTTCTGGAAAGTCCACAAAATTTATGACAACAGGAATTAAAACAAAAGATTTCGTTTTGCCTTGAATTTAGACTTGTCAGCAGCAACCCAAAATAACAACGTTGTCTGCTGGGGCATGGAACATAGAAAGAATTAGCATTCCCGTGATAATTTAAGAGTTTACATATAGCACTTTATGTGTAAACTGCTTTTGTATGTAGTTTTCATTTATCCCCCATATCTCTGGGTGGCTCGTAACACAGGAACAGATGCAGGTACTTGTTTTGACAGATAAGAAAACTGGATACAGGAAGCAACCCAGTGGGACTGGCTTAAATGGTATAAAGGAATGCTGAATTTTATAACTCAAAGTCTACTAAAGATTCAATTTCTCAGTAATTCATTCACTAATTTTACAGAATTAATTTTTTAACAAATAATCCATACTCTATGTTTAACATAAAATTATCAGTAACAAAGAAACAAGAAGTTAAAAGATATTGTTTTAGTGAAAATGGAAAAACATTCTTTACTCTAGCTATTTGCTAAATGCAATTAGGAAAGATATCAGAGATGGTATTATTCCTGTAAATGATAAGCAAAATTATTTTACCAAGTTGATTAGATTCTGATAATTCCAAACTACAGCAGAGGGCCGATGTCCATGGTCTGCACTGCTGCCAGGGACCCTATTGGTGTCTGTGGTCCTGCTGAAACTTGGAGCTATGTTGATGTCTGCAACGTGTGCTAACACTGAAATCCAAGTAGATGCCCGTGGTCTATACTGCCACCCAGAGCCATGTTGATGTCTATGGAATGGGCTGCCACTGTAGACCATCCTGAGGACCTTGGCACCTACTGGTTCCGGAGGCCAGGTAGGTGTCCATAGTCCATGCTGTTTCCAGATAACATATGAAATTCATGATCTATGGTCCTGGTGATTGTAAAAGACAATTGTATCCGTGACTACAGACTCCACGTTGAGAAAGGGACATAGAATACTTCTGTGACAACTCCCGTCCCATCCCCACATCCCAGAAGTAATAACCTAGATAGTAACCCATCAAAGAGAACTCTTGAAATTTGTGATAAGGTTGCTGAAGTATACATCTCTGCAATCGATGGCTGGCTGCTGGGGGCATTGGGAGTGGAGCTGAGGAAAAACTCACTTCTCTTTAAGGAGCTGGCCACTGGGAGTTTGACCGTGCTCCAGTGACTAAAAGAACTTTTTTTAAAAAAATTGGGGGGAGAGAGTCAGAAGGGTTGGTCAGGATGTGAACCTAGAAGGTGTGGGAACTAAGATTGATCAGTAAATATGTAAAATTCCCAAATAACCAATAAAGATATTGTGATTAAAGAGCATAGACATGTATACAAAGACTAATATAATATTTTCTATACAATATACAACATATTATACAGCATATATACATATATATAACATATATGTATATGTACATGTAATGTATAATGTAGATGTAGATGTACATGTGTATGTGCATGCATATGTATATGTGTGCATGTATGTATATAATTATACTGCATTTATTCTTGGGGTCTCAAAAATTTATAGACTCTATGAATATGTGACCAACAGAAGTTTTAAGGATTTTCATTCTAGTTTGCACTTGGTGGAGTTGGGCTTGCATAGCCATCACCATGAGAGGAATCACAACCATGCTCAGAGAAAGATTTCAATTTTCCATGCTTCCAAACTTGGTGAAGCTCACCACCTTCAGTCAGTATCAAAGGGAGCTGCTTTAAAGGAAACCCTTAGCTGACATTGAGCTCCAAGAGCAGTGTACCAAAAGCAGAGACGAGACAATTCTCCAAGCCTCAAATCACTAAAGATTCCATTTTCCAAGTGATTATTGCTCTGTGTTATACCAATAGATTTGTGTGGTTTGTGTGTAGTCATAGATAAATAGAATGTGAGAGATTCAAAATCAGATTTGTAAGAACTACCACAAATATGATGGATAATAGTATGGCTTCTTCATTTGATTAGAGGAACAGATGATAAGGGAAGGGAAAATTATTAAATATCCCACAAATCATATGCCAGTTGTCATGCTTTAGTCCTGAAGATGGAGTTTAATGACTTCTGAAATCCTGGGTACTTAGCAACCTATGTGCCATTAAGACACTTAAACCCTAAAAAGTGTTTATCCATTATTAAATACTTATAATAACATTGAAAGAGGCATTTGGAATTTGAGCATGTTTTATAGGTACATGATCATATGTCAAAGCTGTATAAGAGCCTTCTGATAGATCCTTAATTTTTTGTTATGATGTATATATCCCTTCAGAGATATACCTGGAAGACCTCTAGAAACATCTTAGGCTTACCACAGTGTTTAAAACATTTTCTAAAACCTCATACAACCTCTTGAGCATTTTGTTTGGTTTGTTCTGTGTTCTTTGTTAGTTGTCCATCCTCTCTTTTCTACAAATAAGCACTTGGTAAATATTCTAGCACTACAAATTCTTATTTTGATCTCTAATTATTGTACTGAAGCTTTTCTAGTAGTTTTGAAATATCTATTATCCAACAGAGGTCCTTTTCCGGATTATATTGTTGTGTCTGTCTTCTAGGCCATTACCGTCACATGTGTATATTTGAGAGACAGTGATTGGATAGGTGTATATTAAAACCCTCTTCATAGTATAAACACTTTGCACCTTCCTCTGATGAAGCACTGAGGAAAATGTTCTGAGGCCAGGAGCAAAGGAGAAACAATCGGTGATGCTCCGGGTAGAAGATAAAAGGAGTTGTTTATCAACTCACTAGGAAGTTATCTTCCAGGGTTGAGGGCAAAGTAAATCACACTTCACTCTTTGCCTCTGGAAATTCTGCTATAGGCTGGGAACAAAGGATGCTGGGATAATTACCTAACTCTTAGATTGAGGAAAATCTATGCTGGAAAAAAATAATAACTCATAAAAGCTGAATCAAAAACTCCATTTTAAGAATCTTGAGATATTTTGTGAGTATTAAATTGTCTATATTCTCTTGACAATAACTGTAAGAACTGGGCATACCAGCCTCTGGCCAGACAGTGTGATGACCGCCTGTTATACAAAGAGCCCTGGAGGTAACAGTCACCACTGTTGTTCTCAAGAGCTCCCTGGCCTAGGGCAGTGTTTTCAATTCTTAGCAT